>JAGFNQ010003742.1:175444-222128 GCA_024364735.1 Boesenbergia rotunda | reverse complement strand
GCGGCCATAGCGTTTGTGATGGCGAGAAAAAAAAAACTGGCTGTGTGGGGAAGAAGGCTGCGTGGAGAAGAAGAGGCGGCGGCTGCGGGCGGTGAAACCTATTCTACTCTGCAAAACCACTGCTGCCCAAGGGAGGATCGAACCACAGAACTCCCATTGAAGGCAAAGAGCCTTAACCAGAAGCTCTAATCGATAATTTATTTAAATTTGGTTCAACTTATTTAAATTAGATTCTAGTTTGGTTTAAAAAGGATTAAGTTGGTCAAATCGGTTTTGGTTTAAACCATTAATTGATTTAACCAAACCGTTTTGATCAAATAATATGAACTAAACAGACTGGTTTGATTATTATGTTGAACCTCAAATTTAAATAGGCTTAATTGTAGCAACAAACAAAAAGGAAACTTATATGTCTTTATCTATTTATGTTGTGAATTGAATTGAACCAGTTTTGTTACTGGTTTGTCGATTTTGTACTGACATTGTGTATTTCAATTCCAGATGCCGAGATTTATTACCACAATGACTCGTCGAGATGTGCGACGGAATCATTTGAGGGAACAGATAGAGGAGATTGACTACCTCCCGTATCTAGGCATCCAAGGGCATATGGGAAGGCTTGATCGTCTATTTTGGAAACTCGAACAGGAAGAGTTTCCAGTTCTAGATAACTACCGGATCGGGGCATTGATTAGTTCATTGTCGAGGCGTGCTAAAGTAGCTGCAAGATGTATCTGGGGATGCTACGAAGGACGTATCTCATATACCGAGTTGTGTAGAGAACTACTTCGCCAGAATTTTTCAGAAGAGGATCTGGAAGATTCTGAGGACGATCTGGAAGAGGATCTGGAAGATTCTGAGGACGATCTGGAAGAGGATCCTGAAGAATTTGAAGAGGATCCAGAGATGGATCTGATTGAAGAATTCGAAGGGGATCCTGAGGAAATCGAGTGGGATCCAATAGTGGATTCTGAGGAGGACCCATAGGAAGATCCGAAATGTTTGAGGACGATCCCGAAATGTTCGAGGAAGATCTTGAAATACCTGGGGAAAATCCTGAAATATTTGAGGAAGATCTTGATATTGAAATGATCGAGGAAAATCCTGAAATATTTGAGGAAGATCCGATAGAATCTGTGGAAGATCCCGAGCCTGATCAGACTGGCCGATTAGAGATGAACGAGAGAGTGATAGCCACTGCCATAATATTTTTTATTATGGGAATGATGTCAACTTATCTAGTTCATTAAATTCTGTTTGTTGTACCAACTGATTAAACCTATTAAATAAAGTTATGTTATGTGTTAACTGACTTGTCAATGATTAGTTCATTATATGATTAGTTCATATTCAATGATTAGTTCATTTATATGATTAGTTCATATTTAAGACAAATGATTAGTTCGTTTAATGGGATGTATGTAATATAATTGATCAATGTTAATTAGATTGGATTATACGAATGATGAGTGGAAACGTAGTTATCACTTGATTTCGTAAACCAAGTCAAGTTTACATTGAGTCAATCAAAAATTATGTACATATGTTATACACTGAATTAATTAATAATTTGTTTATTCATGATAGATCATGGCAACTAAGAACATCATAGCTGAACTGAACAAGGGAGAGAAATTGTATGGGGACAACTATAAAATATGGCATCTCAAGATACAATATGTTCTTGAGGAACAAGAAGTTCTGGAGGCTGTAAATCATTTCATGGTAGAACTTGCTGTTGGTTCAACTGCACAGTACAGACTTGATCTAGATGCCTATAGGGCATGGAAGAAAAAGGACTCCACTGCAAAGGGGATATTGATTAGTTCAATGGTAGATGACCTGGTATTTGAGTATGAGCCACTACCATCAGCTCATGCTGTCTGGGTTGCCCTAAGAGAGAGATACAGTGGAGTTAGTGTAAGCAAGCTTCGTCAACTGACAATCAAGTTTGACAGTTGTAAAAAGCGCCCGAATGTAACGATGACCCAACATCTGAGAGAAATGGGTAATATGATTCGGGAGCTTAAGACTGCTGGTCATGAGTTGACCGACGAACAACAGGTTCAAGCAGTTATTCGTTCCCTTCCTGATTCTTGGGAAACTATGAAGCAGAACCTTACTCACAGTGAGAGTATCAGGACTTTCATTGATGTCTCACGCCATATTGAACTGGAGGCGGAGAGAATAGAATCCGCAAGGATTTCTGAGCAAGCTTTTGTAGCTGAAGGTTCTGGATCCAAGAATAAGAAAAAATGGTTTAAGAAAGGAAAGGGAAAGGGAAAAGAAGCTGGTGCTACTACTGTGCAAGACCCAATCAAGAAGAAAGGAAAGAATAATGGAAAGAAACCTAAAGGCAAGCTAACTTGCTACAACTGTGGCAAGAAGGGCCATTTTGCTCGGGAGTGTACTGAGCCGAAAAAGGTAAATCCATGTTTGTCTTCTTTTCATGAGCTTTATGTTGCTAGTTCGGTGTTGTTAGCTGATTCTTATCCTTTGTGGATTATAGATTCAGGAGCAACGAACCATGTAGCTCGTGATCGAGCTACATACGTGGAGTACCGTCGCGTACCAGCTGGCAATAAGTGGATATATGTGGGAAACAATGCAAGAATTGAAGTCAAAGGAATTGGCACTTGCAAACTCAACCTTCGTGGTGGGCGTACATTGTTTCTGCATGATGTCCTGTATGCTCCTGAGATTCGACGGAATTTGGTTTCTGTGAATTGTCTTCTTGAATTGGGTTATTGTATGAATTTTTACAGTCGTCGAGTAGAACTTAAAATTGACTCTGTGTTAATTGGATATGGTTTTATATCAAACGGTTTCATGGTTCTTGATGTAGAACCAGATGTTAATTGTGAAAATAATGGTTGTTTTTCAAACATTGCTCTTACTAGTGATGTTGATGTTAATGATGAAGTTTGGCATGCTAGATTGGGACATATAGGACAAGAAAGAATGAATAGATTAGCAAGAGAGGGTCTGCTCGGCACTCGTGCTAAAGTTGACTTGTCTATATGTGAGCACTGTCTTGCTGGAAAAGCAACTAGGAAACCGTTTGGTAAGGCTATTAGGGCTGATTCAACATTGCAATTGATTCATTCGGATATTTGTGGTCCGATGAATATGAAGGCTAGAAATGGTAGTTCATATTTCATTACATTTATTGATGATTTCACGCGTTTTGGTCATGTGTATTTGATTTCTCATAAATCTGAAGCATTAGATTGCTTTAATCGTTATTTGAACGAAATTGAGAATCAATTGGAACGTAAGGTTAAAACCTTACGCATTGACCGTGGAGGTGAATACTTGTCTGATCAGTTCAAGACAATATGTAATGAGAAAGGGATTATTAGACAGTTAACTATCCCTGGAACTCCACAGCAAAATGGAGTTGCTGAAAGAAGAAATCGAACTCTTCTTGAAATGGTTAGGTCGATGATGGCTCAAGCTAATTTGCCTATTTCCTATTGGGGAGATGCATTATTGGCTGCAACCTACATACTTAACCGGGTGCTTTCTAAATCCGTTCCATCTACTCCATATGAACTTTGGACAGGCAGAAAACCAGATTTGAGTAATCTGAGACCATGGGGGTCAGCTGCTTATATTCATGACAAGACTCACAAATATGGAAAGTTAGGACCCAGAGGTAAGAAGTGTATTTTTGTAAGATATTCTGATACCTCTAAGGGTTATGTCTTTATTGTTGAGCAACAAGATTGAACCATCTCTGAAATTGAGTCAAGAGATGCTACATTTCTCGAAACTGAATTCCCAACAAGAGGTGAAGTTGATAAATCAACTCCTCTATTTGCAATAGAGGAGGAGGATACTGTTCCTCCATTAACAAATCAGGAATCTCAGGGAATGCCTGAATCTAGTCAACCTAGTGGGAGTGAATTGCCTATAAGTGAATTAGTTTCTCAACAGTCAAACCTGCGAAGAAGTAATCGTAAGATTATTCCTCGGAGAAGGTTTGACATTGAAAATGAGGCATTAATGATTCTCCCAGTTGACGATGAAGAACCTCGAACGGTTGAGGAAGCATTGAGATGCTCAGTTAGAGAAAAATGGAGAATTGCAATGGATGAAGAAATGGAGTCTATGAGAAAGAATCAGGTTTGGGATTTAGTCGATCTTCCTCCAGGCTGAAGGGCTATTGGGAATAAATGGATTCTCAAAATCAAGAGGAAGGCAGATGGATCGATTAATAAATACAAAGCTCGTCTGGTTGCAAAAGGATATACCCAAATGGAGGGTATTGATTTTGAAGAGACATTTTCCCTGTTGTGAAGTTTGTGTCAATACGTGTCATTTTAGCTATAGTAGCACATTATGACTTGGAATTACATCAGATGGATGTAAAAACGGCTTTCCTTAATGGTAATCTTGACGAGGAAATCTATATGGCACAACCAGAAGGTTATATTACTGACGGCCAAGAAGAAAAAGTATGTAGACTTAAAAAGTCTATATATGGGCTAAAGCAAGCGTCGAGACAATGGAACATAAGATTCAATGAAGTCATTTTATCTTATGGTTTCGAAATGATCAATGAGGATCATTGTGTTTACCTAAGAAAAGATAAAGGAAAGTTGGCCATTTTATCATTATATGTTGATGATATGCTGATAGCTGGAAATGATTTAAAAGTTGTGATTGAGGTCAAGTCTTGGCTTTCATCACAATTTGACATAATTGACATGGGAGAAGCCGAGTATATCTTAGGAGTACGGATCATTCGTGATCGATCAAAAAGACTTTTGGGTTTGTCCCAAGAAGCTTATATTACTAAGATACTACAACACTTCAATATGTTTGATTGCAACGTTGAACAAATACCTATAGCGAAAGGTGTTGTTTTGAGCAAAAGTATGTCTCCCAAGACTCCTGAAGAGATAGCCGAGATGAAGAAATGACCATATGCTAGTGCCACTGGTAGTTTGATGTACACTATGTTGTGTACTCGCCCTGATATAAGCTATGTTGTTGGCTTAGTTAGTTGTTTCCAGTCAAACCCAGGATCGAGACACTGGAAAGCGGTAAAAAGGATATTCAGATATCTCAAAGGGACGGCAGATTATTGTCTCTGCTTCCAAGGATCAAAGCTGAGCTTGAAGGGCTACGCAGATGCAGATTGGGCAGGGGACCTTGACGACAGAAAATCCACATCTGGCTATATTTTTTTGCTAAATGGAGGTGTCATTTCATGGAACAGCAAGAAACAGGCTTGTGTAGCACTGTCGACAATGGAGGCTGAGTATGTGGCTTGTGCAGCGGCTGTACAAGAAGCTGTCTGGTTGAGAAGGTTCCTAAAGTATCAGAAGATTGTTGAGGACAGTGGGAGCCCTGTTACAGTGAATTGTGACAATCAAGCTGCTATAGCCTTTTCCAAGGATCCTAAATATCACAGCAAAGGCAAGCATATAGAAATTAAATACAATTTTGTAAGGGATATTGTTGACAAGAAAAAGATAATTCTTGAGTACATCCCTACTCGAGCAATGCTTGCAGATCCTTTTACTAAGCCATTGACTAAAGAGTCATTTCATGAGCATGTGAAGTCTTTGGGACTACGCAAAATGTAAAACATTGTAAATGTATTTGTTACATTTATATATAAATGAAATGTTATGATCTATTCAGTGTAAATGTATTTGTTACATTTAAAAAAAAGTCTCGATGAGCATGTTGGCAGGCTGAGATTGGTCCACTCACATGGACAATCGTCTCTATTTGTTGAGTATAAATAGAGGTAAGACCATTACTTATGAGACAGCTTATGTAGTTGTGAAGAGAGACATACTCATAAGTTGAAGTCGCCTTGATTTTGTATCAAGATGAGATCATTTATGTAATGATCGAAGTAAATGCACCCACCATTTACTAAACCTGTTTAAAGCCATATTGGAATTCATAAGTTGAATTCGGATTAGACGTTAGGTATGTCTAGATCGAAATATGTACGATGTTGGATATTAGAGAAAAACATGCACTCTTTTTGGTAAAGAGAAATACATCGTAGCATGTAATTCATACCACATGTGCTATAGCGACAATAAGGGTAGTAGAAGAAAGGATCCCTGCTTCTCTACTATGTGAGACCCTTGAGATTATCAGTTAATCTCAATCTTACCCTAAGTGACTATTTAGCTGTCTACTTGAAGTTTTAATCAGTGTTTGCTACTTTAGTGTGTGTCCTATTGACTATGGATGATTCGGTCTATGGAGCATAACTAGGAAAGCAACTGATTAGAATGAATAGATTCTAGCTGAAAAGGAAGATTAAAATTGGTTTACATCTGTAATACTTATTCACTGGTCGACCAGTTACATTTTTTGTTAAGTACTTAAAAATGTGATTGTGAATAAAAGCATTGATTTGAGATATCGAACATGCTCTTGACATAGATGTCATATGAGGGATTAGAGATGTTCATATTGATGTAAATATATAATCTGGGGTAAAGGCAAGTTATTGATGTCTCTGATTCGTTCTATAGAGCAGCTAAGTTAAGTGTAACAACTTTCTTAGCATTAATTGCTCAATGTGCTTGCTGTCGCACGAACCATTTTCCTTGAAGTATGAATTGAATGCTCCTATATGGTCTTTGTGATTGTCTGACATGGTCTTAGTGACTAGATGCTCCTATATGGTCTTTGTGACTTCCTTACATAGTCTTAGTGACTAGATGACTTATATGGATAGAATTGGACGAGTGGGAGATGTTGGTGTTACAGGCGTTACAAGCCTTGATTTTGAAACGTTGAAACGTTGACAATCAAGAGCATTGAAGACCTCCATTGATGGAGGTAAAAGAAACGTCTGATTCTTCCTATAAAATGACGTCCAAATTGCAATCCAAGAGGTAGACGAAGAGGAACATCTGAGCTTCGAATCTGTGAGGGATTTGGTTTGTGGATAAGTCGGGCTTTGTCCGTGGTGATATCTCGCGTGACAGCAGGCAAGCAGAGGAAGAAGAAGCAAAGGAGATCTGTAAGTTCGATTCCATCTCATGTTTTTCAATCTAAGAGATGTCTCTATTACTCCATATTTTACTCGTAATGAATGCGAGAAGGGAAGCACAAACCAGCATGTGGCTGGAGAAGATGGATTGGAGTAGTCGGTGTGGGCCAAACCATGTGGAGCAGTGCTGCTGGGTAAGTGCGATGCGCCAGAGCCGAAAGCGATCTTTACCTCTCAGAAAGCGACCAAACCGGCAAACCCTAATCCTCCAAACCATCACCTTTTTCCTTGTGCATTCCCCTTATTTTTGTCTTCATGTCTACCGTGACGCTTCTTACAACAGCCAGTACACTCCAAATCTCACAGTTGGAGACTCTACCACGGCAAGGAAGAAGAAAGGAAAGTTTGGACCTTTGTGCTCGATTTGAATCCGATCTTGATATATAATCAATACACAAATTGACAATTCCATACCAAAGCCTCCGCTGTACTTCCTCGTGTTCTCTCGACGGCCTACTACTCTTCTGCTCTAATTTTCTAGGGGTGAGTATTCGATAAAATCAAATCGAATAAATGAAAATCGAATAAATCGATATTTTTTAAAATAATTGAACCGACCGAATTTCTTGATAAAAATCGAAAAATCGAACTGAAAAAATTTCGATTAATTCGGTTTTAGACCGAATTAATCGAAATTTTAAATTTAATTCGATTTTTAATTAAAATAATCAGATTTTATTTAATTAATTATATTTTTAAATAAAAAATAATTAAATTAATATTTTTATTCCGTCTATTCGGTTTAACCGAATTACAAAATTTAAAACCGAAACTGAACCGATTTAACCGAAAAATCGAGCCGAATTTAAAAGAAAAACCCAACTAAATTTTAAAATTCGATTGGTTCAGTTTGGTTAATTCGATTTTTTCGAATTTTTTCTCACCCCTATTTCCTACTCCAAAGGCTGGCATTGCCTCAATGAATGCTACTCTGATGAATAAAGAAGAAGATATGTCTACCAACCTTTAGAAGAATGGCCATTTCCAACTGTCTGAAACTTTCCACCTTTGTTGGTGTATACTACCATACATTTATCAGATTTTTTTTTCAGATTTTTTTAGTATTATTTTTTTCTAATTTTTTTCCTATTTAAGTTTTTTATTACAAATATTTTTTAGCACAATATTTAATGAAAGGAGTAAAGATGATAATACTCACCCAATTAAACATAAATAATAAATCATGAATATTTTTTTTTCAACACAGTAGCTTAATAGCTTATACATTAATTTCGGATGTTCCATGCGACTCTGGCTTAGTAAGAAATTGATTTTTATCTATTTTTATAAAAAAAATATTAGATCAGGTGGTAGGCGAATTTGGGATGACCGGCTCGATTCTATAAAAGTTTTTTATCAGCCACTAGGTAAATCGGAAAACGCTCACGGTTGATGCTCTAGAAGTCCGACGTCCTAAGGTTTGCGCTCATTTGATATGAAGTGATTAATTCGATAATGAAAATCAAAAATTTTAGGAGGTCCGTAAATTTGGGCTTTTGGTTATGTGGGTGGGTCTTGTGATGTCTCTTATGAGAGCCCAACAACCAATAAATGGGCATTGGAAGTGAAAACCCTATTCCGCCGTTTGGTACATAACCACCGATTTCCGACGGTTTGAAGAGTTGATACGAGCGTGTGGCGTCGGTGCCACTGCTTGGGAGAGAATAGGATGGTTTCGGGGTCAGGGCTCTACTCTGGGAGGGTGGTGGTGGACGCGTGCCACCACATGCTGGGCGCATGGCGTCGATCCTTGTGAAGGAGCTTCTCAACGGGCAGCGTGTCGTCGTGGTCCGTCCGCTGCGAGGAGATCTGCCTCTCTGGTGGCCTTGTACGCCAGAAAATGAAGTACCACCGCTTCCTCTGCTAGCGCATGAACACCAAGCCTTCTCACGATCCCACCACTTCTGTGCCCCCTCTAAAATCCTACGGCGGATTGTCCGACGGTCTCCTTTTCGTGTCAATTTCTTAAAAATCTATTTGTTAAATCCGAAAAAAAACCAAAACAAAAGAGGTAAGTTGTAAACGTTGAAAGGGGGAGGGTTTATTTATAAAATTACCCAACTTACGCCGAAGTCGCCGCCGCCTCTCCCCCTCGTGTTCTCGTCTCCCCGTCGCGCCACAGAGTGCCGACGCCACGTTTTCCTCCCAGTGGACACCGACGTGCCAGGAGGGGAGTTCAACGCCGGCCAACCTACGCACAAGTCGGGAATAGGGTTCAGATTGTGGAGGGCTCATCGGAAGGAGAAGATCTTCGTCTGGAGGCTCAGATTGCTAGAATTACTCGACTCGGATGTCGGTTGCTTTCCCCTGTGCTCTGACGCTCCTCTATTTGTACCGAGTCCAGCCAGCCGTAGCCGCCACACAGTGTTTTCTCCATCGCAGGAGCATCACCACTTTTGTCCCCTCGAGCCTCCCTCATGCGAGCTTCATTCTCAATGTGGTTGGAATTGCGATGCTCTACTGATACCCTTGTTCTAGTGGATTGCTAGCATCTCAGGTAAGGTTTGGATAAATTTCTTTGGTTTGATTAGATAATGTAGGGATTTGGTAACCCGATTAGGTGGGGGACATAACAAACAAAACCTATTTAACAGATCAAGGGTCAAAGACTAACACCCTGTTTGGAAACCTTTTAAGTAAGGAATTGGAATTCAATTCCAGTCATCCGAAATTAAATTCCAATTCTCATGTTTGGAATGAATTATAAAAACAGAATTGAATTGAATTCAATTATTATACTTTTTACGATTTTATCCTGCAAGGATGGAGCCGGAGCAACTTTGATTTGTTTTGTGAGAAGGTGATTTGGTAATTTAATTTGTTTAAGTGAAAGGAATTCAATTCCTTTCACAAATCAGAGGTATTTAGGTGTGATTTGTTTTGAGGGGTTTAAAAGGAATTGGAATTCAATTCCTTCTCAATTCCTTCCTGAAAATTGCTACCAAAGGATGGAATTGAATTCCAATTCCCATAGAAATTCTAATTTCTTCCTTTCCAAACAGGGTATAAGAAGAAGTCAATCCAAATCAAATTGGGGAGATTGCAGGCAAGCTTTCATTTCTATCATCAAAGGACCGGGACAAGTACTAGTTGAGACTCTGCTATTAGGCCTTAATCCAGTGTCGTATCATCATCATTAATCTTCGAAAGTTATAATGTTGTCAAGGATTATGGGTATATTGGCATTTACCCTGTACCCTGTACCTTTGCTTAGGTTCTAGCTATTGTGAAACCTATGTTATGCAGAGTTCACATGTGAATGTGTTCAGGTTGAATAGATGTGCTATTTTGCCAATGTTGCAGTGTTAAACACATGTAGTTTTACAGTGAGTTAAGAGGCAAAATGTTAAGCTTCTACTCTAAATGTTAATGTTACACAAGATTAGCTTCAGGTTAAGCACAACTTACGTTGCTTACTTCGGCACCTGAACCAACTGACAACATGTAGTGTTTTTTTCTTCTTTTAAAATGTTGATTAGGTTTTAGAGGAAAATAATAATAATAATAATAATAATAATAATAATAATAATAATAATAAATACCAGCAAGCATGATGAGAGAATTATAGATTGCCAAACTATTTATTGAATATCCATTGGATGACTATTCCGTTTGCACAAAGGAGCTCACAGTATGCAGTAAAAGCTAAGATAATGAGAGTATGACAAAAGCGACTATTATCGGATTAGTTAGTTGATTAATGATTAAGCTAACTATATAAGGTCTTCGAATTGGAGGTTAATTGGATTAATATATATTATATGAATAAATTAAGAGGTTTAACTTTTGATCTGGTATCACCGTTGTTGTAAGTTTTCTTGTAATTATTAGATTCGAGTGTTAGATCTTAAATAGGTTTAGTAGTAAGTTTCATGTATGCTTAGATATTATTCTGTTTTCAGATACTGTATACTGTTGTTTCTTTCTGTTTGTTATACCTTTTATTATGTCATGTATTTATCTATTTTTATACCCGTAGAGTCCGTCCGGACTCACCACCCCTACCATCTAATTCTATTTCAGATAACAGATAGATGGATTACTTGGAATCAGGAGATCTAGTTGGCAGTCTCATGATGTCGAGCAGTTTGAAATTTTGTTTTCCACAGTTTCTTTGTTTCTGCATTTTCTTCGTTAGAGTGATATTACTAGTTCAGCGGTCTTATGTTTTATTATTGAGTAGTGATATGTTCCTTCATGCTTATATAGACTTAGTATTGATTGTCGTTGGTTTTGAGTTTTAATTTGGATATGTGTTCTTTTTTATTTCTAGCTTTCATATTGAATTAACTGCGTGGTTGTGGAGCTTATTTTATTATTGTGATACCAGCCGTGTGAGGTTGTGCTATATTTTGTGAGTTGATATGTATAATTGGTCTAAATTGTCGGCCGTACAGGGGAGATGTTGTCCGATTTTCGAGAGAGTATGGGCTTTTGGGGGCATGACAGACAATGTTGTTTGGACATTTTCAAAATCACATATGTGATCGCAAAAAACATATAATCACCTACATTGTTTGGTAAATTGCCGAATTATAAATATTGCAACTTGTTTTAGCTAAATTTAAAAATAAATTTGAATATGTTCAATATACATAAACAAACAAATTTAAACAAGTATTCATCTAAGCTTGTTTTGCTTCGCAATATAGCTTCTCAACTTAGGGAGACTGAATCCAAACTTAACATGACCTCTTACACTTTAAAGAGCCATAAGTTATGACTCGGGAATCAGACTTTATCTTTGGCTAGGTGTATGCATTTTAGATATCTATGTTTATTATAGGGAACCCTTAACAGCCAACTTTTGGGAACAAATTCTACCATTTGACCCTCATCTAATCCTCTTAAGTTTTTAGTAGTATTTTTGATATTTTTTTATGATATTTAGGATATTCTTGGTATTTCTGGTATTTCTGTCTTATAATTTATCTAAATCAGCATACTATTTATTTTATTTCAACCTTTGTCAAGTGATTTCAATTTTTAGAAAGATCTCTTTTATTTCTCTATAATATTAGAATTGAGGTTTATATTTTAGGATTTCATTATTTTCTTTGTTTTATGATTTAGTCTATATACATATATATTTTAGTGTATTAGGAATTAATCCTCTTGGAAAATATAATTTTTTATTTTTTTTTGATGATTTTCTTCTTACTTTTTCCTCAATTCCATCTTCTTCAACTTGTAGAATAATCATTATCTTACTCAACTTCAAGAAATGATGAACTTGTGTTTATTCCGTATTAATACTTTTAGAGCTCAATTTTACAAGTACTTTTTGGTAGGATGAGAAAATCTTTATATCTCTTGAACATTTTATCTTTTTTTTTGGCTTATATAGTCATTTACACTGAAATGAAAATTTATACATTAGACAAGTAAATTGGGTTAATTCTCATGCATTATGGCTCTCAATATGGTTCACAGTCAATTCTACACCAAGTCTTTCATTTTTCTTCCTTTCCCGTCGTTTATTGATTCTCTCTGGTTTAGAATTAATTTTCCCTATTGAAGTAGAAGAGGAGGAGGAAAAAGAAGTTCGCTTTAATCCAAGATTTAAGATGATGTTCAAATCAGAGTTTCTTCCCTTATATAGGTAGGCTCATCCTGTAGAGACCATTCATATAAAGTTTATACAACATTAATAGTTCATTAATGTTAATAATCAGATTAATGAATCCACACATTGAATTCACATCCAATATCTTAAACGTCCTTCATGCATAAAGTATTAAATCATTTAATTGAATTTAGTTTGCATAATGATAATTAATTGTATGTGTTAATCAAATGTAAACCTACATTATAGAGATTTAAGCCCACTAATACCGACTTAATCCTTCAAAATTTTCATTGTAAATTATTTTTTTATTGAAATCAAAGAATACTTATTCGATATGGAATGCTTATCTAGGACTTCTGTGTTGGTTGTCGTGGATGGAGTCATTCATGGGGCTTTTGCCTGTTCCGATCGATCCTTTGAAGCTTAAAGCTGACTGTCTTGTTTCATTCCTCAATTCTGTCGGATATGGTGTGAATGGAAAGGGATATGTGAAGGAAAGAAACTCCTTGGTGAGTGGGACTTTAGTCCTACATTGAGAGTTTCTTGTGAATGAAAAGAGAGGTGGAGTATAAAGGGACTCCATTGTAAATGAGATTTTAGTCCCACATAGGGAGTCTTAAGGTATAATTGTTGGTTTATATTGTTTCACAAGCATGATAGTTGTGAACAAATGCTAGGGGAGAAGCACTCTCTCACGCGTGGGTGCGTAAGTGGAATGTAATTGATACATTAACTTTTGATTTCCCGGAGTAATAGAACTTGAGTTAAAGTAAGGGACCAAGTTGTAATTAACAAAACTTGGAGGGTTTATTAGCAAAATGCCAAAAACTATTAAAAAACCCTAACAATTCCTCCCGAAATCGGTTCCTTCGTCTCTGCCTCTTCCACCGCACGCACGAGTAGTTTCGCCCGACGCCGCCACCTCTTCGTCGGCGCGATTTCCCTTCGTGTGGTGTCCATCTTGGCCGGCAGCGATCTTTCTCTTCCTCCACGCGATTTAGGCCGGCGGCATCACCATCACATGACGCCACCTTCTTCCACCTCAACGCCGCATCCCTCTTCTCCGTGTGAGCGCGAGTCGACGGCAAGGTTCCACTTCAGGCAGCTTTCAACGCCGGTGATCCCTCCCTCTTTCCTTTCCGTAACTTCTTCTTGCTTTGGGTTTCACACGGCGCCGCGTTCTCCTTCCAGTGGACACTGTTGCGCGAGGAGGGGAGTTCATCGCCGGCCTCTGCTTCTCCATCGATCACTGTCATCCACTGGCAGCCATCTTCTTTAAGTTACGAGAATTCCTTTAGCATTCATTTGAATGAATGGTTGGGACTGGGTTGATCAGAAGGGTTAAGTTCGTTTGTTGCAGTGGGGAGAGTTAAAGAAACTTTAGTTGACTTCATAACCATCAATAGTTTGATGGCTGGTTGATGTTGTAATAGAGGTTTGAGATTGTTATTTTGAGCAGCTAGTTATAAGTAGTGTGTTTTAGGTGTACTCTAGCGTATGATAGTTGAGGAGGTCATTTGTTAAAGTCGTACGCACTCTTTAGTAGTTAGTTTATATATGCTGTGTTTCAGTTGACTTTACATTATTTTGGAAGGTATCTTGTTGTCTATTGTTAGTTTGGTTAGTAATGGTCGCTTGTTCACGAGTAGCGTCAAACATGCTTACTTGTAGAGCACTTGTCGTGAGGTATACATGTTTAATTGGGCTTTTAGCAGTCTTGTCGTGGATCACCAATTATTAGTCTTGGTTAATATGGGTTAGCTAAATCAGTTTATTTATGAATTAATCATTTAATTAGTTGGGTTAATGAATATTAAGATTAGGACGACGATCCTAATTAAGTTTGGCATTTAGTTTAATTAGTTGTTACATATATATGTAATTATTTACTTATGCGTAGTCTAGCTATTTTTAATAATTTTTATAAATATCTAAACTTTTATATTTACCCAGGACCTTGATTCGGAGTCATACGGTTGGTCACGAGGAGGTTCTCTTTGATACGCTGTACAATTAAAAGGCGAGTATTTCTCCTTTGTTTTCTTGTAGATCTTTTACCTTAAACGCATGGTTGTTCATGTCTAAGTAGGTTTGCTTGACCTTGTTCTTTGTCGTTGATTGTTTAATATCGCCGTTGATACCTTTCTTCGTTTGATCTTCAAGTTATTCGAAATTTTGTATCCGTACAGTCTCTCGTTGATTTTCTATTATGTAAAGTACCGTTTATAAGCGAGTACTTAGATGTTCATTAAACACAACTAGGCTTATTTGGCATTAGAAATATCCTACCTAGTAATGTAAATGCATAATTATTGGTTTTGATACTGGGTTGGTGATAACTATCATTTTGTTGATTATTTTCGGCTCTAAAATCCATGTTTGATCCACATTTTATATGTTTAAGTTTGCAATTGTATTAGGTTTCATATATTTCCCCTATTTTGGCTTTTAATTCTAATCTTTGTATATTTGAGATATTTTTGGCACTAAATTTGAATATCATTTTATAGGCTTCAATTGATCATGGACCTAGATCAAATTGGGTCAGACTTGAGTCAGGATTGGATCCAGATCAAAAGGATCAAGCATCGGATTAATAGGAGCCATCCATTTCAGAGAACGGCTAGATCTGAGCCATTGGTCAACTTCTGGTCGATCCGAGTCCAAGATAGAATCAATCATGACCAAAGATCAAGATCTGAAAATTTTAGCCAAAACAGAAGAGATCCGACCGTTGGATGAAGTCAGATTGATCTCAGTCGTCCGTTGCTAAGTATTCAAGTTCTTCTTTTCCCAAAGCTGGCTGAACCAAGGCTGAGTTGAGTTGACTGGACTGAACCGAAGCTGGCTTGGCTGACCGAACCACTGAACTGGGCTGTACTGAGAGCTCTTGGCTGACTGGACCGAACCCAAGTCTGGATTGAACCAACTGCTGAGCTGATTTGGCTGAATCAAAGGACTGAACCAATTGCTGAGCCGAATCAATTCTGAGCCCAAACACCATTGGCTGACTGAATCCAGGGCCGAACCAAAGGCTGGCTGAATCAAATTGCTGGGCTGGGGTTGAGTGAATCCAACTGCTGAGCCGAACCAAACCCGATTGTTGAAACCGAGCAAAACAAAAGGAGGCAGGACGCGCGGAGCTAGGGCAGACTCGGAGAGGCGACACACACGGAGGAGACGAGGGGTTCTCGTCTCAAATCCATCTTCTCCACTCTCACCGCCGGCGGCTCTCATCCATTTTCATCGTCGCCGGCCGGTTTTCCGATTTCCCACTCCATCTCTTCTTTCGGGGTTCGAAGAGGAGCTCTCATCCATTTTCATCGCCACCGGCTGCACAGCTAGGGCTCTGGGGGTTCCGAACCCTAGCCGAACACAGCCGTCGCAGCATTCCAGCACCACCACCACAGCTAGGGCTCTGGGGGTTCCGAACCCTAGCTGACATCTCACCATCCATCTCCACCGCCGGCAATCCATCTCCTTATAGCATTTCTTTGCAGCCTCTTTTCTTCGGCAGCAAATTTCATTTATTTTCCAGCATTACAGTAGTTCTTTCCACAATTGTCTTCAGCAGTTTGTTGATGTCTTTCTTCGCAGCTTCTTCACAAGCACAAGTTTCAGTAGCTACCAATTCGCAACTTCTTCACAGTTTTCTAATTCAGTTACTCCCTCTTTTCCGGCAACACCTGATCCAATTCCGGTAGCAGATTTCCAGCATCACAGTAGCTTCATTTTCTAAATTCAGTCCCTTCGCAGCTTTATCTTCTTTACAGCATTTCCAGCAGATCAATTCCTTCACAACTTTGTTCTTCATTCGACAGCAATTCCTTCATCAGCAACAATTTGCGTGTTTCAACTTGATTGGGTTCTTCATTGTTTTGTGTGTTGATTGTTTCTAATTGATGTTTTGATGTATTGGAGTGAACCTTATGTTGAATGATTGTAATTGATGAATTTTCCCATTTCAAATTGCACGCACCTTTGTTATTTTGATTTATGCTCGCAAGTTGTTCGACAAAATGTCCCTATAGATAGATTTAATTTCATGCCTCTTGTTTTACTTAGTTCTCAATTGTCTTGTCTCTTTTAATTGTTTATTATTCTCGAACTTAATTTGGATGCAATAGATTAAGGCAGATTAGATTTCTTTAATGCTGTAGGTATTTGTTCCATGTTAGTTTTGTTACTGCTTTATTTCAAGTTGCCTTTGCTTTACTGCAATTGTAGTTTAGTGAGGTTAGATTTATTACCTACATTGTCTTTCCTTAATTAGAACTAGATTTCATACCTGCTTGCTATTTCTTTTTGTAGTCTTAACATTCAAAACCAAACCCCAGTTGATATCAAAAACCCAAAAGCAATAAAATACAATCCTGAGAATTATCATGCACCAACTACATTCGTTGGGAGACGACTCGAGTTACTCTATGCTACATTAGTGTAGAGGAGTTCGATATCTTAATTGTATTTGAAACCGTGACACGACTGAAACGGTTATCAGTTGGTTGTATTGCTGCATCGTTGATACTTGATGGATTTTGTCGTGTCGTTGTTTTTCGGTTGTTCGTGCATCTTGTATCATGCACCATACCTGCACCGTTGCATATTAACGACTGTTGGATTTTCATTTGATTAAGTCGTCGTTAGTCATCTAGTTGCTCTGTGCACTCAACCACTTGTTGTCGTGGTAGTTGCTAGAGTGCGAGCAACTGTCTTGTTACGCCACACTCGACCACTCATGTATAGTGGATGTTGGAGTTGTAGGCAAGCAGTGACACCCTCACCGTTGTTTTTGAGGGTTATTAGAGTCGTTGATAGCTCCCCATTTATTCCGGAATTTGGAGCAGTTGGCTCCCCGGCATCCTGTCCACTCAATCACGTGTATTAGTGGTATTTGTTGGAGTGCATACAGTTGTCACAACCCAACCCACTCGGTCACACAGATGGGATGTGTTACTGCATGACTGGCGTCAGGGGTGACACATGTCAATGCATCATATGCATTTATTGCATTTATGCATTTCCTTGTAGTTGTTGCATTAATATGAGCTATAATAGCTGCATTTGGTTGACATGCATGTATATGTTGTTTTTATGTTGCCGCGTTGTTTTATACATGCTTAGATATCTTGACTTTATGTTGTCGTTCTATTTTATACCACTATGTTTTATACATGTTTAGGGGTTCTTCTGTTTTCTAGAGACTGTACATCGTTGTTTCTCTATTGATTGTATCCTTTATTATGTCATGCAATTGTCGACTCATATACCCGCAGAGTCCGCCCGGACTCACCACCGCTACCACTTATTTTTGGAGCAATGATAGAGAACGTGAAATTTTAGCGTGAAACTCAACGTGAATGACGTGGCACTTTTTATATACACGTCCGATTGTCGCTCGGACAGTGGCGGCGGCCTCCGGCCGCTGCCCCGAGCAAAACTATAACCTGGGGGGACGGGTGAACCCGTCGAAGATCGGTGCAATTGAGTTTCATGTTGGATTCACGTTGAGATTTTCATGTTCCCAATCATTTTCCTTATTTTTGTTTCAGGTAGCAGGTAGATGCGCTAGTTGAAGCCAGGAGAGAATCCAGTTGCTAGTCCCACAGTCTCGACTTGCTTTTAGAGTTTGTTTTATTTATTTGTTTTATTTTATGTTTAGGCGAACTGAGAAAGTACTCAATTGCTATCACTGATAATCCACCGAATGGGAATACATGAAAAATTTAAGGTACAAAAGTGAAAGAAAATCTTTACTATTTAGCTCGCAGACCCACCTAATTTTTGCATACTTTTGATTATTATTTTGTCAGCCCAAAATTTATTTAACTATTTTCATTAATTCTCTCCTCATTCAAATTTCAAAACTATTACTAAAAAAAGACACGACCACAATAAAATGACTTGAATCGTGAAATGAATCCTAATTCACGTATGTCATACGTGAGTTATTCTCCTTCAATTTTTGTCATTTCGTCGGCGATTTCCCAAAATATGGTTCATGGGTTATGTGTATTCAAACTCAAGGAAAATTTCAAACCAAATTGGTCATGGCCATCGCCTCCCTCCAAGTTTTCACCATCAACTTTAGCAAAGCCATCTCATGAGTCAAATCGATTTTGCATCATTTTGAGGAGTTTTCAACTCAATTTCAGATCCTCGTTTGAGTTTTTCCAAGAGCCGGTCAATTGTTTATTAATTGATTTGTTGTTGTAGGTTTTGAAATTATGCGATTTTGAGATAAAATTCGACAACTCCAAAATTATGTTAAATATTTAGATGTGATTGTTTGAGTTACGATAATATTGGGAGTTGATGTTTATGAATTTTTAAGTTATGTTAGGATTGATTGAATTAATTAAGTTTTTATTAAAAACTTAATATTTTTTATTCACGCTTTATTCTACAGGAAAGAAAAATTAACCAGTCTTGGCTCCGTGCAAATCTAACTGAATACCATTGATGATGAACCAGGCAGACAAATTGAACCTGGGGTGATCGGCCCGGTCCCACGGAAGTTTCCTACCGGTCACCAGGGTAAATCGGGAAGCACTCGCGGTGGCCAGTCTAGAAGCCCAGCGGCCCAGGGTTCGCGCCCCATTTGGAGGAAAAATTCCTACAAAATACGCCGTAGCTGGGGATCGAACCGCGGACATATGGGTTAACAACTAGTGACCTTACTGCTACACCATAGCCCCAAGGGCTAACTGAATACCATTGAGCTTCTATTCAACATCAATCATAAGAAAACTCCAAGATATATCATTGTTAAACTCAGGGTCTTAATAAGTTTTGAAACCCTAGCCAAATAAAAAAAATTAAATACGTTAATATTTTTTAATAAATAGTAATTTTTAAAAATTAAACTTTTATATAAAATATTATTAGAGTAATTTAATTGTATTAGCAATTGAAAATAGTCAACTAAGTCATAATATTAAGGGGTGCTTGGTAAACGGGTTTAAAAGGCGGGAATGAGAATCTAATCAATTTCATTCGTGTCAAATCTCACTTAGTAAAATTAAAAAATTAAATATTCTTTTTATATTAAAATTTCAAACATAATTTTTTAAAAAATAATAAATTTATCTAATGATTAATTTTAATTAAAAAAATTAAATTAAATTTCATCAAAAAAATAATAAAAATACTAATTAATTGAACGACGAGTAATCAATTATTGTAATATTATTAATATACATTTGAATTGCTATTTTTAAAAAAATATCGATTAATTTTAACTTTGAAAAGGAAAATCTGAACGCAATAGTAAAATAGTTATTATGTGACCTAGAGATAATATATTAGAGTAGCAAATATAATTATTACATATGATAGACACTTTCCTAGAATCCGACATTGATGGAAACTTCATTTACCAAGTTACATTTTTTTAATTTCGATAAATTTACAATCAAATTTATTTAGCCAAAAATATTTAGCTGGTAAACAACGATGACTATATATATGTTTAATATCAAAAAACTCGAGGCTAAAACCCATAAAACCCTAAATTAAGGGTAGGGTTTGAACTAGCCGAATTTGGAGGGTTAATTTGCAAATTTACAACACTCACAAATCCCTATCTTTCTCTTCCTCGCGAACCGATGTAGCCCACCCGTCTCTTCATGATTCCTCTCGTCTGCCTTTGTGCGATCACCTCTCAAGCTTCTTTGTTCCTGATCGGCGTTCAAGCTGTCACGCCTCTAAAAGCCCATACTTGCTCGAAAATTCGACAACATCTCTCCTGTATGGCAGGCAAGTTGGGACAAATATATATAACTTTGATAACATCTAGCTTAGCCTCACACGGATAGCATCATAACAGTAAAATAAATTACCATAACCACGCAGTTAATATCGATAATTGAAATAAAAATAGCAAACAGTCCACAACCAGAGTAAAACCCAAATATACGTCCAAAAATGAACATACCAGTCCAGTAAGGCATCAACATAAATTAGGTAAAACAATAACAGATAAATAAAATAAATACGGAAATAATATAAGTGCAGAAGCAGAGAAATTGCAGAGAATCAACTAAACCCTGAAACAACTCCAAAATGAATCGACACGGTGGGACTGCCAATTGGATACTTTCCTGGATCCAGGTAATACATCTACCTGCAACCTGAAAACAAAAGTAGATGGTGGGGGTGGTGAGTCTGGGTGGACTCTACGGATATAATAGTAGACAAATGCATGACATCATAAAAAGATATAACAGGCAACAGAAACAACAGTGTACAGTGTCTATGAAACAGAAGAAGAACTAGACATGTATGAAAATCGAATGATAACGTAATATCAAAACATACATATATGTCAACCAAATGCAGCAATCATAGCTCATATAAATGCAACAAACACAAGCATAATGCAGTAAATGCATATGATGCAATGACATGTGTCACTCTTGACGCCAGTCAAGCAGCCATCACATCACATCTGTGTGGCCAAGTGGGTAGGGTTGTAACAACTATATGGACTCCAACGAATACCACTAATATATGTGATTGAGTGGACAGGATATTGGGGAGCCAACTACTCCAAAAACCCCGAGAAAAAAGGGGGAGCGACTAACAGCTCTAGTATCTCTCGGAAACAATGGTGAAGGTGACAACTGCTTGCCTACAACTTCAACATCTACTGTACATGAGTGGTCAAGTGTGGCATAACAAGACGGTTGCTCGCACTCTAGCAACTACCACGATGAGTGGTTGGGTGGGCAGAGCAACTAAATGACTAACGACGACCTAACCATATGGAAGCCAGTACTCGTCAATATGCAACTGTGCAGATATGGTGCATGATACTAAATACACAATCAGCTGAATATCAACGATGCAACGATACAACTAATAAGCATAAAAATATCCAAACATGCAACAAAACTACTACGTAAGGTATCTCTAATGCCAATCCTAGTTGTGTTTAAATGAACATTTTTAAGTACTTGCGTAAGCGGCACTTAACAGAATAGAAAATCAACGAGAGACTGTACGGATATAAAATACGATTTAACTTGAAGGTCAAACACAGAAAGTATCAACGGACAATATTAAAAACAACAAAGGACAAAGTCAAACAGTTCTACTTAGACATAAACAGTCATGCATTTAAGATAAATGATATACAAGAATACAAAGGAGAAGTACTCGTCTTAATTATAGAAGTCCGATCTTGTATCAAGGGCATAGTTTAGCTATTTATAAAATTAATAAATTAGCTAAGCAAAATACTAAATATGATTAGGATAAATCCTAACTATAATACCTATTTAATTGACTCATAAATAACAACTGGTTCCTTATTAACCTAATTGTTACCATTAGGTTATTAAGTTAACTTTCCAAACTAACCTAAGGAACTACCACCAATTCAAAAGAAAAAATTACCTCTTTGTAATCCAAATCAAATTCAACTCCAAAGCAGGGCTAAACACCTACTAATCCAACTCACCCAACTCCTAAATGTTGCTCACAGCAACAACGAAGAGAGAGCAAAAGTTGTTCACGAGGAAGTTTTGAAGTTGAATCATGTGAACAATTATACCAACCTATGCATCATTGCTACTGAGATACACCAACATAAAAATGTATCTGATTAAAATTGAAAAATTAAATGCTACATTTTATCCACGCTTAATAAATGACAATCAAAGATAAAATAGCCAGAAGAAATTGAACAACACACAACTCCATTAGAATTCAGGACAGGAAAACGAACAATACTCACGAGAAACAAGTCCTCACTGCATACATTTAATTAACTACAAGATCGTAGTTATATCCTACACCAATCAACACAAGAAACCCATCTCCACTGAACCAATGCAAAACATCAGCCAATTCATGGTTCCAGCAAGCATTTCTAAACCTAAAGATCCATCTTTAACCTAATCCATCCTATAGCTCACCTGAGATGCGCCGGTGACCTCTACCTCCTTATTTGCCCTTTTCCGATTAGATCTAGCAACTCAACATAGAGGAGGAAGAAATAGAGTCTGGCGGTCGACAACGTCGCCCTTCGTGTGGAGAGGAAAGGCTGCGACTGTGGATCAGTCTCGGCGAATATGATGAGAGACCAGAGAGGTGTGAAGAAAATGGCGCGCTGATCGCTCGAGGTTTAGATGGGCATCGACACTCGTACATGGGAGAGGAAGTAGAAGAAGAAGAAGAAGAAGAAGAAGAAGAAAGGTTAGGGTGGCGGCGTTCGGTGCGGCGCTCGCTCGCTGCGGCGTTGGGGCAGAGACGAAGGGAAGTCGGCGTCGGGAAAAAAACGGGATGAGGAGAATTAATGAGAGGAGTTTAGGGGTTTTTTTAATATTTTTGGCAAAATTTCAAAAAGTTCCTTCAAGGTTTTTAATACCCACAAGGCCCCTAATTTTGGATCGTTATGCGCTTTAGGCCTCTACCTTTCTGTTTTTAATCATTCTAACCCTCTAATTTTCGGTATTTAACACAAGCGCTGCCCGACGTGAGATCGCCTTCCTTAATCTTAAGCCTGGGTACTCTCTCGTTCCTACTCGACCAGCACAGGAGGATCTTCCTTTCCCCTCCACCTGGTAGATCGCAACAAGGATCAGGTAAGGGCTCACCAAGATTTAGGGTTTCCTTTGTTCTTAGGACTCCAGTAACCTGTAGATGCATACTAAGATCCAGTCTCTTTTGGTTTCGTAGTCTTTTTTGGAAATTATTGGAGAATTGATGTTGTTTTCGGTTTTTTCTCTAGGGCTTTGAGCATTGGATTTGTGTGGATTGTTCGCGCCGACCATCATCGAGGTAAGGATTGTCTTCTTGCGGCATTACTTTGGATGATTTCGTGATGACATTAGTTAGATTGGAGTTGAGGTTGGATTTCCGAATGGATCTTGTGTCCTTCGTTTGCTGTGAATTCTCTTTGAGGCTCTGTTTCTTTTCTTTTGGATGTGCTACCGTGAGGTGTTTTTTAGGGCTGGGAAAATTTGTGTTGGTCGACTTAGGCCTTGTAGATGTCTTTGCTTGTGGAGATTGGAGGTAGTTCCTTGTTTGGAACTCTAATCGTGAGTTCTTTGGGGATTTCTCTGTCTTGGAGTTTGATGGCTTGATCCAAGCTTTTGTCGTGAGCTAAATAAAAGGAGATTCTTATTTTTGTGATGAGGTTTAGTGGATCTTGCTTTGGATTCAAGTGTTAGCATGATGGTGTTTGTATGGGTCAATGTTAAGATGGAATAGGTGAATGCTCCTTGGTTGCCGAGAGTTCCATTTGAAGTTGAAACATGATGTATTCTTTAATGGGTTTGGAGTTTTCAAGGTTTGGCCGTGAGCTTCACTTGAGGTGGAGGTTGCTTTGGGATGAAATGGGATGTTTTAATTGGATGAATGATTCCAATTTGGTTTGGATGTTCCCTTTCTTTGGATTTTTCCCTCACCATGACCACCAAGTTACCCATTTGATTTGGTAATGGTGATTTGGATCTTGGGTTAGGTTTAGGTTGAACCTAAATGGAACCTAACCTTAACTATGTGGAGTTATTAGGAATTAATCATTTAATTAGAATTAATTAAATGATTATAATATTAGTATTAACTTTAATACGGTTTAGGGATTTGATTATTTACTTACTACTTGTGTAAATATCTAAATAACAATGTCCTTTGATACAAAACATTGACTTGGTCATTTCACTGTGGATATATTAGATGGGAAGTTCTCATCACTACGAGCACCTACTTAGAGACGGGTAATTCTTCCTTTTACTCTGTAGTATATTGTACTTAAATGCATGATTATTTTATTCTCTGGTAGGTTGATTTATCTTAAATCTATTATTTATTTTCCTGTTTAATACTTATTCATCCTTGACCTTGGAGTATAAATTCAACTTTTAAATTATACAGTCTCAACTCTTATTTTCTGATTTAAAGAGTATTACTTGTTCGCATATACTTTAGAACTATCATTTGACCTATCTAGAGTTTGATTGACATTAGATATATCTTATCCAGTAGGTTAGTTGCATGTTTATTTATTATAGTATTGAATGAATACATGTGCATTGTATTGATTGTATATTTTTGGTTTGATTGAGGTTGTGCATATTAGTGACATGCACCATAACATTATTTGCATGCTGACAACCACTGGCTCACTTGTGGTTGAGATGAGTCGTCGGTCATATTTTCTATTATGTCATGCTCAATTAGAGTTGTGTGCAAACAGTTGATATCCCCCAGGCCCAATAGGTATTTTTGGGGTTTTATAGCCACAGATATTATATCTTTTCATGCATAGCCACAGGTATTATGACTTTTTTGCATAGCCACAGGATTTTGCCGCTTGTATTTTGTCCACCTAATCTACCAAATGTAGCGATAGTTGGAGTGTGTACATATCAGGTTATTGCATCATGTGCATATTATGTATTGTGTATTTTGCTTGTGTTTGCTGCATTTGTTTGAGCTATGATTACTACATTTAATTGACATGCATTTTCGGTTATAATTTACATGTATTATATGATCTGGATCTATTCAATAGTACACAAGCCATTTATTGAGGTATTATGGGAATTTCTGATAATGCCTCTATGTGTTATATTGATTTTCAGGTATGTTTACTCGTACAGATGCATTTGATTTATGCTCTAAATCCTAGAGATTGTATACCTTTATTTCTATCTGCTTGTTTTATCCTTATTATACCATACATTTATCCATCTGCTATACTCGCATAGTTCGCTCGGACTCACCACCGTTTGATTTCCTTTTTTGTTTCAGGTAGTTGATAGACGCTCTCGTGCCGCTAGAAGAGGATCCAACTACCCGTTCCTTAGTCGTCGAGTATTTTTTTTATTTTAGAGTTGTTTCATACTTTTTTAGTAGAGATGTCGTTATTTTTATTCCTTTATTGGACTTGTCCTTTATTTCTGATTCTTTTATGAACTTGTATTTATTTCCGTGGATTTTTGATTTGTCGTATGGTGTTGTTGACTTTGGGATGGATGACTTGAGGTTTTGTTCTTTGTATTTTGTTGCTACACCACTCGAGGAAGCCAAGGTGAGTTTATACGAAGTTTATTTATGGTGTCCCTATTTTTAACTGTGTGGTTATGGTGTTGCTATTTCTAAAGCATGAACTACAGAAACAAATTCTATAAATCTAAACAATTACTATGATCTGCACTTGGAGAAGAAACCGGAAGATTTTGCCATCCGAAGAACGATCATGAACGAATCGAAAAGCTCTTCATATATTCACAAACCAAATCCCTCTTCTGTAATTGGACAAACCAATCTTGAATATTCTTCTCAATAACTCCTTCTTCGTCATGTGCACCCGGACGAACCTTACACAATGATCTTATACACACGAGACGAACCCTTTCTCTTTGACCTTGCATAGACCTCGCACATAGTTTGTCTCGCACGACCTCGCACATAGTCTATCTCGCATGATCTCCATTAGCTTGGACGCATACACATAGCTTGTCCTTTCGCTTGTTGACCTTCTCCTTTGCCTTGGAGGCAAACATATTTATAGGGGTTAGAAGGTCTCTTTCCCTTCCTCCATTAATGGAAGAGGTTGAGTGGATTGGAAGAGGAAGGGGAAGGGGCACTTTCTCACCTTCTTAACTCCAACATCTCTCACTCATCCAAGTCAATCCATAAAAGTCATCTAGTCACATAGACCATGTAAGAAAGTCACAAAAACCATATTAGAACATTCAATTCATTCTCTAGGGAAAATGGTCACACTGAGCAATTACTGCTAAGAAAGTTGTTACACTTAACTTAGCTGCTCTATGGAANTCACAATTACATTTTCAAGTACTTAACAAAAAAATGTAACTGGTCGACCAGTGAATAAGTACTACAGATGTAAATCAATTTTAATCTTCCTTTTCAGCTAGAATCTATTCATTCTAATCAGTCGCTTTCCTAGTTATGCTCCATAGACCGAATCATCCATAGTTAATAGGACACACACTAAAGTAGCAAACACTGATTAAAACTTCAAGTAGACAGCTAAATAGTCACTTAGGGTAAGATTGAGATTAACTTATAATCTCAAGGGTCTCACATAGTAGAGAAGCAGGGATCCATTCTCCTACTACCCTTATTGTCGCTATAGCACATGTGGTATGAATCACATGCTACGATGTTTTTCTCTTTACCAAAAAGAGTGCATGTTTTTCTCAAATATTTAACATCGTACAGATTTCGATCTAGACATACCTAACGTCTAATCCGAATTCAACTTATGAATTCCAATCTGGCCTTAAACAGGTTTAGTAAATGGTGGGTGCATTTACTTCGATCATTACATAAATGATCTCATCTTGATACAAAAATCAAGGCGACATCAACTTATGAGTATGTCTCTATTCACAACTACATAAGTTGTCTCATAAGTAATAGTCTTACCTCTATTTATACTCAACAAATAGAGACGATTGTCCATGTGAGTGGACCAACCTCAACCTGCCAACATGCTCATCGAGACTTTTATCTAAATGTAACAAATACATTTACACTGAATAGATCATGACATTTCATATATAACCAATTGTGTTATATTTTTTCGAAGTCCCAAAGACTTCACATGTCCTTGCACATGTCCTTGAAATGACTCTTTAGTCAACGGCTTAGTAAAAGGATCTGCAAACATAACACGTATATGGATATACTCAAGAAATATCTTTTTCTTGTCAACAATATCTCTTATGCTTGCTTTGATTGTGATATTCGAGATCCTTAGAAAAAGCTATAGTAGCTTAATTATCACAGTACACTGTAACAAGACTCCCACTGTCGTCAGCAATCCTCAAATGCATCAAGAACCTTCTTAACCAGATAACTTCTTGTGCAACAACTGCACAAACCACATACTCAGCTTTCATTGTCAACAACAATACATAAGTCTGTTTTGACAGGGCTACACAAGCTATTTTAATAGCGCTACACAAGCTTATTTCTTGCTGTTCCATGAGATGACGCCACCATTCAGCAAGAAGGCATAGCTAGATGTGGATTTTCTATTATCAATGTCCCTTGCCCAATATGCATCTGTAGAGCCCTTCTGGCTCAGCTTTGATCCTTTTCACTACTTTCCAGTGTCTCAATCCTAGGTTTGACTGGCAACGACTAACTAAGCCAACAACATAGCTTATATCGGGATAAGTACACAACATAGTATACATCAAACTACCAATGGCACTAGCATATGGTCTTTTCTTCATTTTGGTTATCTCTTCAGGAGTCTTGGGAGACATACTTTTGCTCAGAACAACACCTTTCGCTGTAGGTGTTTGTTCAACTTTGCAATCAAGCATATTGAAGTGATGTAGTATCTTAGTGATATAAGCCTCTTGGGACAAACCCAAAAGTCTTTTTAATCGATAATGAATGATTTGTACTCCTAAGATATACTCAGCTTCTCCCATGTCTATTATGCCAAATTGTGATGAAAGCCAAGACTTGACATCAATCACAACCTTTAGGTCACTTCCAGCTATTAGCATATCATCAACATATAATGATAAAATGATAAACTTTCCTTTATCCTTCTTTAGGTAAACACAATGATCCTCATTGATCATTTCGAAACCATAAGACAAAATGACTTCATTGAATCTTATGTTCCATTGCCTTGACGCTTGCTTTAGCCCATACATAGACTTCTTAAGTCTACATACTTTATTCTTTTGACCCTCAGCTATATAATATTCTGGTTGTGTCATATAAATTTCTTTGTCAAGATTACCATTAAGGAAAGTCGTCTTTACATCCATTTGATGTAATTCTAAGTCAAAATGTGCTACTTTAGCTAGGATAATACAAACTTCACAACTAGGGAGAATGTCTCTTCAAAATCAATACTCTCCATTTGGGTATATCCTTTTGCAACCAAACGAGCTTTGTATCGATTAATCGACCCATCCGCTTTCCTCTTAATTTTGAGAATCCACTTATTCCCAATAGCCCTGCGGCCCGGAGGAAGATCGACTAATTCTCAAATTTGATTCTTTCTCATGGACTCCATTTCCTCATCCATTGCAACTTTTCATTTCTCCTTAACTGAGCATTTCAATGTTTCCTCAACCGTTCGAAGTTCTTCATCATCAACTGGGAGAATCAATAATGCCTCATTTTCAATGTCAAACCTTCTCCGAGGAATAATCTTACGATTACTTCTTCGCAGGTTTGTCTGTTGAGAAACTAATTCATTTATAGGTCATTTACTCTCACTAGGTTGACTAGATTCAGGTATCCCCTGTGATTCCTGATTTGTTGATAGAGGAACAGTATCCTCCTCCTCTATTGCAAATAGAGGAGTTGATTTATCAACTTCACCTTTTGTTTGGAACTCAGTTTCGAGAAAAGTAGCATCTCTTGACTCAATTTCAGAGATGGTTTCATCTTGTTGCTCACCAATAAAAACATAACCCTTAGAGGTATCAGAATATCTTACACAGATACACTTCCTACCCCTGGGTCCTAATTTTCCATATTTGTGAGTCTTATCATGAATATAAGCAGCTGACCCTCATGGTCTCAGATTACTTAAATCTGGTTTTTTACCTGTCCAAAGTTCATATGGAGTAGATGGAACAGATTTAGAAGGCACCCGGTTAAGTATGTAGGTTGCTGCCAATAATGCATCTCCCCAATAGGAAATAGGCAAATTAGCTTGAGCCATCATCGACCTAACCATTTCAAGAAGAGTTTGATTTCTTCTTTCAGCAACTCCATTTTGTTGTGGAGTCCCAGGGATAGTTAACTGTCTAATAATCCCTTTCTCATTACATATTGTCTTGAACTGACCAGACAAATATTCACCTCCATGGTCAGTGCGAAAGGTTTTAACCTTACGTTCCAATTGATTCTCAACTTCGTTCAAATAACGATTAAAGCAATCTAATGCTTCAGATTTATAAGAAATCAAATACACATGACCAAAACGCGTGAAGTCATCAATAAATGTAATGAAATATAAACTACCATGTCTAGTCTTCATGTTCATCGGACCACAAATATCCGAATGAATCAATTGCAATGGTGATTCAGCCCTAATAGTCTTACCAAACGGTTTCCTAGTTGTTTTTCCAGCAAGACAATGCTCACATATAGACAAGTCAACTTTAGCACGAGTGTCGAGCAGACCATCTCTTGCTAATCTATTCATTCTTTCTTGTCCTATATGTCCTAATCTAGCATGCCAAACTTCATCATTAACATCAGCATCACTAGTAAGAGCAATGTTTGAAAAACAAACATAATTTCCACAATTAACATCTGGTTCTACATCAAGAACCATGAAACCGTTTGATACATAACCATATCCAATTAACACATAGTCAATTTAAAGTTCTACCCAACGACTGTAAAAGCTCAAACAGTAACCCAATTCAAGAAGACAATACAGAAACCAGATTCCGTCGAATCTCAAAAGCATACAGGACATCATGCAGAAACAAGGTACGCCCACCACGAAGGTTGAGTTTGCAAGTGTCAATTCCTTTGACTTCAATTCTTGCATTGTTTCCCACATATGCCCACTTATTGTCTACTGGTACCCAACGATACTCCACGTATGTAGCTCGATCACGAGCTACATGGTTCGTTGCACCTGAATCTATAATCTACAAAGGATAAGAATCAACTAACAACATTGAACTAGCAACATAATGCTCATGAAACTTATTCTTGTTTGGGTTTTGTCTAACAACAACAGTAGCTTCTTTTTCCCTTTCCTTTCTTGAACCATCTTTTCTTATTCTTGGATCCAGAACCTTCAGCTACAGAAGCTTGTTTAAAAATCCTTATGGATTCTATTCTCTCCGCCTCCAATTCAATTGGCGTGAGACATTAATGAAAGTCATGATACTTTCACTGTGATTAAGGTTCTATTTCATCGTTTTCCAAGAATCAGAAAGGGAACAAATAACTACCTGAATCTATTGTTCATCGGCCAACTCATGACTAGCAGCCTTTAGCTCCCAAATTATATTCCCCAATACCCTCAGATGTTGGGCCATGGTAATATTTGGGTACTTTTTATAACTGTCAAACTTAATTGTCAGTTGGCGAAGCTTGCTCAAGTTAACTTCACTGCATTTCTCTCTAAGGGCTACCTAGACGACATGAGCAGATGGTAATGACTCATACTCAAATATCAGGTCGTCTACCATTGAACTAATCAATATGCCCTTAGTAGTGGAGTCCTTTTTCTTCTATGCCCTATAGGCATCATGATCAAGTTATGCTGTGATATTGAACCATTAACAGATTCTTCCATGAACTGATTCATAGTCTCAAGAACTTCTTGTTCCTCAAGAACATATTGTATCTTGAGATGCCATATTTTATAGTTATCCCCGTATAATTTCTCTCTATTCAATTTAGCTATGATGTTCTTAGTTGCCATGATATATCATAAATAAACACATTATTTATTGACTAAGTGAAATTTATATGCATGTAACTTATGATTGACTCGTTGTAAATTAGAATTGGTTTACAAAATCAAGTGGTAACTACGTTTCCACTCATCATTCGTATAATCCAATCTAATCAACATTGATCAATTATATTACATACATCCCATCAAATGAACTAATCATTTGTATAATGAACTAATCATTAAATGAACTAATCATTTGTAAGAATGAACTAATCATTAAATGAACTAATCATTTGTAAGATTTGTTAACATATAACATGACCTTTTTTCATAAAATAGTACTGTTTGTACAAAACAACAGTCTATATCACATGACTTTCATAAACTAAATAGGCCAATACTGTTCGTACATAACGACAATAACAAAATGTTAACAAATTAAATAAGCTAATGTCATTGCCACTAGGACAAACACTAGTGCAGTTGTTTAACATAATCCATTTTATGTTAGACTTTGCTCTATCTCCTCAATCGCCTCCCTCAGCTCATTCTGTCACACATCGAGACAGGTCATCATGTATATCATCTTTGGTATGTGGAATTGAAAAATATCATTGTCAGTACAAAATTGGCAATCCAGTAACAAAACTGGTTCATTTCAATTCACACATATATATGCATAGAACACATAGAATCATAAGCAAATAAGAAAAACAAATCTTCTTTATTTGAGGAACTCCAGTTGATTAACACACTGGACCGGTCGATTTGGAAATTAAATCTCATGTATTAGCTTATTACTATGTCCTTATTAGAATTGATCTAATTAGATATCTTATTGTTATTGTTTAATTTTAAGCTCATTCACGTTTAAGTCAAACTTATTTATCAAACCAATTATACTAGTTATATTTTAGACTGCATTGGTCTGATTAAACCAACCAATGGTTTGAACCAGACCCGGCCTGATTGGACCAAACTGATTTGGTTAAACCAACAAATGGTTTGAACCAAAACCTGATATGATTGGACCAAACTAATCTGATTAAACCAACTAATGATTTAACCCAAGTCTAATTGGATAGATTAGTTCAAATTAATTGAACGAGTTACAAATAACTTTTGCCACAGCTTTATGGTAGAGCGTCTCTTCCCTTGGAAGAGGTCTGTGGTTCGATCCTTGGACATCTTTTTGCCCTTTCCTCTTCTTCTCAGGGAGAAAACAACCATGACACATAGTCGCTACTTTCCGACGACTACGTTGGATTTTCACCCGGCAAGAGAAGAACACGATGGAGACAAACTCCGATAGGGACATCGAACAGGGGCCAAGAAGTAATCAAATCAGTTAGTTTAGTTCAGATTATTTGATCAAACTGGTTTGGTTAAACCAACTAATGGTTTGAACCAAACTGATTGGACCAACCTAATCTCATTAAACTAAACTTGAGTCTAATTTAAATTAATTATACCAAAATTAAACTAATTATTGATCACAGCTTCTGGTTTAGCCTCTTCCCTTTCAAAGGCGAGGTCGGCGGTCCGAACCTCCTCTCAACATAAATCGATGTTGGTTTTAATAAAACAAAAAAAAATTTATTAAAACTATACAGTTTCCCCTGCCTGATCGGCCACAGTGACCGATCACTGACCGATTAGGTGCCTGATCTTCTCCTTCTCTACGCCGACGAAACTTTTCTTTTCGCCATCACCAGCGCAGTGACCACCTCCATCGGCACGTCTAGCCGATGGCTCCAGTCCGCGCGTAATGCGATCGTCGGCCATGGGATGAGAGTCCGCATGATTTCACCCATTAACAGAAGAGAAGAATCGATGATTTCATGGGATTTAGATTACAAAGGTAATTTTTTTCATGCTCTTCTAATCTAAATGATCTGATACTAATAATAGATTTTAAGCATGAATTCATCACCAGTAAATCATACTTACAGTGATCTCCTTTTTCCTTTGATTCTTCTGATCGCTTGCTGTCACGAGAACAATCACCGAGGAGTACTCCCATTTTGTCACAAACCAAATTCCTCTCTCGACGAATGCTCCTGTTCTTCCTCTTCATCTCACCTGATGGATTGCATTTGGACGTGACTTTTTAAGAAGAAGAAGTCTCTTCCTCTACCTCCATTAATGGAGGTATTAAACGTTGGAAGATGCCTGTAACGCCAACAACCATGTATTTTGATGTTTGGGCAAAGGGTTTAAGTTAGGATTACCCTTGTGTTTTAATATGTGTATGTGAGTGTGTATGATGTGCAGGTTACACATATTGACTTAGCTAGACGGCTTCGGTACGGTGAAGGGTGACATGAAGATAAGTCGTGGGCTTGTGTGCACACCTGAGGGATTATGGATAGCGGGGACGATGAGCCGAGGGGCACGGACTTCGAGGTATGCGTGAAGGATGACATGGAGGCAAGCTGGAGGCTTGTGTGTGTATTCGAGGGACGGGAGCAAAAGATGAAGAGGGCGCGAAGGCAATAGTCGAGGCTGCTGGTGAGGAGTGTTGGGACCGGGTGCATGTTGACATGGATACGGGTTCGTAATTTTAAAACTTAATTACATGCAGCGGAAGGTTTAGCATAAATAATTTCTTAAATTATTTCAACCACGTATCTAGCATGCAACCTTATATTGTGTAGACATGATCATAAATTAAAATTTTGTAGAAAGTAAACTAATTTACTTGATACCTCGCGTAACTCGAAGTAAGGGACGAGATCCTACCGTAGCGTCCCTTGGAAGCTCCGCCTCTATTCGCGTCCACGCCGAGTTCTCTTCGGGATGACTTCGCAAAGCCACGAGTTTCGTGCCGACAAGAACTACTAGATTCTCCAAAGGCACGACAAGAATATCAAGAGAGAGAGATGGAAAACTAACCACCAAACGAAAAACGGAATCAAGATTCCAGGAGGAAGGAAGGAGTCGCGACCCGCTTCTTTCTTCTTCTTCGACACCTTCTTGGTGGAGGTGGCTCACGGCAACCCTAGGGGAGCCCTCTAGGGCCGGCGCCCACTTGAGGAGGGAGAGGGAGAGAAGGAGAGGAAGAGAGGCTAGGCAAGAATCCTTGATCTCTTGAATTGATTTCCAAGCCTTGCCTTTGCACCTTTATATAGTGGCCTCTTTATCGCCAAGTCTCCTTTTAACGGAATAAATTTTTCATAAGAAATTTATCTTATAAATTTTTCTATGAATTATTCCGTTATGCCAAGTTTTTATTATAACTTAATTTATAATAAAAACAACCATGTCTCCCCTTTTATTATGGAATAAAATTTTACAAGAAATTTATTATATAAATTTTTCTTATCATGGAAAAATCAATTCATAATTGATTTTATAAAATAAAATAAACCAATCATGGTTCATTTTAATTTCCATAAAAAGAATAAATTTCTATAAATTTCATTATATAAATTTCTTTTTTCATAATTTTATAAAACAAATCACGCTCGATTTATTTTATAATATAAACCAAACAATTTGGTTTCCCTTTTTATTGTGGCCGGCCAAACCAAAGAGGGTGGGGATCCTCTTTGGCCGGCCAAATCCAAGCCGTCACCTCACGAATTAAACTCATTTAATTAGTCCAATAAGCCTTCAAAAGACTTAGCCATTTTAAGCTTCCGATGTGTCTCTGATAAATTCAGATTCGACTTATCTCTCTTGATCGGAAAATTTAATTTTCAACTAGTTTTAAATCCCTCGGATTACTCATAGTGCGTGTGACTAAATAGGCTTTCGATTTATGTTGGCCGTCTATAATCAACCAATTATAGAATGATCATGAGTGACACCTATTAGTGCATCATGACCCCCAATTAATTGAAAGATCAACGGTTGACCTCAGAAATAATTCTGAAACCCTTCAGCAGCTCTAATGAATCGTGCCCCATTCCCTTCACCATCTTATACCCACTTGGTTCAGGACACGGTCTATGTGTGTCAGTCCCCACTAGGCTGACTACGTCACACCTAGCCCAAGTAATGTCTTTCTCGTCCAACGGATTCTAATTACTCTCATGTATTTCAGAGACTCATACTCTGAACATGTCATGCTCTGGCCAGAGACTTTGAGTAACAATCAGACGATAGACCTTGGGTATACATCCCCTCGCAAGGAGTGGTGAATCCTTTGTAAGCTGTTCAAACATCTTCGGGCACTTCGGCTTATACCCAACCATCCTGGGTCCACACCTCCTTGGAGATGCTTGCTTAAGATGTTAAAGTATAAGCCTCCATGACCAAGATGACTTGAACACCATAAGTCAAAGGAACATCACACTTAAACTGCAGTAAGAACTTCACTGACATGTCTATATGTAGATTACCATGTGAAGTTTTACAGCCAGTTACTCCAATGAACTAGTTCCCTTAACTAGCATTCATGATTATCTCCGGACATCCCAATGTCACCAGCCAGTGAGAATCAGCTGATTAGAGAATAACCCATGCTAGTCTCAACAGTATTGATAGTGTCCTTATTTATCAATTCATCGACTAGGGACAATTTCAATACTTCAAAATTGCACATGTAGAGATAATCACTAGTTGTGAATTCATCACAAATTCTCTCATGCTGTGAATTGTATTGTAGACATTCAGTAAATGAGTTTAAGATCCCAATCAAATACACAGACATGTATACTCAAATAGTGAATATTTATTTATTAAAATAAATGTTTACAATCATAAGGCGATTGCCTTAGGACACTTCTCTCATATTACTAACAAGGAGTCAGCTGAGTCGTGAGGGTGCTGAGGGAATGTACTCAGGGAAATCCTAGGGGTCGAGTGCGGAGAGAATTGTACTAGGGAAGGAAACCTAGGTAGGGCAGTCGACTAGTGGATTGACAGTCAACTGGTAAACCCCATAGAAATATCAGTTGACTGTTGTGGGGGCAGTCAATTGGTAGTGGCTGAAGAAATTCGAACGTTGGCTTGTAACGGTCGAATTTGAGTGGGTGCAGTCGACTGCCCTGGGAGCAGTCGACTGGTGGCGAGAGTTTTAGCTTAGAGTTCTATTTAAGAGAACTCGGTTTGGGCTGGGAGCTCTTGGCAAAACTTGCTTGGATAGAGTGAGTTAGTAGCCTGGTGTAATCAGATAGTGTCCTAGAGTTGTGGAGAGGTTTTCCACCCACAAGGAGCTACGCGATCTAGCCGGAGGTGCTCCGGGGAATCATCCACCGACGGATTAGGGATCACCCACCTTACGGGCTGCCATGGAGTTGGAGTTTTATCTTCGAATCACATATATCGGTGAGTTCTTCCTTGTTTAGTTTAGTTTTAGTTTATTCCGCTTGCGCACTAACGGTCGTAGGAAGAAGAATCGGAAAAATTGCTATTCACCCCCTCTAGCAAGACGTACACGATCTAACAAGTGGTATCAGAGCGAAGGACCGCTCTTGTTGGACTAACCACCAAAGGAGCACAAGCTAGAGGAGAAAAATGATGGAATTAAGACAAGTTGGGGGATAACATCTACACTCCATCTCCCTACGATCATAAAGATTTCGACTATTGGAGGATGCGAATGAAGACGTGGCTTGGAATGGATTAGGAATGTAGGATGATCATAGAAGAGTCATTTGAAATTCCAAGAGACAAGCATGGGAAAAGACTTAGACCTAGAACTTGGACTAAAGAACAACAAAGTCAATCGAGAGCAAATGAGAAGGTAATTTCGATATTAGAAAACATTTTTCCTACTAATGTGTTAAGTTGTGTAGGAGAGTATCACAATGCATATGAGCTATGGAACAAGATAGGAGAATTCCATAAAAACCCTACACAAGCTCAAGAGCCCGAAGAGACAAGTCAAATGGTTCAAGAAGAAGAAAAAGGAAAAGAATCGTCAACCTCATCAAGTGAAGAGGCACAATTAAGTGTGAGATCATCCACCTCATCAAAAGAAGAGGAAGAGGTGTCAACTTCAAATATTGAGGGGCAGAGGAGACCCTCATCAATGCCAGAGCAAGAAGAAGCTCCTACCTCCACCAAAGCAAGGGCAAACGACTACATCATTTGCTTTGGGTGCAATGAAAAAGGACACTACAAGGATAAGTGTCCAAATGGTAAGAAAAAGGAGGTAAATCCTAAACCCATTTCAATTCCTTTTAAATATAAAATGGGTTGTAGGACTGGAGAAGCCCAAGAGAAAAGAAAGAAAATTAGATGTTCCACGTGTGGTGAGCTAGGACACTACCACACGAAATGCCCGAGGAGTGAAAAGCTCAAGAAAATGGAGCATCTAAGAAGATAGGAAAAAGAAGAAAAGAAGAGGAGATACATCAAGGGGGAGCTACAAGGGTAAGAGTGGTAGTCCCTAACATTAAATTGAATTACAATTCAAATTTAAGTTCCTCCATGCATGCTAGAATTAATGAAAATTGCTTGCTTGTGCATAGTCATGAATTTAAGTATAATGATAGGAATAGGGTTAACAAGGTAGATCAAAACCATAGAAAGGTCATGTATCATGAAAAATCCAAGATCTCTAGACCTAAGGATCAAGTCAAAAATTCCAAGAAGGGGGACACATGCCTAGGAAGATGGGTTAGTCTAGGAATGCCCAAGGTGGACATGTGGATTCTGGGGTTAAAAGCCTAGAAAGGGAAAATCAAGTCTTGTGGACAAGGCTTGATAAATTAGAAAAGACCCTAGAAAGATTCACAGTTGGATCTAAAGGTTTAGATATGATGTTGGGTAGTCTAAAACCCAACAATGATAGATCAAGGTTGGGATACCGATCTAAGGTCTCCAATGCTAAGGGGAAGAAATATGCTACGGTAGCATATGATTATGGCAAGGAGGGGAAGTCCAAAAATGACATGAGGGTGTCATTTAAAGAGAAAAAGAAGGACTTAATCGAGGACAAGGTGTCTAAAGTTAAGAAGGTTAATTTTGTAGGCCAAGAATCACCGGGGGCACACCGGTGTGGTCTAGTGTGGGTTGAGTCACCTAGGTAGGTGGCTAGGGCTAAGAGCTCAAGGGGGAGTTCTAGGAGTCTTTGTGATCCATGGTAAATGGATCTCAGGAGGCTTTCTCCTAGGAGATTAGATGAACTATGGAATGTGTCAAAGGGGTTGGAAGACTAAGGTGAGTCTTAGTCCTAGGGAATTGACACATTAAAAGGTGATTTATGGAAAAAAGATAAAAATGAGATTATACTTGATAAAAATTAGGGTTTAATGTGTAAATACCATATAATTCAGTGCTAGAAATGAATTATGATCAGGTATGAGAAGATACATCAGGGAGAGGCTAAAATTAGGACTTTTGGATAAGCTTAAATGATACAATTTAGGAAAGGTTGAATTTTATGCCAATCTTGGGATCCGGAGTAGTTTTGGTTGAAAACATATTTTTCCCAAGAAGACATAGGCTCCACAAATCTCTCCATAAATTTTAAATTTTTTTAGAAATTTGTGAAATTAATTAGGCATTTCTAAATTTAGGCTGAAAAACTGAAATTCAGGTACCAGTCGACTGGTCCAGATGAATTCGACACTGGGAACCTTCAGTTCGTTTTATCAGTCGACTGCCCTAGGGGCAGTCGACTAATCCATAGGGTTAAATAGAAAAGACATATTGATAATAAGAACTTGCAAAATTGAAAGTATAAGAAAGGTGCATGTTACTTTATGAGAGTTTAGGTCATGGATTGATATTGCTTATATGGTTTGAAGTTCATAAATTACTATTGGATGATAGGATATGACCTTAAATTAAAATCCTTGTTTATGCTTTCATATTCCTAGAATAAAGTTTTACTTCATGATTTAATGTTGATTGTATGAAATGAGGCTCTGTTGATATCATGGAATTCAAGGAAGATTGATAAGTGCATATGTATTTAGGGTTAAGAGATAAGAAGAAGGGAGTTTTATCATATTAAGAATACATAGGAAAAAGGGGAGAATTGAAGGCAGTTATATGTGTGAAATATTAATGAATGGAGGTGACAAACACATGATATTATGTTTAGGTTTCAAATTTGATACAAAATGACCATGTTTGAGGAAATTAGAGTTTGTACCAAAAGTCAAGCACATTTGATATTTTTCATGGAACCATATTTTTCTAGGATAGGGTATATCCTAACAAATGTGCTTGCAAATTTTTAAATTTTTCAAGTTTTTCTAGAATTTTCTAGAAGTTTCTGAAATTAGGCTGGAATTTCAGAAGTTGACTGTATCAGTCAACTGTCCAGGGGCAGTCGACTGGTAAGTTTGTATGTTGTTTTCTGAGGGGGTTTTTAAAAATAAAGTGAGTTCTTTTTGGCACTAGGGGTAGGATTGCTTGGGGCAATCTTTTGATGGTGTCAAAGGGGGAAGAACTTGGGGTGTTAAGTTAGGTTTAACTTGATGAAAGAACGGATGGTGTTAAGTTGGGGTAGAACTTAACTTGGTATTATGGTGTTAAGTTGGGTAGAACTTAAGTTGGTATTATGATGTTAAGTGTTGGTGCAATTTGCATCAATGATGTACTCCTCTAAGTGTTTTAATGTTTGACAATAGACTTATGTCAGTGATACATTAAACAGACAAAGGGGAGTTAAGAGAGAAGTAACAAAGTGGACCAAAGTCCTAGTGAATCTAGGCAATAAGTCCTGGCTCGGGGAATTGGGCACTAAGTCCTGGCGAAGGGCTGCTGGGCACCTAGCGAAGGGCTGCTAGGCACCTGGCGAAGGGCTGCTAGGCGTTGAAGACCTGGCGAAGGACTGTTAGGCAACTAGCGAAGGGTTGCTAGGAGTTGAAGACCTGGCGAAGGACTGCTAGGCACCTAGCGAAGGGCTGCTAGGAGTTGAAGACCTGACGAAGGACTGTTAGGCACCTAGCGAAGGGTTGCTAGGCATTGAAGACCTAGCAAAGGGCTGCTAGGCACCTGGCGAAGGGCTACTGGGCAAAAGTCCAACCGGAGGAGCCGGTTGGCAAAAGGTAAACTCTCCTGAAAGGAGTAGCTGAGGACGCGTTCCCCGACAAGGGAACAGTAGGTGTCGGTTCGACCTAGGGTTCCATTTGGGAGACCCGAAGTCAGAACCAAGACAGCTACGACTGTAAAAAATCACTAATATTCGTGCTTTGTTGTTTTTGGAACTAACCTTGAATGCAGGGACCGAGAGAATGTGTTTCTGCGGCTCAAAACGCCCCAAAGGAGAGGGACAGGCAGCTAGGCTGGGCGCCCTGGAGGTCCAGGGCGCCCCAAGGTCAAAGGAAAAACAAGGAAGCAAGAGTTGCTTCGAAACTGCAGTGAGCAGGGCACCCCGGAGGCCCCGGGCGCCCAAGGTCAAAGCAAAACTTGTAATCGAAGAAAAATCAGCATGAAGCTAGCGGACCATGTCAACCAGGGCACCCCCAACGTCCCAGGCGCCCCCGTCAGCTCCGAGGCTGATTCTAAAGGAATAAGTACTGACCGAGTTGCGGATGAAGTTTCTTGGATCCGAAGGCACGTGCCAGGCGCCCCGACGTCCTAGGCGCCCCCAGGAGCACTATAAAAGGGGCTCGACCCCTAAGACTTCAAACATAACTGTTGTGAGCTATTCTGATCATTCTGACTGACGACAACGTGCTAAAGACGAGGCTCTACGACCGGGAGGCTCCAGGAGGAAGTGCGCGGCACTTCGGAGGTCCAGATCGGCCGAGCTTCAGACTTTGTTTTGTTTGGTTTGCTTTTATTTAATTCCGCACTTAATTTTCAATATTCTTGCTTGTAATTATCAACTGTAAGATGGGTTTTCTCCGCCTCCGAAAATTCTGAAAAGGAGACCAATAGTGGACTCACGCCGAGTACATAAGCCTTGGACGTAGTGACCCTGGGAGGTCGGGAACCAAGTAAATAAATCCCCACGTGTCTGTCTTGCTTTTATTTTTCTGCATTTACTTTTCCGCTGTGCTACTAACGTTCTAAGTCTAGAATGATCCAACCTTTCTACGAAGTTTCCGCAAGAGGTTTTCACGGTCGATATTCACCCCCCCTCTATCGACGGCACCAGTCCTACAATTGGTATCAGAGCTAAGCCGCTCTTCACCGAACTAACCGCCGACGGAGCAACGACGCCAGGAGTTGAGAGGGAGCCCAGGGGTGAATCAGGTACATTTTAAATTTAAATGTCAAATTTTAAATTCCATATTATATGCTTCACATGCAGGGAGAGAGGACACTATAAAAATCAATGCCCTACTTGTAAGAATCATTCTTCATCGACGGCAAAGGAGGTACCAGTGCCAGAAGTCCAAAAAAACAAAAATCACGTACAATGCTTCAAGTGCGGAAAATACGGACACTACAAGAACAAATGTCCGACAAAGGTACGTAAAATTTACGTTCCAAAAAGTTTCAAAATTCCTGCACTAGCTTATGTAAATAATGTAGACAATTTTTCTGATAAATTAGAAATATTACACAGTCAAATAGATATCTTGCATAATCATTTAGAAAAAGTAAATAATTCTAAAATATCAGGAATCAACACTTTAATCCTTAATGTTAACTCGATAATTTCCAAAGTTAATTATGAAATTAATTCTAGAATTAATCTGAATTTTAATTCGGATAATTCCAAATTCAAATTCGAAAATCCTTCGGATAATTCCGAATTCAAATTTGAAAATCCTAAAGATAATCCCGAATTAAAATTTGAAAATCCTAAGGATAATTCTAAATTTGAAAATCCTTCAGATAATTATGAATTCAAATTTAAAAATCCATTGTATAAATCTGAACTCAAATTTGAAAATTCTTTAAATAATTATGAGTTCGAATTTGAAAACCTTAAGGATAATTCTAAAGATAACTCTGAAATTGTTGGAAATATTTTTGAGGATAATAAAGATAATTCTGAGGATGGTGGAGATGATAACAATTTAATTATTCTCATAGATAATCCTGAAACTTTAACTAGTGGCCCATTTCACTCCACCTACTTTAAGGATGAAGAGGAGATGAAATTTTCTAAGATAAAAGCCATAGTTAATAAAAATCACAAAGGTTCAAATAAATCAGAATTACAAGAATAACTTAAAAAGAAAAATAAGGATGAGTCAGAAATCTTCGAAATAAGAAGATTATGAACTTATACACACAACTATTAGTTAATCATTTTAACCTCAATTATTCAAATTTAATTAAATCTTAATTAATTCGTAATTAATTCAAGTTAATCTCAAATTAATTCAATTTCAAATTAATTTAACTTAACTTAATTAAATCTTAATTAATTCGTAATTAATTCAAGTTAATCTCAAATTAATTCAATTTCAAATTAATTGAACTTAACTTAATTAAATCTTAATTAATTCGTAATTAATTCAAGTTAATCTCAAATTAATTAAATTTCAAATTAATTTAACTTAATTCAATTAAATCTAAATTAATTCAAACTTAAATCTTAATTAATTCGTAATTAATTCAAGTTAATCTCAAATTAATTCAATTTCAAATTAATTTAACTTAATTCAATTAAATCTAAATTAATTCAAACTTAAATCTTAATTAATTCAACTTAAATCTTAATTAATTCAAACTTAAATTAATTCGATTAAATCTTAATTAATTCAAACTCAAATCTTAATTAATTCAAACTTAAATTAATTCAATTAAATCTTAATTAATTCATACTTAAATTAATTCAATTAAATCTTACTTAATTCAAATTCAAATTAATTAAATTTTAATTCAATCTTAATTCAAGTTAATTAATTCAAATTAATTAATTTCTAACTAATTCAACTTCAATTAATTGTTAAATAACTTAAACTCCAACTAAAATAAAATTTTACCTAAACCGCAACAATTAATTTGATAAAAATTAAATATGTCAAAGTGAGTTGACATATTCGCCGATTCACACGACATGTATCAAATCGGGAATTTGATACATCTTTAGAAACATAATTAAAATATTTTGGACTTGTTTGAATCATGCATTAATGCCATGGACATGCATCTGTTATTTTCTTTTAAATATATGGCATGTCATTCATATTTAATTTTATGCATAAATTATAACGGTTATAGGAAAAAAGATAATTGAAACTTGATCAACCTAGTATTGGGAGGAGGTGAGATGATAGTACGTTAGGGAAACCTTTATGGTGGAACTAGCCGAAGCTACCGATCCAAGAACCAAATTAGTTAGACCAAAATCTCTCAAGATGTAACTTGAAGATGAATTTTCTATAAGAGGCTTTGTCAAGGAAAGGGTTGATGATCCAATAAGGCTACGACCAAAGAAGGCTAAGTGCCTTGCCAAGACCTGGAAGCCAATTACCGAAAATCAAATTCACTTTACTATTGCTAGATTTGAATCTAACACAAGTTTCAATTAAATCTTAGAATTAATAATAAATTGAGAAAAATGATTCAAGCATCTCACAATACACCTATAAGGCAACCATGCTTGTTGTATTGATACATCTAAAATGGGTGAGATGTTAAGGACTAATAAAATAAAAAATATTTTTCAAAATTATTTTTCAAAACTGTTAGAATATTTCCTAAAAATATATTTTCAAAATAGTGCTTTAACATAATAATGTTTTTATGGATTTCATTCTTGTCTGATTGAATATATATGATATGTTTTCAAAAAATTACATTTTTTTAAACATTGTTTGACTCACACAATTAGACACAAGCCTCTTAGGACAACACTAAAGTTCCTTAAGGCATTTAGATAGAGTCAAATGGTATCGGGTACAGGGGGAGTGATTTATTCTTTTTCATAAACTTTTTCAAAAATTATCCTTGAAAAACCACTGTCTTTTAAAATGGTTTTCGAAAACTGGGCTTTAAACACTATTACGTATTTTTTTCGAAAACTATGTCTGATAAATTACCTTAATTTCAAAATATGCTTCAAAATTTCAAAATACATTCTAAAGTTGTGATATGTCTTGTTTGATTTTGATAAACCCTAAAGACACAGAGGAAGGTCCACTTCATGATCTATAAGGACTCCTAGGATATGTCAGATTTAGGGGGAGTCTGAGTCAAACTTCTGAAAATGTTTATTTTAATTAATTATTTTGAAATTATTAGATAATTCCTTTGATTTGAATCAAACCTTAAGACTCAGAGGAAGAGTACTTGTGGTCAACAAGCTTCCCAGGACTGGGTCAAGTTTAGGGGGAGGTCAAATTAAAAAAAATTATAGAATACTTCGAATATTTTCATGCGCGGTATTTTCAAAGCCTTTTGAAAACATAAGTATCCTTTCAAAGACTATCATTTTAATAGTTTTTTGTTAAATACTGTTATTTTCAAAAATCCGTCTGGTTTTAATTTGAAATAATGGTTTTCTTGAGTTTGGAAAATTTTCCAGGACACTTAGGAAAATGTCCTTGTAGTCAACAAGGTTTCCTATGATAGTGTCAGACTGGAAGATAAACCAAGTCAAGTAAAATATTATGTCTTCAAAAGTTCACACATTTTTCAAAATGTACTAGCATATATTTTCAAAAGTACTATCATTTATATTATTATCAAAAGTACTATCATTTTCTTTGATTATCAAAATTCTGTTTAAAAATTAATATTTACTTGAGTTTGAAGAATTTCCAGGACACTTAGGAAAATGTCCTTGTAGTTAACAAGGTCTCATAGGATTGTGTCAGACTGGAAAAGAAACCTAGTCAAGTAAAATATTATGTTTTCAAAATGCATAATACTTTTCAAAAAATTACTTATATGTTTCAAAGTGCACAATACTTTTCGAAATGAATTTGTTCTGGAAATTTAAGTACTTAGTTTTATGCCATGCTTTCAAAAATTTTATACTAAGTATTTTCAAAGAACCAAATACTCTCATTGTTGGCGCAAGTATTTCTGGTGATTTTTTTGATGTATGACAAAGGGGGAGAGGTGTGCTTAAGTTAGAAAATTGTGCTTAAATTAGAAATTTTTTGGTTTCTTCCCAAAGGATCAATGAAAATCAAAATGTTTTTCCAAAAAGGGGGGAGTGAAAGGTAGAAATTAATTTTTTCCTATTTTTCCCTGAGGATCAAAAATGAATTTTTCAAAGTCTAATACTTTTTAATCCCAAGAGTTAAGGTTTAACCCTTTTAACCAATCTAACTTAAGTTATTGTCAAACATCAAAAAGGGGGAGATTGTTGGTGCAAGTTACATCAATAATGTTCTCCTCTATGTGTTTTAATGTTTGACAATAGACTTAAGTCAGTGATACATTAAACAGACAAAGGGGAGTTAAGAGAGAAGCAACAAAGTGGACCAAAGTCCTAGTGAATCTAGGCAATAAGTCATGGCTCGGGGAATTGGGCACTAAGTCCTAGCGAAGGGATGTTGGGCACCTAGCGAAGAGCTTCTAGGTATCGAAACCCTAAGACCTGGCGAAGGGTTGCTAGGCACCTGGCGAAGGGCTGCTAGGCGTTAAAGACCTGGCGAAGGACTACTAGGCACCTAGCGAAAGGCTGCTAGGTGTTGAAGACCTGGCGAAGGACTGCTAGACACCTAGCGAAGGGCTGCTAGGAGTTGAAGACCTGGCGAAGGACTGCTAGGCACCTAGCGAAGGGCTGCTAAGCATTGATGACCTAGCGAAGGGCTGCTAGGCACCTGGCGAAGGGCTGCTGGGCAAAAGTCTAACCGGAGGAGCCGGTTGGCAAAAGGTAAATTCTCTTGAAAGGAGTAGGTGAGGACGCGTTCCCCGATGAGGGAACAGTAGGCGTAGGTTCGACCTAGGGTTCCATTTGGGAGACCCGAAGTCAGAACCAAGACAGCTACGGCTGTAAAAAAATCACTAATATGCGTGCTTTGTTGTTTTTGGATCTAACCTTGAATGCAGGGACCGAGATAATGTGTTTCTGCAGCTCAGAACACCCCAAAGGAGAGGGAAAGGCAGCTGGGCTGGGCGCCCGGGAGGTCCAAGGTGCCCCAAGGTCGAAGGAAAAATAAGGAAGCAAGAGTTGCTTCGAAACTGCAGTGAGCAGGGCGCCCCGGAGGCCCCGGGCGTCCAAGGTCAAAGCAAAACTTGTAATCGAAGCAAAATCAGCATGAAGCCAGCGAACCATGTCAACCAGGGCGCCCCCAACGTCCTGGGCGCCCCCGTCATCTCCGAGGCCGATTCTGAAGGGATAAGCACTGACCGAGCTGCGGATGAAGTTTCTTGGATCCGAAGGCACGTGTCAGGTGCCCCCGACATCCCAGGCGCCCCCAGGAGCACTATAAAAGGGGCTCGACCCCTAAGGCTTCAAACACAACTACTGTGAGCTATTCTGATCATTCTGACCCACGACAATGCGCTAAAGACGAGGCTCTATGACCGGGAGGCTCCAGGAGGATGTGCGCGGCACTTCGGAGGTCCAGATCGGCCGAGTTTCAGACTTTGTTTAGTTCGGTTTGCTTTTATTTAATTCTGCACTTAATTTTCAATATTCTTGCTTGCAATTATCAACTATAAGACGGGTTTTCTCCGCCTCCGGAAATTCTGGAAAAGAGACCAATAGTGGACTCACGTCGAGTACATAGGCCTTGGACGTACTGACCCTGGGGTGTCGGGAACCAAGTAAATAAATCCCCGCATGTCTGTCTTGCTTTTATTTTTCTACATTTACTTTTCCGCTGTGCTACTAACGTTCTAAGTCTAGAACGATCCAAGCTTCTACGAAGTTTCCGCGAGAGATTTTCACGGTCGATATTCACCCCCCCCCCCCCCCCCC
>JAGFNQ010003742.1:140129-174588 GCA_024364735.1 Boesenbergia rotunda | reverse complement strand
AAATTAAATTAAATTCAAATTAAATTAAAAATTAAATTAAATTCAAATTAAATCTTAATTCAAATTAAATTAAATCTTAATTCAAATTAAATTAAATTTAAATTAAATCATAATTCAAATTAAATTAAATTCAAATTAATTCAATCTTAATTAATTCAAACTTAAATTAATTCAATTCAAACTTAATTAATTCAATCTTAATTCAAACTTAAATTAATTCAATTCAAACTTAATTAATTCAAACTTAAATTAATTTAATTCAATCTTAATTAATTCAAACTTAAATTAATTCAATTTTAATTCAAACTTAAATTAATTCAATCTTAATTCAAACTTAAAATTAAATTCAAATTAATTCAATCTTAATTCAAACTTAAATTAATTAAAATTAATTCAATATCAATTAATTCAAACTTAAATTAATTCAAATTAATTAAAACTTAACTCAAATTCAAATTAATCGTTAATTAATCATTAATTAATTTAAATTAATTCTTAGATTAATTAATCCGTAACTTTAAGTAATATATTTTTAACTCGTAAATAACTTAAACTCAAATTAAATAAAATCCTACCCAAAGTGCAACAATAAATGTAATAGAACTAAATATGTCAAAGTGGGTTGACATATTCGCGGGTTCACACGACATGTATCAAATCGGGAATTTGATACATCTTTAGAAACATAACTAAAATGCTTTGGACTTGTTTGAATCATGCATTAATGCCATAGACATGCATCTGTTATTTTCTTTTAAATATATGACATGTCATTCATATTTTATGCATAAATTAGAACGGTTATAGGAAAAAGGATAATTGAAACTTGATCAACCTAGTATTGGGTGGAGGTGAGATGATAGTATGTTAGGGAAGCCATCTTGGTAGAACTAGCCAAAGCTACCGATCCAAGATCCAAACTAGTTAGACCAAAATCTTTCAAGGAGTAACTTGAAAATGAATTTTCAATAAAATGCTTTGTCAAGGAAAGGGTTGATGATCCAATAAGGCTACAGCCAAAGAAGGCCTCGTGCCTCGCCAAGACCTGAAAGCCGATTATTGAAAACCAAATTCATTTTACTATTGCTAGATTTGAATCTAACACAAGTTTCAATCAATCTTAGATTTAATAATAAATTAAGTAAAATGATTCAAGCATCTCACAATACACCCATAAGGCAACCATGCTTATTGTATTGAGATATCTAGAATGGGTGAGATGTTAAGGGCTAATGAATTGAAAAATAGTTTTTCAAAATTGCTAGAATATTTTTCTAAAAATATATTTTCAAAATAGTGCTTTAACATAATAATATTTTTATGGATTTCATGCTTGTCTAATCGCCAATTAAGTATATGTTTTCAAAAATTATATCCTTTTGAAAATTGTTTGACTCACTCAATTAGACACAAGCCTCTTAGGACAACACTAAAGTTCCTTAGGGCACTTAGATAGAGTCAAACGATGTCGGATACAGGGGGAGTGCTTTCATTATGTTTTTTTTACTGTGCTTTCAAATAACTATCGCTTGTGTTTTCGAAAAAGGCTCCTGCTTAAAAAGATTATCTTTTCTAAATATTACTTGATTCTTTGACTTTGATAAACCCTAAAGACACAGAGGAAGGTCCACTTCATGATCTTCAAGGACTCCTAATATGTGTCAAATTTTGGGGGAGTCTGAGTTAAAAGAAAAATGTCAGAAAAGATTTTTTTTGGTAATCGTTAATTTCTGAAACTGTTAAATAATTCTCTTTGATCTAACCAAATCCTAAAGACTCAGAGGAAGAATACTTGTGGTCAACAAGCTTCCTAGGACTGGGTCAAGTTTAGAGGGAGGTCAAATTAAAAGAATTATTTAATAACATGTTTTCATTAATTATATCTTCAAAATCTTGCTGAAAATATAAGTCTTTCAAAATACTATTATTCTAGTTTTTGTGGCTTATGAAATTATTTCTGAAATAATATTTACTTGGGTTGGAGAATTTCCAGGACACTTAGGAAAATGTCCTAGTAGTTAACAAGTTTCCTAGGATTGTGTCAGACTGGAAAAGAAACCTAATCAAGTAAAATATTATGTTTTCAAAGTCTAACACTTTTCTAAAAGTACTTCTATTTATCAAATGTTAATATTGTTCAAAACAGTACTTACTTGAATTTGAAGAATTTTCCAGGATACTTAGGAAAATATCCTTGCAGTCAACAAGGTTTCCTAGGATTGTGTCGGACTGGAAAAGAAACCAGTGAAATTTTATGCTTTAAAATTTACATAATTTCTCAAAAGAACTTGCATTTTTCAAAATTTACATTATTTTTCAAAAGTACTTGGATTTGTCAAATCTCTAATATTTTTCTTGCATTTTTCAAAAACTCAATATATCTCAAAAACACTTGCATTCTTGAAATCTCTTTTCTAAATTTTTTCTCTAAAGAAAATTTTCTCAGATCAAACTTTTTTTTCTTACAATACAAAATAGTTTTCAGAAGTGCACAACACTTTTTCAAAAGGGAGGTGGAGAATAAATAGACTTTAGTCGCACATTGGGAGCTTCTAGTGAATAGAAAGGGAGGTGGAGAATAAAGAGACTCCATTGTGAATGGGACTTTAGTCTCACATTGGAAGTCTTAAGGCATAATTGTTGGTTTATATTGTTTCACAAGTATGTTAGTTGTGAACAAATGCAAGGGGAGAGGCTCTCTCTCACGTGTGGGTGTGTAGAGGGGGTTGCAAATCCAGGGCACAGATTTATACTAAACCAAGTGGACTTGTGTGCGTGCATGACCTACGCGCGTCAAATGCCAGACCGATCGTGCCAAAATTTGTCCAAGCGGATGAACCAACGTTTTGTCAAATTTTTTGCTCAAATGTAACTCATACATTAACTATTGATTATTGCAAAATCAGTAACCCCCAGTTGGTTAGATTTGGATGGTTAATTGGCAGTAAATGACGATTAATTCGGTCATTGATTACTGCGGGGGTCTGAGCCTATATAAAGAGGCTGTTGTTGGGTTTCGGTTGGGCATGAGAATTCTCTCCGTATCCCCGGATTAAAATTTCATTAATCGAAACCAATCCGAATGGAGAACAAATTCCCAAACAACCGACTCATCATCGTGCTAATCGATTCGAGTGACCACTTGAACAAACTTGTTGTTCAAGCAATCTAACACGTCTAACCGATTAGCTGTGGAATAGACGATGAATGGATCGCCGATTTTTGTGTTTATCATCGTGGTTCATGACAATTATCTGTTGGTGCAAGTTGCATCAATGATGTTCTCTTCTAAGTGTTTTAATGTTTGACAATAGACTTAAGTTAGTGATACATTAAACAGACAAAGGGGAGTTAAGAGAGAAGTAACAAAGTGGGCCAAAGTCCTAGTGAATCTAGGCACTAAGTCCTGATCGAGGACTAGGCATCAAAGACCTGGCGAAGGGCTGGTGGGCACCTAGTGAAGGGCTGCTAGGCATCGAAACCCTAAGACCTGGCGAAGGGCTGCTAGGCACCTGGTGAAGGACTGCTAGGCATCTAAGACCTGGCGAAGGGCTGCTAGGTACCTGGCGAAGGGCTGCTAGGCACCTGGCGAAGGGCTGCTAGGAAATCGAAGACCTGGCGAAAGGCTGCTAGGCACTTGGCGAAGGACTACTAGGTACTGAAGACCTGGCGAAGGGCTGCTGGGTACTGAAGTCCTGGCGAAGGGCTGCTGGGTACCGAAGACCTGGTAAAAGTCCAATCGGAGGAGCCGGTTGGCAAAAGGTAAACTCTCCTGAGAGGAGTAGGTGAGGACGCGTTCCCCGTCGAGGGAACAGTAAGCGTCGGTTCGACCTAGGGTTTCATTTGGGAGACCCGAAGTCAGAATCAAGACAGCTACGGCTGTAGAAATCAACTAATATTCTTGCCTTGTTGTTTTGGAACTAACCTTGTAGCGGCCCCGCCTCTATGATCCCTGCAGGCAACCCTCTAGGCCGGCGACCCTACGTTCTTCCCAACCCCCATATTTACATATGGGTTCCACTTATTACGAGTCATCCATCCCCCCGTGTTTAAGATCTCAAATGCCCGTTAATTAATTTAAATTAATGACAATTCAAATTAATTAACTTCTGGGTCCTTAACTAGTACCACTCAACCTTATCATCATGCCGGATCAAATCCACCTGCATGGTTTACCATGATGAACCTTTTGAGCTCATCAAGGGGGCATCATCAACCCGACTCACCAGGACACGGATTTCGTCAATAATCAATGACACATCATATTATCAATATTATCTCCAAACTTACTAGGCCTATCGATCTAACAGAATAGATCTCGACCATTGGTAAATCAAAAAGATAATAAATAATAATATATGCCCGTTATTATATCGGGATTAAGGGATCACACTCCATAATAAAATCTGAGGTCCTATCCAATTATCAAGTCAGTACAAATTGGATAACCTCGGGTTTTGGTCCTGCTCAATGTACTCAAAGCACACCAGTGTAATTTTATAGTCAAGACCAACCACACCTAATTACACTACAACCATTCTGACGGTTTGTCCAATTTCATCTCGGTTGTGACTCCATACTTATACTAGGCAAGGGACTGATAACATGATCTTCCATGTAACACCATACACCATGTTATCTACAATGCGTAGTAAAGGACTTCATGCATGTACTAATGTAAATAAGCATCTAGTGTAGTTGTGATTCTCTTTTCAAATGAAGATGTTCATATAAAGAAATCATGTCTTTCAGTATACACATCTTACAAGCACAACATCCTTTTCTTGTGATCCCTTATAACCTTGATCCCAAGGATGTGCCCTTCTTCTCCCAAGTCCTTCATATCAAACTGTTTGGACAACCATACCCTTACGTCTGACAACACTTTGACATTGTTGCCAATGAGCAAAATGTCATCTACGTATAGTACAAGAAATACCACTACGTTTCCGTCACATCTCTTGTATACACAAGACTCATCCAGACTTTGAATAAATTCATATGACTGGATTACCTCATCAAAGCGGATGTTCCAAGATAGTGAAGCTTGCTTCAATCCATAAATGGACCAATTAAGCTTACACACAAGATGCTATTTGCCCTTTGCAATGAATCCCTCTGGTTGCTTCATATAGATGTTTTCCTCAAGACTTCCATTAAGGAAAGCTGTCTTGACATCCATCTGTCAAACCTCTTAATCCATATGAGCGGCAATAGATAAGAGAATCCATATCGACTTAAGCATGACTATCGGTGAAAAAGTCTCCTTATAAACGATACCCTCTTTCTGAGTATACCCTTTCACAACAAGCCTTGCTTTGAAGGTCTCAACCTTCCCGTCTGGTCCTCTCTTTCTCTTGTAGATCCACTTGCATCCAATGGCTTTTACTGTAACGCCCGCTTTTTTTTTTTCCATAAGCGGCGTTACGTTAACATACTTAGGGCATGTAGACATCATAAGGCAGCGGAATAACTTTAACTTTACTCGTACATGCCCTACTACCATTCTTAACATAATGACATGGAAACTCGGCATATTGACTTCTTACTTAAACATCATATCATGTCATACTTAACATCACATCATAGAGTTCCATAAGCCATTATTCAAGCATTTAAGCTTATAAGTGACCAAAGTAAAGTTCTAGCATAACCGATAAACATATGATTTCCTGGGCCAAGTCACTACCACACACATGCATTCTTGCCCTCCTGCTGCTTCCTCATTGTCCCCTTGAATGATCTGCGGTATAAGGAAATAAGACTATAAGCACACAGGCTTAGTAAGACTCTTTCCTACTCACAAAACCATTCGTCATTTTATAATGAGCACATGAAACATTAACATACTTGGTGCTCTACTTAGAACATAACAACTTGAATCACTTATCATATACTTGACATGGCATGAACATAAACATAAGTGAACATTCCTATCATGGCATGAGACATGGCATAAACGTAAACATAGTAAACATTCTAAGCATGGCATGCTACATGGCATAAACATAAACATAATAAACATCCCTAGCATGACATAATACATGGTATATACATAACATAATAAACATTCCTAGCATGGCATAATACATGGTATAAACATGTCTATAAGGTGTAAACCAACCTGTATGACATAAACATAGGCTTACTTCCTATCATAGCATATGAGCATCCTCTTAACATAATCATGACATAGATCATTTACTCTCATGCATATTTCTTAACATGAAGCGTAAGCATAAAAAAAATCTTATCAGCATAGCATAATGCATATCATGAATGAATGCATGAGTGGAATGCATATACATAAGGATACTTAACTTTTAAAACATACTTTTAAATGTTTAAACATAATCATCATATCATTGGGGTCCCCGGCTTGTACCACATACATACATCATAGCGCGCATCCCTAGCAAGTCCGAGGTAGCGAGCCCCGACCTACTAGGGTAAGGACAGCATAGTCGGTAGTCCCCGAACCGAGGCGTTCTTAAGGAGCCCATCCCTGTTGCATAGCTCCGGTAGTGCCAGAATCGTGGACAGCATAGTCAGTAGTCCATAACCGGGGCGTTCTTAAGGTGCCCATCCCTTGGACCCATACTTCGGTCCGGTACAAGCCCATTCATAAAGTAAAATACTTTACATGTTTCATCATCCATAAGACATTCATAGCATAACCATGTTACATAAAGCATGACTTAACACATGCTTGTCCTTTCATCGTTCATACTTATTGCATAGCATCATGATGCCTAGAAGGCATGATCATTATCTTCATTCATAAACATGGTATGCATCTTCTTTCATAAACATGGCATGCATCATTCTTATCATAACATAAACATAACATACTTATCATGATATCGTTCTTATCATGAACATAAACATAACATACTTATCATGACATCGTTCTTATCATGAACATGACATCGTTCTTATCATGAACATAAACATAACATACTTATCATGACATCGTTCTTATCATGAACATAAACATAACATACCTATCATGGCATCATTCTTATCGTGAACATAAACCTAACATACTTATCATGGCATCATTCATATCATGAACATACACAATAACATAGCATGGTTCTTAACATAACATGAGCATATAACATAGCATGGTTCTCTACATAACCTAAGCCTACATAGGTAGGACTTCCATAAACATGCTACCTACTATCCAAGTGCATGGCATAAAACATAAGACATTCATAATAAACCCTATTAAGCATGGCATCCAAATCATAACATACAACATAAAACATGGTGCTTAAGGTTAGGGTTATAGGTAACATGAGTTCTACCACATGCTTGGACCTATATATATATATATATATATATATATATATACTTCATGATAAGCATAAACCATCATTCTTTGAACCTTAACTCCACCCCAAACCCTGGATACATGGCTTGGCCGAAACCTATAGGGAGGAGTTTCATCAATTTCATAAACATGTAAGATAGCATAAGGTAAAGGAACAACCATACATCATCTATGAGACCATAAGAAGCCATTGGGGCCCATGATTAGGGTTAACCCTAACCTCTAGCCCTCCTTCCTAGGGCTGGCCGAAACATGTAAGGCCATGGGGGCATGGAAAAATTCCATTAAAATCCCCAATCAATAATTAAACACCAACCATACCTTACCATAGGGCCATTGGTGTAACGCCCGCCCTTCTCACACTAGGGCAGGGTTACGCGAACATAATTTTTTTTTCGTTTTAGTGGAAGCATTTTGAAACTTGAAACTTGAACATGATACATGTATAATCTTGTACTTGAACATGTAAGGCATGAAACCTTTTAAACATCTTAGACATTGAGGAGAGCATGCTAGGTACCTTCACATTCTTATTTGCATAATAGAAGCATGCCACATGGTCATTTCTTAAGACAGAGGAGTAAGTATGAGGAAGGATAATATAATACTAAAGTTCTTTAGCAAGTATAAACTAAGTACTTAGCATATGAGCAAGAGTGAGCATGAAATATCCATATGAGTCTAATTATCTGCAAGTAGCAACTTAGTAAGTATGATTCAACATTTAACATGCAATACTCAGCATATGCACAACTAAATAAAACATGAGTAGATCTTCTTCCACCATGCCACCACCACACACATCTTTGCCCCTCCTGCTGCTCCCTTTAGTTTATCCATTCCTTACCCTTTTCTGCAGTACAAGGGAAACATGGAAACTATAAGCATATAGCTTAGTAAGATCCTTTCCTACTCACAAAATCATACGTTCCATCAAGTAGAGAAAACATCATGTCATAATAGTGCATAGCATTAAAACACTTAACTTAACATAGCATAAGGGAGCATATGTACTTATCATAAGAAGCATACTTGAACTTAACATAATTCACCTTTATAGCATAATAGTCATATAGTCATGACAAGAAATGCGAATGCAAGATGCTCTTTTGAAAACATGCATAGGATGAGTTCATGCATATGCTTTTCTTAAAATCATACATATAGGTACTTAAACATACATCCATCATCATTGGGGGATCCCGGCTTGTACCTCTTACATACATACATAATGCGCGCATCCCTAATAGGCCGAGGTAGCTAGTCTCTAACCTACTAGGGAAACTAGGTCCGTTCATAGTCCGTCGACCTAGGGGCATCCCCTTACTAGGTCCGTTCATAGTCCGTCGACCTAGGGGCTTCCCTTACTAGGTCCGTTCATAGTCCGTCGACCTAGGGGCTTCTCGGGAGCCCATCCCCTTACTAGGTCCGTTCATAGTCCGTCGACCTAGGGGTTGCATAGCACATTCTTATCATATCATAAGCATATCATCATAACCTATCACATCATTGTCATATCATGAGCATGGCATGCCTCTTATCTTATCATGAAGAGTGCTCTTAGTCCCGACTTACAGGGAAGCATCTCTTAGGCATTTCATCATACATAAGCCATGCTTAACATAAGGGTGCTTAAAGAGCTTAAACATAGACATGTACATCATGATTCTTAGAGCATGAAAAAGCATGGGAGAAGACCTGTTATCACCTATACTACTCATAGCATATCATGAGTATCCTTGGCGTGCCTAATTGGGGTTGTAGCTTCCCCCTTAGCCCACATTCTTATTTAATCAGAAAATTCCAGCATATAAACTCTATGTTTAGAGCATGATAAACCATGAAAAACATTACACTAACATCATACATTAAGGTAGGCATCATAGGGGAGACATTAGAAGGCATGTTGGGGTTGTTACCCCTTCTTAAGTCCTACTTATCATTCTTTACAGAAAATTCTAGCATATAAACTCTATGTTTAGAGCATGATAAACCATGAAAAACATTACACTAACATCATACATTAAGGTAGGCATCATAGGGGAGACATTAGAAGGCATGTTGGGGTTGTTACCCCTTCTTAAGTCCTACTTATCATTCTTTACAGAAAATTCCAGCATATAAACTCTATGTTTAGAGCATGATAAACCATGAAAAACATTACACTAACATCATACATTAAGGTAGGCATCATAGGGGAGACATTAGAAGGCATGTTGGGGTTGTTACCCCTTCTTAAGTCCTACTTATCATTCTTTACAGAAAATTCCAGCATACATACCTTAGTTTCCAAGCATGTTAAAACCATGAATAAACCATATTTACATCATATATCATCTTACATATCATAGGAAAAACATATGCAAGTATAGGAGTAGTTTAAACTCTCGCAAGCCCTAAAAACCTTCTTGGCCGAAAACATCAAGAGCTTCATCCTATGTTTAAACTATTTTAGGCACTCGAAACTATTGTAATGCAGGTGAGGGGATTACTTACATCCTTTCGTTTGAATTATACTACCCTAACTCTTTAGGGTACCCTTTGGTTGAAAGAGAGTGAGAGTTTCTTTGCTAAGACTTTCTCTAGAACCTTTGGCCCTAGTAGAGAGCAAGGTCCTTGGGTGAGATCTCCTTCCTTCCAAACCCCTAGGGTTGGAGCCCTAGGTTTACTTTTCGAAAATTGATAAGGGAGAAGGGAATTTCGGTGGTGAGGGTGAAGGGGAAGAAGAAGAGGAAGTTATTCCAACTTCTCTTTCCCTTATTTATACTTTTCTCATGAAGAGACATGTCTCTTCACTTCCCTAGTTTTTAACAAGCATGTTTCTTATTCCCTCTACATGAAATATGGCTTGGTACAATGGTTAAGACATTGCTAGTGCAACTAGGAGGTTCAAGGTTCAATCCCTGCTTCCTCCTTTCTACATCTTCTTTTTATTACATTTTGCACTAATCCACATCCAAACCCATTAAGTCAAGCCCATCATGAAATTTCATAATAATAATAATATTTCATGAATTCATAATATTTCATAATATTCCATAATAATATTTCATGAATTCCATAATATTTCATATTCATGAATTCATAATATTTAATAATATTTCATGAATTCATAATATTTCATAATAATATTTCATGAATTCCATAACATCTCATATTCATGAATTCATAATATTTAATATAATATTTCATGAATTCATAATATTTCATAATATTCTATAATAATATTTCATGAATTCCATAATATTTCATATTCATGAATTCATAATATTTAATATTTCATGAATTCATAATATTTCATAGTATTTCATAATAATATTTCATGAATTCCATAACATCTCATATTCATGAATTCATAATATTTAATAATAATATTTCATGAATTCATAATATTTCATAATAATATTTCATGAATTCCATAATATTTCATATTCATGAATTCATAATGTTTCATAATATTTCATGATAATATTTCATGAATTCCACAACATCTCATATTCATGAATTCATAATATTTAATAATAATATTTCATGAATTCATAATATTTCATAATAATATTTCATGAATTCCATAATATTTCATATTCATGAATTCATAATGTTTCATAATATTTCATGATAATATTTCATGAATTCCATAATATTTCATATTCATGAATTCATAATATTTAATAATAATATTTCATATGAGAAATTTTGGGGTGTTACAATCCTCCCTCCCTTATAAAAAGTTCATCCCGAACTTTAAAATAATTCTCAGGTACTCATATCGTAAAATTGGGGTGTTACAATCCTACGCACCTTATAAAAAGTTCGTCCCGAACTTTAAAACAGTTCCGGATGCTTTAATCGTATTGCCTCTTCTCGTTCCCAGGTGGCTTCTTCGAACTGCTCGTTCCGCCACAGAACCTTTACTAAGGGCACTTCCTTATTCCTTAACCTTTTGACTTCCCGATCTAGGATCTGGATAGGTCAGCGTTCATAACTTAGGTCCTTATTTGTCGCATGGTAACTATAGGGTAAATGAGATCTTATTTATTATATCGCCAAAAATTTATTTTATCCCTTCTTATAAGTCTACATACAAAACTAGTCTCACTTAGTGAGCAAGTTGGGCTGCCATGATACCCCGATTGCTACTTCCTCTAGCCATATCTATCATACAGGTGATAAATAAACTACATGAGAATTAATGCTACTTTTTCTTGTTATGCAAGCATAAATCATCTCTATATTGTGCAAGCATAAATCATCTCTATATATATCATTACATACTGTACATGAAATAAAATAAAGCGAGGTTAGGATCTCTTACTTGGAAGCGGAAGGATGAAGCTTGATGTGTGTGTGGTGGAGGGGAAAACTGCTCTGATACCAACCTGTAACGCCCGCCCTTCTCACACTAGGGCAGGGTTACGCGAACATAATTTTTTTTTCGTTTTAGCGGAAGCATTTTGAAACTTGAAACTTGAACATGATACATGTATAATCTTGTACTTGAACATGTAAGGCATGAAACCTTTTAAACATCTTAGACATTGAGGAGAGCATGCTAGGTACCTTCACATTCTTATTTGCATAATAGAAGCATGCCACATGGTCATTTCTTAAGACAGAGGAGTAAGTATGAGGAAGGATAACATAATACTAAAGTTCTTTAGCAAGTATAAACTAAGTACTTAGCATATGAGCAAGAGTGAGCATGAAATATCCATATGAGTCTAATTATCTGCAAGTAGCAACTTAGTAAGTATGATTCAACATTTAACATGCAATACTCAGCATATGCACAACTAAATAAAACATGAGTAGATCTTCTTCCACCATGCCACCACCACACACATCTTTGCCCCTCCTGCTGCTCCCTTTAGTTTATCCATTCCTTACCCTTTTCTGCAGTACAAGGGAAACATGGAAACTATAAGCATATAGCTTAGTAAGATCCTTTCCTACTCACAAAATCATACGTTCCATCAAGTAGAGAAAACATCATGTCATAATAGTGCATAGCATTAAAACACTTAACTTAACATAGCATAAGGGAGCATATGTACTTATCATAGAAGCATACTTGAACTTAACATAATTCACCTTTATAGCATAATAGTCATATAGTCATGACAAGAAATGCGAATGCAAGATGCTCTTTTGAAAACATGCATAGGATGAGTTCATGCATATGCTTTTCTTAAAATCATACATATAGGTACTTAAACATACATCCATCATCATTGGGGGATCCCGGCTTGTACCTCTTACATACATACATAATGCGCGCATCCCTAATAGGCCGAGGTAGCTAGTCTCTAACCTACTAGGGAAACTAGGTCCGTTCATAGTCCGTCGACCTAGGGGCATCCCCTTACTAGGTCCGTTCATAGTCCGTCGACCTAGGGGCTTCCCTTACTAGGTCCGTTCATAGTCCGTCGACCTAGGGGCTTCTCGGGAGCCCATCCCCTTACTAGGTCCGTTCATAGTCCGTCGACCTAGGGGCTGCATCCGGAGCCCACCCGTGGACCTTGCTAGGATCCGGTACAAGCCATACAAAGTAAAATAGCATGCATGGATTTTATCATATCATAAGCATAGCATATTCTTGTTTCTTACTAGGTCCGTTCATAGTCCGTCGACCTAGGGGTTGCATAGCACATTCTTATCATATCATAAGCATATCATCATAACCTATCACATCATTGTCATATCATGAGCATGGCATGCCTCTTATCTTATCATGAAGAGTGCTCTTAGTCCCGACTTACAGGGAAGCATCTCTTAGGCATTTCATCATACATAAGCCATGCTTAACATAAGGGTGCTTAAAGAGCTTAAACATAGACATGTACATCATGATTCTTAGAGCATGAAAAAGCATGGGAGAAGACCTGTTATCACCTATACTACTCATAGCATATCATGAGTATCCTTGGCGTGCCTAATTGGGGTTGTAGCTTCCCCCTTAGCCCACATTCTTATTTAATCAGAAAATTCCAGCATATAAACTCTATGTTTAGAGCATGATAAACCATGAAAAACATTACACTAACATCATACATTAAGGTAGGCATCATAGGGGAGACATTAGAAGGCATGTTGGGGTTGTTACCCCTTCTTAAGTCCTACTTATCATTCTTTACTGAAAATTCCAGCATATAAACTCTATGTTTAGAGCATGATAAACCATGAAAAACATTACACTAACATCATACATTAAGGTAGGCATCATAGGGGAGACATTAGAAGGCATGTTGGGGTTGTTACCCCTTCTTAAGTCCTACTTATCATTCTTTACAGAAAATTCCAGCATACATACCTTAGTTTCCAAGCATGTTAAAACCATGAATAAACCATATTTACATCATATATCATCTTACATATCATAGGAAAAACATATACAAGTATAGGAGTAGTTTAAACTCTCGCAAGCCCTAAAAACCTTCTTGGCCGAAAACATCAAGAGCTTCATCCTATGTTTAAACTATTTTAGGCACTCGAAACTATTGTAATGCAGGTGAGGGGATTACTTACATCCTTTCGTTTGAATTATACTACCCTAACTCTTTAGGGTACCCTTTGGTTGAAAGAGAGTGAGAGTTTCTTTGCTAAGACTTTCTCTAGAACCTTTGGCCCTAGTAGAGAGCAAGGTCCTTGGGTGAGATCTCCTTCCTTCCAAACCCCTAGGGTTGGAGCCCTAGGTTTACTTTTCGAAAATTGATAAGGGAGAAGGGAATTTCGGTGGTGAGGGTGAAGGGGAAGAAGAAGAGGAAGTTATTCCAACTTCTCTTTCCCTTATTTATACTTTTCTCATGAAGAGACATGTCTCTTCACTTCCCTAGTTTTTAACAAGCATGTTTCTTATTCCCTCTACATGAAATATGACTTGGTACAATGGTTAAGACGTTGCTAGTGCAACTAGGAGGTTCAAGGTTCAATCCCTGCTTCCTCCTTTCTACATCTTCTTTTTATTACATTTTGCACTAATCCACATCCAAGCCCATTAAGCCAAGCCCATCATGAAATTTCATAATAATAATAATATTTCATGAATTCATAATATTTCATAATATTCCATAATAATATTTCATGAATTCCATAATATTTCATATTCATGAATTCATAATATTTAATAATATTTCATGAATTCATAATATTTCATAATAATATTTCATGAATTCCATAACATCTTATATTCATGAATTCATAATATTTAATAATAATATTTCATGAATTCATAATATTTCATAATATTCTATAATAATATTTCATGAATTCCATAATATTTCATATTCATGAATTCATAATATTTAATATTTCATGAATTCATAATATTTCATAGTATTTCATAATAATATTTCATGAATTCCATAACATCTCATATTCATGAATTCATAATATTTAATAATAATATTTCATGAATTCATAATATTTCATAATAATATTTCATGAATTCCATAATATTTCATATTCATGAATTCATAATGTTTCATGATAATATTTCATGAATTCCACAACATCTCATATTCATGAATTCATAATATTTAATAATAATATTTCATGAATTCATAATATTTCATAATAATATTTCATGAATTCCATAATATTTCATATTCATGAATTCATAATGTTTCATAATATTTCATGATAATATTTCATGAATTCCATAATATTTCATATTCATGAATTCATAATATTTAATAATAATATTTCATATGGGAAATTTTGGGGTGTTACAATCCTCCCTCCCTTATAAAAAGTTCATCCCGAACTTTAAAATAATTCTTAGGTACTCAAATCGTAAAATTGGGGTGTTACAATTGGGGCCTTACTTGAAATAAGTCCTAACTTTTTACCCTATTAGCAATCTTGGCCGAAACTTATAGGGTCTCTAGGCCATGTGAAAATTCACATAAATCATCCTCCATCTCCCTTATATCATGATAATACATAAAACACATACTTGAAGTTTTAGACCCAACCCTACCCATGGGTTCTTGAAGTTGGCCGAAACCCTAGGGGATCCTAGGGTACCCCAAAAATTCTCAAAAATTATATTTAATCTCTAAACATCATGAGAGTAAATTAGACAACATTAGGAAGATTTTAGCATCATCATGGACCCTAAAATCCTAGTGGCCGAAACCCATAGGACTAGGGTTCTTGGTTTTCTTTCTTTCAACATCAAATCCCAAAAACCAACCAATATATCATGCTAAAAACATAAGGAACTATTATACCACAGGTGAGGGAGTCTTACCTTGGTTGATCTTGATTTTTAAACCTTAAAAGAGAAGAAAATTGCAAATCCTTTGGACACTTGAACCCCCTTGCCCTTGTATCCTTGGAAAACCTTTAGATCTTGGTGATGAGACCTTCTTGTGGAGCTTTTCCAAGGGAGAACCACCCTTGTGGTGTTCGGCTAGAATGAGGAGGGAGGAGGAGAGAAAATGCAATTGATGGAAGGAAGAAGGTAACTCCCAAACCCCCCTCTTTATAACCCATTAAGGAGGTAAATGAAGAGTCTCTTCATGACCCTTCATCTTCTTCTAAGCCTTAACCAATTTCCACTTCATTCCCTCATAACATTCCCTTGCTAGGTGAGTTGGTTAGAGCATGCATGGTTGTACAAGAGGTCCAAGGTTCAATCCTTGGTCCATGCACCTTATTTTTATTTTATTTTTCTATTATTTTCCCCTAAATTCCGAAAATTCTCTAGAAATTCCCCATAATTATGTTAATATTTCTCATTAAAACCCCTTTATATTTATATTAATTTTTACCTAAAATTCGCCCATAATTATGGTACTAAAAAGCCTATATAAGGCCTATTAGTACTTAATTTTCTCAATTAAATGAGAAAATATGGATTTCTAGGCCAAATTTTGTATTAATATTTCTAGGTCCCTCGGAAAATTATTTAGACATGCTCAATATTTTAAGAAAATATTAAGAGAATTTTCTGGGTCGTTACATTTACACCATTGGGTGGTTCTACTAGCTCCCAGACCTGATTAGAATCCATAGATTTTATCTCAGAATTCATTGCTCTTTGCCAAGATACTACATCTTTATCTTGGAGTGCCTCGTCATATGTCCAGGGATCAGGTTCATGTTCACCAGGGACCAAGTCTGAAGACTCTCCCAAGAGCATGAATCTATCGGGTTGTCTAACAACCCTCCCACTACGATGAGGTACTATTTGTGTATCCTCTGTGACACGCGGTGCAGTCACTTGTGGTATGTCCTCCTGTACTATTGGTACTGAAGTTGGAACTTTCCCTCTCAATTCCTCAAGAACAATCCTATTCATGGGCTTGTGGTTCATCACATAGTCTTCCTTTAAAAATTGGGCATTCGTGCTAATGATCACCCTCTGATCTTTAGGACTATAGAACAAACCACCTTTCGTTCGTCTAGGATAGCCTACGAACAACCGTACTTCTGTACGAGATTCCAACTTATCACCATCTCCCTTCAACACATGTGCTGAACTACCCCAAATCTGAATATGTCTCAAACTAGGATTTCGCCCAGTCTATTATTCTGTGGGAGTAGAGGGTACTGATTTAGATGGTACCAAGTTTAGAATATACATTGCCGTTTCTAGAGCATATCCCTAGAATGAATCTGGCAACTCAAAGTAACTCATTATCGATTTAACCATCTCCATAAGAGTCCTATTCCTTCACTCCTCCACACCGTTTTGCTGGGGTGTACCAGGTGCGGACAATTGGGATTGAATCCCAGTCTCTGATAAGTAACTCCTAAACTCTCCGAAGAGGTACTCACTGGGGGATCGTTTAGAATCAATAGAGGGGGGGGGGGGTGTGTTGGGTATAGCTTGGCGGGTTTCCCTAGCAAATACCTAGTCGATCCGAGAGACCTATCTATGCCTAAGGATTAAAAAATTTAATCCGAATAGAGAGCCATTTCCCATCGACCGTTTCGTGCCGTATCGAACGATCCGAATTGCAACTTGGCCAATTACCAAAATTTGCCTTGCAATTTGCTTGACCGTTCGACCGCAGAAAAGGCGACGAGTTGATCGCTAGTTTTTGTGTTCATGGTCGGGGTCCAGTTAAGAATTTATTAAACCTATTTTCCAAGCAAAATAATAAATTCTAACACATAAAATGACAAGGCATATAGACATAGCACATAAACGACATAAGGAAATATAACAGAGCTTATGGAAAGTTATACCTTTCCGATCACCTCGCGGTCTTCTACCTTATGTCCCTCCCTTTGTGGACGTCATGTGGGCGACGATCTACCGCAATATGAGATCACCAAGAGCTCCAATCAACCCTCTTCTCCAACCGGCCAAAACCCTAGCTCTTAGGGGTTGCGCCGCCGACCACCCCCTTCCTCTTCCCTTGCGTCGCTGACCGCCGGAGCCGGCTCCAAGCCCTCCGACCAGCAGCAGACCTAGAGAGGAAGGTGAAGAAGAAGGAGAAAAACCACCTTCTTCCCAGCCCCAACAAACCTCAATCTTCTTCTTCCTCTCTTTTGCGCCGCCGCCGCAAGGTGGCCCTTGCGCCGCCTTCTCCCTCTCGCCGACGCCTCCTCTGCCCTCCCCGAGCCTCACGCAAGGTAGAAGATACTCCTACCTTGCTTCCTTGAGTCTCAGCCGGAGCTTGGTGGAGGAGGTAGAGAGAACCGAAGGGGAGAACCCTTCCTCTCTTGTTCGGTGCCGAGAGCCCTAGGAGAGAAGGAGAGAAAGAAAATTAGAGAGGCTTTGGTGTTGGCTCTTGGGTTGATTCATTACATGGTTTCTTGATCTCATAGGTTATTTATAGGGCTAAGGCAAGGACCAAGAGGAGGAGTTGGTTCTTGGCCCGCTAATGGATCCAAACCCGATCCATTAATTAAGATCCATTCCACTAAAGGATCTTAATTGAACTTACCTCACCAACCCCCATATTTTCATATGGGCTCCACATATTACGAGTCGTCCATCCCCCTGTGTTTAAGATCGTGTATGCCCGTTAATTAATTAAATTACTGACAATTTAAATTAATTAACTTCTGGATCCTTGATTAGTACCACTCAACCTCATCAACGTGCCGGATCAAATCCACATGCAGGGTTTGACACGATGAACCTTTTGAGCTCATCAAGGGGGCATCATCATCCTGACTCACCAGGACACGGATTTCGTCAATAATCATCGGCATATCATATTATTAATATTATTTCCCAACTTACCGGGTCTGTCGATCTAACAGAATAGATCTCGCCCTTTGATAAATCAAAGAAATAATAATTAATAATATATGCCCGATATTATTTCGGGATTAAGGGATCGTCCTCAATAATAACAACTGAGGTCCTATCCACTTATCTAGTCAGTACAAATCAGATAACCTCGGGTTTCGGTCCTGCTCAATGTACTCATAGCACACTAGTGTAGTCCTATGGTCAAGACCAACCATACCTGACTACACTACAACTATCCCGATGGGTTGTCCAATTCCATCTAGGTTGTGAGCCTCTATTTATGCTAAGTAAGGCACTAATAACATGATCTTCCGTGTGACACCACACACCATGTTATCTACAATGCTAAGCAATGGGACTTCGTGTATGTACTATTATAAACAAACACCTAGTGTAGTGTAATTCTCTTTTCATAAAAGATGTTCATATAATAAAAGTCATGTCTTTCAGTATACACATCTTACAATCTCCCACTTATACTTAAAGACACTGTTGTTCTCCCACTGCCATACATCTAACTTCCATACCCTCCACATGCCTGTCAAAAGCTCTAGATGGAAGAGCCTTAGTGAAGGGATCTGCCAGGTTGTCCTCCGATGCAATCTTGGCGACAGCCACTTCTCCTCGCTTTACGATTTCTCGTATCAGGTGGTACTTACGCTCTATGTGCTTACTCGCCTTATGGGCTCATGGTTCTTTCGAGTTTGCAACTGCACCACTGTTATCACAAAAAATTGTGATAGATCTGGGCAAACCAGGAATCATATCCAAGTCCATGATGAAGTTTCTGAGCCATACAACTTCCTTGGCTAACTCTGAGGCTGCCACAAACTCAGCTTCCATGGTGGAGTACGCCACACACTTCTGCTTGACACTCCTCTAGACAATGGCTCCACCTCCTAAAGTAAACACAAAACCTGAGGTAGACTTACTTTTATCCCTATCTGACTGGAAATCTGAGTCCGTATAACCCATAGGGACTAATTGGTCTGCTCGGTAAACTAGCATATAATCCCTAGTCCGTCTCAGGTATTTCAATATATGCTTTACCGCTGTCCAATGTCCCTGTCCAGGGTTACTCTGATATCTGCTAACCATGCCCACGGCAAAACAGATATCAGGTCTCGTGCACAACATAGCATACATGAGGCTTCCGACCGCTGAAGCATAAGGAACCGCCTTCATTTCCTCTATCTCCTTTGATGTTTTCGGATACATCTCCTTAGAGAGAGGAACTCCATGCCTGAAGGGTAGGAAAACCTTCTTGTAGATTTCCATGCTAAAACGAGACAAGACTGTGTCAACATATGAAGCTTGGGATAAGCACAACATCCTTTTGTGGCGATCCCTTATGACCTTGATCCCAAGGATGTGTACCACTTCTCCTAAGTTCTTCATATCAAACTGCTTTGATAGCCAGACCCTTACGTCTGATAACACTTTGACATTGTTGCCAATTAACAAAATGTAATCTATGTAAAGTATAAGAAACACCACGACGTTTCTGTCACATCTTTTATACACACATGACTCATCCGGACTTTGAGTAAATCCATATGACTGGATTACTTCATCAAAGCGGATGTTCCAAGACCTTGAAGCTTGCTTCAATCCATAAATGGATCGATTAAGCTTGCACAATAGATGCTCTTTACCCTTAGCAATGAAACCTTCTGGTTGCTGCATGTAGATGGTCTCATCAAGACTCCCGTTAAGGAAGGCTGTTTTGACATCCATTTGCCATACCTCATAATCCATATAAGCTGCAATAGATAAGAGAATCCGGATCGACTTGAGCATGACTACTGGCGAAAGGTTTCCTCATAATCGATACCCTCTTTCTGAGTGTACCCTTTCGCAACAAGCCTTGCTTTGAAGGTCTCAACCTTCCCGTCTAATTCTCTCTTTCTTTTGTAGATCCACTTGCATCCAATGGCTTTTACACCATTGGGTGGTTCTACTAGCTCCCAGACATGGTTAGAATCCATCGATTCTATCTCGGAGTTCATTGCCCTTTGCCATGAATCTGCATCTTTGTCTTGGAGGGCCTCGTCATAGGTCCAGGGATCCGGTTCATGTTTACCCGGGACCAAGTTCGAAGACTCTCCCAAAAACATGTACCTTTCAAGCTGTCTCACAACCCTCCCACTGCGACGAGGTACTACCTGTGTGTCCTGAGTGACACGCAGTGCAGTGACTTGTGGTGTGTCCTCTTGTACAATTGGTCCTAAAGTCAGAACATCCCCCCTTAACTCATCTAGTACTAGTCTGTTAGTAGGAACCCTAGAGCCAATTATGTGATGATTGACTAGGAGCATTTTGTATCATATTCTATCATTAATAAAGGCATGTTTGGTTATTATACTTACTTTGTATTCTGTGCCGAATGACTAAGTATAATAATGTCCTTGTGTAATAGGTTCTTATCTACATTATATCGATTGGTTGAATCGATAGTGAGATAATGTAGAGAACACTACACTAAATTATTCCTAGTCAAGCATTAATATTCAGGGACAATATTAATGCATGGAGACTAGCATGTAGGTCAACTGATGACTTGAGCTCACAAGTCATGGATATGTGATATCAAGTTGACACATGGGTATACATTGGAGAATGTGTATTGAATGACCTGCCATGAGAAAGTTTCATAGATTGTCATATGAGTGTCATAGACTTTCTCATGTGACTATTGGTATGAATAGTCCTTAGACCTGAAGTCACTACGGTTCCCTATATAAGGAGTTATGTACTTTGGTATCGTCAAATGTCACCCGTAACAGGGTGGACTATAAAGGCGATCACTGGGTATGTAATGAATTATGCGGAGGGATGTGAGTGATGTAGATGGGATCTATCCCTCCCATATGACGGGAGTGATATCTGTGGGCCCCTTGATCGAGTAGGACAACTGAAACGCATGATCATGCTCAAATGAGTTAATATAAGATATTGAGCTCCTTTATTTAAGTGAGTCTACTCGGGGATCAAGAAACATAAGATTGATTGAGGATGACACGGTCTATGCCTCATTGGTCAATCTAGATATCAAGGATAGAAGGACAAGGTCATACATTATCATAGTCACGAAGGTTTAGTCGGATCTCGACTTTTCTTGTTACTTGGGTAGCAATGATGCATTGCTAGATGTCGCTCATTGCTTATGTGTCTAAAGTGTTTAGGCGCATTGCCAACGTCACGAGAACCTATTGGGTCACACACAAAGTACACAATGCTTCGGGAAAGTTGAACGGCAGATCTGAGCCCGAGTTAGGAACTCGGGAGATCTGAGTCCGAGTTGGGAACTCGGGAGACCTGAGGCCGAGTTGGGAACTCGGGAGGTCAGTTCAGAGGACTCGAGTTGGGAACTCGAGAGAGACCGAGTCGGAGCTCGGCGGACCGAGTCGGAGCTCGACGGACCGAGTCGGAGCTCGGCAGACCGAGTCGGAGCTCGACGGATCGAGTCGAAACTCGGCGGACTGGGTTGACACTCGGCAGACTGGGTCGGAGCTCGGCAGACTGGGTCGGGAGCTCGCCACTCGGGAGACTTGGTCGGGAGACCAAGTCGGAAGCCCGAGAGGCTCGGTTGGAATTGCATGAAGGAAAGAGAAAAGTCTTTCTTCATTGGATGAAAAGATTCTTTTCTTGCATGGGAAAAGATGAAGAGCCACATTAAAAGATGTGTTCTTTATTGGTAATAATGAAGGAAGCCAAAGAGACACAAACCTCTTCATATTCATGGGATGATTATAAAAGAGGGCCTTGTGACTTTGGATGAGGTCTTCTTTTTGCCTTAGCTTTTCCCCTTCCCTTCCTCTCTTCTTCCTCTCATCCCTTTTTGGCCGAAACCTTATTGTAAGGTTCTTGGTGTTCTGCGAGCTACCTCAAGTTGCTAGCACAACTAAGGTAGCTCTCCCGAAGTTGAGAGATTGTGTCCATGTGGATACGAATAGAGGCACGGATGTTTGAACGTGCAAGAGATCCGGCACATATTGGACGAGCGGGATAAACGAAGGGCACGCTCCAAAGGTATATCTTCTTTAGAAGTAGATGTAGATCAACTTTGTACGAGTTTTTCTTTCGCATGGATCGCTCGTGGGTTCTTGTTTCCGCTGCGTTTTTATGATTTTATGCTGGGAGAACCCAACATAGTCTACTCTTTGGCTTATGGCTCATCATATAGTCCTCTTCCAAGAATCTGACATTTGTGCTAACAATTACCTTCTGATCCTTAGGACTATAGAACAGACAACCCTTCGTTCCCCTGGGATAGCCTACGAACAGACGTACCTCTGTACCAGATTCCAACTTATTAGTGTCTCCCTTCAACACATGTGCTGGACTACCCCAAATCCGAATATGTCTTAGACTAGGCTTGCGCCCAGTCCACAGTTCTGTGGGAGTACGAGGAACTGACTTAGATGGAACTAAGTTTAGTATATACGCTGCTGTTTCCAGAGCGTATCCCCAGAATGAATTAGGTAAGTCTGAATAGCTCATCATTGACCTAACCATTTCCATAAGTGTCCTATTCCTTCTTTCTGCAACTCCGTTCTGCTGGGGTGTGCCGGGTGCAGTTAACTGGGACTGAATCCCAGCTTCTGATAGGTAGCTCCTAAACTCCCCAGAGAGGTACTCGCCACCACGATATGATCACAGTGTCTTGATACTTTTACCTCGATATTTCTCCACATCAGCCTTGAATTCTTTGAATTTATCAAAGCATTCAGACTTGCGGTGCATCAAGTAAATGTACCCATACCTTGAATAATTGTCAATGAAGGTGACGAAGTATTCAAAGCCTCCTCTTGCCTGGATTGACATAGGGCCACATACATCAGAATGAATCAGTTCTAACACCTCTTTTGCCCTATACCCCTTAGCCTTGAAAGGCCTCTTGGTCATCTTCCCTTCCAAGCAAGACTCATAGGTCGAGAGATCCTCCACCACAAATGAACCCAAGGGCCTATCGGCTATCAACCTCTGAATCCTACTAAGGTTAATATGACCAAACCTAAGGTGCTAAAGATATGTCTGATTCATCTTAGAAGGCTCTTTTCTCTTATTTATGTTAGATGATGAGCTATTTACTTCAGTGTGCATCGTGGGAGGTTTTGGTTCTAGAGTATACAGATTGCCAACCAACGTACCCGAACAGATAATCTCTCTGTTTCTCTTAATAACAACTTTATTATCAAAAGTAACAGAATATACATCCTTAAACAACTTAGAAAGTGAAATCAAATTCTTTCTACATGAAGGTATATAAAGGCAATTTCTCAGAACTAACACTTTATTTTTCTCAAAAGACAAATAAAAGACTCCCACTGCTACTGCTGCTACTCTTGTAGCATTGCCCATGTAGACCATGATTTCTTCATTCGCCAGCTGTCGGGTTTCCTGGAACCCCTGCAGAGTATTGTAGACATGATCAGTGGCTCCTGTATCTACACACCAGGTACTGGTAGATAGCACCGCTAAGCATGTTTCAACGACTAAGGCTGAAGAAATACCTTTGCTTTTACGACGGGGACAGTTCACTTTCCAGTGCCAGTTTGCTTGCATGTGAAGCACCTGCCCTTCGACTTCTTCACACTAGTCCGGGGTCCTTGCGATGCTCCTGCCTTCTTGAACCCTCCTCGTTTCTTCTTCTTCCTGCCTTTCAGCTCAGAAGAAGAAACCTTTTGAGTCACTAAGGCGTGTGAGTTCTTTTGAAAGAGTGTCTCTGCCACCTGGAGTTCTCCCAGTAGTTCACCCAACGTATAATTCTTCTTGTTCATATTATAGTTGAGGTTGAACTGCTCAAAACTCTTCGGTAGAGACTGGAGTATGATATCGACCTGGGATTCCCCATCGATTTCAGCTTCCAGTACCTCAATCTGATTGAGATGAGCCATCATCTTTAGGACATGATCCCTTACGGGTGTCCCTTCAACCATAGTGGTTGACATCAGACTCTTCATCGCACTTTGCCTAGCAGCTCGACCTTGGTGTCCAAAGAGGTCTTTGAGGTTCAGCATCATGTCACTGGCAGTGGGCATGGCCTGATGCTGATGTTGCAGCACATTCGACATTGATGATAGAATGTAACACCGTGCCATCTCATCTGCCTTTTTCCACTTCCTATAACATTCCCTCAACTCTTCACCAGAGTCTTCTCTAGGCTTTTCCGGACATTCTTCGAAGAGTACAAATTTATACTCCTCAGCAGTGAGGACAATGTCTAGGTTTCTCTTCCAGTCAATGTAATTAGGGCCAGTAAGTTTATTGTCATTAAGAATGGTTGCTAGTGGAGTAAAGACCATTATGAAAAACCTGAGAATCACAACATACACTACTTTAGAAATCGAAAATAAATTGATTCCTCAAAACAATTAATTTTTGAATTTCACCAACACCCCTGTACACCGAGAAATTCGCATGCCACGATGGTGGACGTATACGAATCCCTACATTCGTAAGGGGAGGTTTTACCCATTGATCTTACTATCTTGTCAACCTAACTTCTTGACAAGTAAGATCAATAGTTGGTTTCCTTCGGCTCTGCAAAATAATAGCAGTGACTCCGATGGGGAGGATACTATTATTCGCATCTAAGTGTGCACCATTACACGACACTAAGAAAATTATATTCGATTATATGCCTTCCGATGGGGAAGTCCACACGCTCTTCAATAATTTCCTATAGTCTTTTTTGATCTAGTGATCCGCAGAACAAGCCCATCCGATGGGGAGGAAGGCACTCAAGCTGACGCGCAGACTTGTTCACATCACTTATCGAATTGTAATGGAAGCCGTGGGACCCTTAGGGTCCCTCTCCCACTTAGTAGTTTATCTCAAGGAATTTTCTAGCACTACCACACAACCAAGCACACAACCAACAACATGAAAATAAAAATAGTGAAAAATCCTAGATTTTCCAACTTTCATGGCCCCTTGGTCTTTCATGTGCCTCCAATTGTGTCACCATTTCGTCCACTCCTCCCTTCCTTCTGCGCATGCTACCTTGAGGGTTCTCCGAGCCGAAATAAAGAGTTAATTATTTACATCATTGATCCTATACTCCACGAGGGAGTGTACATGAAATCTAGATCAACTGTAAAATAAAAACTCGGCTAAACATGTGCCGTATTTAATTACAAAAATTAAATACCTAGCCTCGTCAATCCCGAGGATTAATTAATTACAAAAATTGCAAACATTCACACAAATAATATTTTGGCCATGAAGTTGGAATCTCGTGCTTGCAACACAGAGTTAGGCTACACACATCCACGCATCATCAAAATAAAAATGTATGAAAAATTGCAAAAATAACAAATCCTAAACACACAAAGCCGGAAACCACAGCTCTGATACCAATTGTTGGGTATAGTTTGGCGGGTATCCCTAGCAAATACCTAGTCGATCTGAGAGACCTCTCTATGCCTACGGATTAAAAAATTTAATCCGAATAGAGAGCCGTTTCCCATCGACTGTCTCGTGCCGTATCGAATGATCTGAATTGCAATTGGCCAATTACCAAAATTTTCCTTGCAATTTGCTCGACCGTTCGACCGTGGAAAAGGTGACGAGTTGATCGCCGACTTTTGTGTTTATGGTCAGGGTCCAGTTAAGAATTTATTAAACTTATTTTCTAAGCAAAACAATAAATTCTAACACATAAAATGACAAGGCATATAGACATAGCACATAAACGACATAAGGAAATATAACGGAGCTTATGGAAAGTTATACCTTTCCGATCACCTCGCGGTCTTCTACCTTATGTCCCTCCCTTTGCGGACGTCATGTGGGCGATGATCTACCGCAATCCGAGATCACCAAGAGCTCCAATCAACCCTCTTCTCCAACCGGCCAAAACCCTAGCTCCTAGGGTTTGCGCCGCCGGCCACCCCCTTCCTCTTCCCTTGCGCCGCCGACCGTCGAAGCCGGCTCCAAGCCCTCGACCAGCAGTATACCTAGTGAGGAAGGTGAAGAAGAAGAAGAAGGAGAAAAACCACCTTCTTACCAGCCCCAACAACCCTCAATCTTCTTCTTTCTCTCTTTTGCGCCACCGCCGCAAGGTGGCCATTGCGCCGCCTTCTCCCTCTCACCGACACCTCCTCTGCCCTCCCTGAGCCTCACGCAAGGTAGAAGAGACTCCTACCTTGCTTCCTTGAGTCTCAATCGGAGCTTGGTGGAGGAGGTAGAGAGAACCGAAGGGGAGAACCCTTCCTCTCTTGTTCGGCGCTAAGAGCCCTAGGAGAGAAGGAGAGAAAAGAAAATTAAAGAGGCTTTGGTGTTGGCTCTTGGGTTGATTCATTACTTGGTTTCATGATCTCATAGGTTATTTATAGCGCTAAGGCAGGGACCAAGAGGAGGAGTTGGTTCTTGGACCGCTAATGGATCCAAACCCGATCCATTAATTAAGATCCATTCCACTAAAAGATCTTAATTGAACTTACCTCACCAACCCCCATATTTTCATATGGGCTCAACATATTACGAGTCATCCATCCCCCCATGTTTAAGATTGTGCATGCTCGTTAATTAATTAAATTACTAACAATTTAAATTAATTAACTTCTGGATCCTTGATTAGTACCACTCAACCTCATCAACGTGCCGGATCAAATCCACCTGCTGGGTTTGGCACGATGAACCTTTTGAGCTCATCAAGGGGGCATCATCATCCTGACTCACCAGGACATGGATTCCGTCAATAATCATCGGCACATCATATTATTAATATTATTTCCTAACTTACCGGGTCTGTCGATCTAACAGAATAGATCTCACCCTTTGATAAATCAAAGAAATATTAATTAATAATATATGCCCGATATTATTTTGGGATTAAGGGATCGTCCTCCATAATAACAATTGAGGTCCTATCCAATTATCTAGTCAGTGCAAATCAGATAACCTCAGGTTTCGGTCCTGCTCAATGTACTCATAGCACACTAGTGTAGTCCTATGGTCAAGACCAACCATACCTGACTACACTACAACCATCCCGATGGGTTGTCCAATTCCATCTAGGTTGTGAGCCTTTATTTATGCTAAGTAAGGCACTAATAACATGATCTTCCGTGTGACACCACACACCATGTTATCTACAATGCTAAGCAATGGGACTTCGTGTATGTACTATTATAAACATCACCTAGTGTAGTGTAATTCTCTTTTCATAAAAGATGTTCATATAATAAAAGTCATGTCTTTTAGTATACAGATCTTACAGGGTGAATATCGATAAAAATTTCTGATACATATGAATATTGCGCAGCGAAAAAATTGAAGCAATGCTAACTCTTTTTCTTTTTACTTGGTTCGGAGTCTATGACGGCTCCTTCTCCAAAGCCCAGGGCCCTTTACCGTTTTCGTTGAGAAATTCTATATTTCAAAAAATTATTACAAGAATTAAGTCATGAATACAGAATTTAAAAAGTAAAACACTTGAAATCAATATACCGACGATCGAAAAAGAATATGAAGACCGGAGCAGCAGGTTGTCGATCTTGAGCGTTGTTGGCGCTTGGAACTCGAGCACGGAGAAAATAGAACTGAGCGCTTGAGTGCTTGAGTTGGAAAAAGTGTTGTACAGAAGCAATGGGTGAACCCCTTTTTATACTGCCATCCAGGGTGCCTGTGTTGCTATAGGGCGCCTGTGTTGCTGTAGGGTGATCTGGGCGCGTCCTCATCCGCAAACTCGGCCAACGTCTAGCCCCTTATCCAGGCAGCCTGGGACGTCTGGGGCGCCTAACTGATAATGGGCGCCTCCCGTGCTGACATGGCAGCTCAGCTTCGCAGACTCAGGAATAACCTCTCTAGGGCACCTGTATCAACACAGGCGCCTGTGTTCCCGGGCGCCTGAGTCCTCTCAGGTGCTTGGGATGCAAAAACTCTAACCATTTGCTCCTGCAACTAAGGTTAGTTCCAGAACAGCAGTAATATTAAAATTAAGTACAAATAACAGCCTGCACTGTCTTGGTTCTGACTTTGGGTTTCCAAAATGGAACCCTAGGTCGAACCGACGCCTACTGTTCCCTCTTTCGGTGAATGCGTACTCACCTACTCCTCTTAGTAGAAGTTACCTTTTGACAACCAACTCCTCCGGTTGGACCTTTGCTTGGCCTCCGAGATTGCCAGATCTCGAGACGTCTCTGCCTGATCTTTCGGATTAGGACTTCGGTGCCCAGTCCATGACCAAGACTTATTGCTCAATCCTGCAGGTCAAGACTTCGTGTCTAGCTTACCTAGGACTTTGCTGCACACTTAACAGATTCATTAGATAACAACTTAACTTTAACTTTAAACCCTTTGTCATTATCAAAACCCAGGTTTGATTTGGTGCTTCCGGCACCAACAATCTCCCCCTTTTTTATCTATGGCAACCAAGTTCAAAAGTTAAGTTAAAATAGAGAAATAAAATAGTTATTTTTAAAACAGACATATTTCCTCTCTTTCCCCTTTAAAAAATATTTTTGAAAAGCATGCATTAAGCTCTCTTTGAATTAAAGATTCTCCCCTTGAAGCTTTCAAAAATATACAGTTTTTCAAAAAGACTTTTTGATTAAGTGTACCCTTTTTGAGGAAAAAAGTTAAAGTCTTTTAAAAATAAAACAAGAGAATTTTGATAAAGTTTTTTTTGTAAAACTTTTGAAGTTGGAAAAAGTTAAGGCACCTTTTTTTTTGACAAATTTTAACTTTTTTCTTGATAAGGGAATTTTAACTTTTCTTACTTGTAACAAAAAAAATTTGCACTAAAAAAAATTTTTGCACTAAAAAAAATTTTGCACTTAAAAAGATTTGCACTAAAAAAACTTTTTTCACTTAAAAAAATTTTGCACTTACAATGATTTGCACCAAAAAAAAATTTTGCACTTAAAAAAAAAATTGACTTTACTTTTTCTCACTCTTCCCCTTTGTCATATATCAAAATACATACTTGACGAAAAAATAGTGTATCAGAGCCAGTTTATTTTGCAGAATTAAATTTTGAACACATATTGAACCATTCTAGTGAGTACAAGCCAAAAAACCGAACAAATTAAATTAAACTCGTTTGGGTCCTGTCTGAAGGATCGTCTAGGCGTGCTAAAGGGGGGGTGAATAGCGTTTCTCTGATCTTTCTTATACCTGCGTTGTTAGTTGCACAACGGAAACAATAATAAAGAGAACAATCAACGCTAACAAATTGAATTTACTTGGTATCCACCCCGGCCGGGTGACTAATCCAAGAATCCGTCGGTGGATCACTCCCCGGATAACCTCCGGCTAGCCCTCGTCGCTCCTTGTGGGTGGAGAAACCTCACCACAAACACAATCAAAGCTCTGAGCACAAAGACTACTATTTGGCTCTTACCCAAAGCCAAACTCGTGAAAAATCCCAGCCCAAACCGAGTTCTCTTTATATAGAACTCGGGCTGAAAACCTCGCCACCAGTCGACTGCCCCCAGGGCAGTCGACTGGTGTCAGCCAGATTCGACCGTTGCACCTCAACGTTCGAATTCTCAGCCAACTCACCAGCCACCTACCAGTCGACTGCCCCCAGGGCAGTCGACTGGTCCCTAGTTGAAACCCTTCCCGAGTACATTCACACAGCACTCGACCCTCACGACTCGACTGACTCCTCCTTCGCAGCCTCGACTATTGCCTTCGCACCTTCTTCATCTTCGGCTCTCGTCCCTCGGATGCACGTAAGCCTCCAGCTTGCCTCCATGCCATCCTTCACGCATGCCTCGAAGTCCGCACCCATCAGCTCATCGTCCCTGCTCTCCAAGGTCCCTCGGATGCGCACGCAAGCCTCCAGCTTGCCTCCATGCCATCATTCACCGTACCGAGGCCGTCCAGTCAAGTCCATATGTGTAACCTGTACAACCTGCACACTCAACATACACATATAAGAATCACAAGGGTAGACCTAACTTAAACCCTTTGCCCAAACATCAAAACCTATGGTCACTCCGGACCATCTTAGGGTCGATTGCTCCAACAATCTCCCCCTTTTTGATGTTTGGCAATTCGTTTAAGTTAGGGAAAGCAGAACAGTAGTCAATAGTAAAAATAATGCATATGCAATGCAAAACTGGATCCTATCCCAAGGCATCCTACACCTAACCCTCCAAGCTAGGACTTTCTACACCTAACCCTCCAAGTTAGGAATTTCTACACCTAGCCCTCCAAGCTAGGACTTTTGCACACCTAACTCTCCAAGTTAGGAATTTCTATACCTAGCCCTCCAAGCTAGGACTTTTGCACACATAACTCTCCAAGTTAGGACTTTTCACCAAGACGGGCTTTTTAAAGTTTCTCCCAAGCTTCCCCTACATTGGACTTACAAAGGATTTTTAAGAACCTCTCCAGGTTCCTCTTTCGCCAAGAATGGAGCAAACATGCTCCCCCTCAATCTCAGCTCCCCCTAAACCTAGGGTTTCGAGCAAAGGTAAGTATGGTTTCTCAACTTAAACCCAAACTTCTCCCCCTTTGCCATACATCAAAAAGACCTCAATAATATCTCAATTATTGGTTCTTTCAATCCCCAATCAATGTGTACTAGCCCCCCATACACTTGTTTTTCATCATTTGGACAAATACCTAGCTGTTGAAACAAAATTCAGCCTTGACCAGTCGACTGCCTGTTGGGACCGGGTGCATGTTGACATGGATATAGGTTCGTAATTTTAAAATTTAATTACGTGCAGCGGAAGGTTTAGCATAAATAATTTCTCAAATTATTTTAACCATGTATCTAGCATGCAACCTTATGTTGTGGAGACATGATCATACATTTAAAATTTTGTAGAAAGTAAACTAATTTACTTAATACCTCGCGTAACTCGTAGAAAAAGACGAGATCCAACCGTAGCGTCCCTTGGAAGCTCCGCCTCAATTCGCGTCCACGCCGAGTTTTCTTCGGGATGACTTCGCAAAGCCACGAGTTTCGTGCCGACAAGAACTACTAGATTCTCCAAAGGCGCGACAAGAATATCAAGAGAGAGATGAAAACTAACCACCAATCGAAGAACGGAATCAAGTTCCGGGAGGAGGGAAGGAGTCGCGCCCGCTTCTTCTTCTTCTTCGGCTTCTTCTTGGTGGTGGAAGCTCACGGCAAAGGGGGAGGGCTCTAGGGCCGGCGGCACTAGAAGAGGGAGAGGGAGAGGGAGAGAAGGAGAGGGAGAGAGGCTAGGCAAGAATCCTTGATCTCTTGGATTAATCTCCAAGCCTTGCCTTGGTACCTTTATATAGTAGCCTCTTAATCGCCAAGTCTCCTCTTAACGGAATAAATTTTTCATAAGAAATTTATCTTATAAATTTTTCTATGAATTATTCCGTTATACCAATTTTTTATTATAACTTAATTTATAATAAAAACAGCCATGTCTCCCCTTTTATTATGGAAAGAAATTTCTTTATATAAATTTCTTTATCATGGTAAATCAATCCATTATTGATTTTATAAAATAAAATAAACCAATCCAAAGTTTATTTTAATTTCCATGAAAAATAAATCTCTTTATATAAATTTCTTTATACAAATTTCTTTATCCATAATTTTATAAGACAAACCACGCGCGGTTTATTTTATAAATTTGAACCAAACAATTTGGTTCTTCCCTCTTATTGTGGCCGACCAAACAAAGAGGGTGGGGACCCTCTTTGGCCGGCCAAACCCAAGCCGCGATCTCACGAATTAAACTCATTTAATTCGTTCAATAAGTCTTCAAAAGACTTAGCTATTTTATGCTTCCGATGCGTCTCTGAAAAATTCAGATTCGACTTATCTCTCTTGATCGGAAAATCCAATTTTCAACTCGTTTTAAATCCCTAGGATTACTCGTAGTGCGTGTGACTAAATAGGCTTTCGATTTATGTTGGCCGTCTATAATTAACCAATTATAGAACGATCATGAGTGACACCTAGTAGTACATCATGATCCCCAATTAATCGAAAGATCAACGGTTGACCTCAGAAATAATTCTGAAACCCTTCAGCAGATTTAATGAATCGTGCCTCATTTCCTTCACCATCTTATACCCACTTGGTTCAGGACACGGTCTATGTGTGTCAGTCCCCACTAGGCTGACTACGTCACACTTAGCCCAAGTAATGTCTTTCTCGTCCAACGGATTCTAATTACTCTCATGTTTCTGAGAGATTCATACTCGGAACATGTGATGCTCTGGCCAGAGGCTTCGAGTAACAATCCGACGATAGGCCATGGGTATACATCTCCTTGCAAGGAGTGGTGAATCCTTTGTAGGCTATTCAAACATCTTCGGGCACATCGGCTTATACCCAATCATCCTGGGTCCACACCTCCTTGGAGATGCTTGCTTAAGATGTCAAAGTATAAGTCTTCATGACCAAGATGACTTGAACACCGCAAGTCAAAGGAACATCGCATTTAAGCTGCAGTAAGAACTTCATTGACATATCTATATGTAGATTACCATATGAAGTTTTACAGCTAGTTACTCCAATGAACTAGTTCCCTTAACTAGCATTCATGTTTATCTCCGGACATCCCAATGTCACCAGCCAGTGAGAATCAGCTGATTAGAGAATAACCCATGCTAGTCTCCACAAAATTGATAGTGTCCGTATTTATCAATTCATCGACTAGGGACAATTTCAATACTTCACAATTGCACATGTAGAGATAATCACTAGTTGTGAATTCATCACAAATTCTCTCATGCTGTGAATTGTATTGCGGACATTCAGTAAATGAGTTTAAGATCTTAATCAAATACACGAACATGTATACTCAAATAGTGAATATTCCTTTATTAAAGTAAATGATTACAATCATAAGGTGATTGCCTTAGGACACTTCTCTCATATTACTAACAAACTCCCACTTGGCCTAATGCCAATCGCTACGGTATCCAATACCACAGGCTCTAACATGACCCTCAAACTTGCTTTGAGGCAAGGCCTTAGTTAAAGGATCCGCTAAATTCCTTTCAGTGGGAATCTTCTCAATTTGTATATCATTCCTACTTATAATCTCTCTGATAAGATAATAGCGGCGAAGCACGTGTTTGGATCGCTGATGAGATCTTGGTTCCTTTGCTTGTGCAATAGCTCCATTGTTGTCGCAGTAAACCGGTATTGCTTCATCAATGGTTGGAACCACACCAAGTTCTGAGACAAACTTCTTGATCCAGACTGCTTCTTTTGCTGCTTCCGAAGCCGTAATATATTCTGCTTCCGTGGTAGAATCTGCTACAGTGTTTTGCTTGGAACTCTTCCAACTTATTGCACCTCAATTCAAAGTAAATACGTATCCAGACTGAGATTTGGAGTCATCCTTATCTGTCTGGAAACTGGCATCTGTATATCCACGTATTACCATATCTCCTTCTCCATATATCAGGAACACATCCTTAGTTCTTCTTAAGTACTTAAGGATTGTCTTGACAGCCGCCCAATGATCCATTCCTGGATCAGACTGGTATCTTCTCGTGACACTCAGAGCATACGATACATCGGGCGTAGTACATAGCATAGCATACATGATAGATCCTATCGCGGATGCATAAGGAATCTTATTCATGCAAATCCTCTCGTCTTCTGTGCGCGGACACATAGACTTTGAAAGGTTGATCCCATGCCTGATGGGAAGGTAACCTTTCTTGGATTCCGACATGCTAAACCTTTTTAGCACTCGGTCTATATATGTAGACTGCGAAAGACCAAGCAACCGTTTTGATCTATCTCTATAGATTCTAATCCCAAGGATATAGGTTGCTTCTCCCAGGTCTTTCATGGAGAAAGTTTTGGACAACCAAATTTTAACCGACTATAAGACTGATATATCGTTTCCTATAAGTAATATGTCATCGACATATAACTAGGAATATCGACTGCACTCCCACTAACCTTCTTGTACACACAAGGTTCGTCAGGA
>JAGFNQ010003742.1:0-139152 GCA_024364735.1 Boesenbergia rotunda | reverse complement strand
TCCTTTGGGTATCTGAGCTCGGCGAGCCACCCTTAGAAAACGATTTGTTGTAATTAATTAAATCCATGAATAAAATATGTTTTAAGAGGTGATGCTCTTACATATTATTGTCTCCAAAATTAATTAGGAAAATGGTTTCCTATAGAGTTTTCTTAAATGAGACTTTCATGAAAATAATATGTAGTTGAATTAAGGGATTTGTCTCTTAATTTAATAAGATTTGATTTAGAGAAATCAAAGTCTTAAACATATTATTTCCGAAATTGATTATGACAATTTAGGAAATTGTTTCCCAAAACAATTCCATAAATAAAGTATAAAATTATAATTAGGAAATCCGGTTCCTAATTTAATCAATGAGACTTGATAAATTAAGTCACATACATACTTTATTAAGGAAATCGTTAGTCATGACATAATGTCATGAATGTGCTTAGAAAAGAAAAGATGAGACCCAAAACCCCTTACAAAATATTAAGGCCAACACCTTCCATTAATATGGTTAGAATCGGAGTTTTGTTTCTCGTTTGGGTTGATGGACACATCCATGCCCGGCTTGAACCTCAACATGTTCAAACCATGGAATTAGTTTATGAATAATATAGTTGGAGTCAGAGGTCAATCCTTAGTTTTGGTTGTTGGACACATCCAAGCCTGACTAAGCGGTTGAATGAGCGCCAACCATATTAAAACTATTTCTTGATTAATGGGTCAGCCTTAAGCTTGGAGCATCGATTTGTTGTGCCACAGCCAAGGTCGATGTGAAGAGAGGTGCAGTTGGGTGCTATGTATAATGATGCATACTTGTTAATGAGTTAACAACCCAATGATTTATGCAAACATTCAATTAGTTGATAGCATAAAGTGATAGTTACATATATGTGATGTGTAATCGGTATAATTACCTACCTTCATAGCTAAGAATGACTTGATGGCCACAGCCATGGTTGCTCTTATCTATGGTTGGATATCAACCTATTTGGAGATGTTCCTACGATCTCCCGAATTGATAAAAAGGGTTATTCAATTTGAAAAATAAATAGGATTTAATTAATGTATATTGATACATTCTTTATCATTCTTCTCACATAAGCTCAATTTGTATTTCTAGGTTAATCACTCGATCATGTCTTCTCTAAACTTGCGTTCCATTTTGGACACCAATAAACTAACTGGGCCAAACTTCATGGACTGGCTTCGAAACCTGAGAATAGTCCTCAAGGCAAAAAAGCTTGCTTATGTCCTTGAAGATCAACTTCCCAACCGTCCTCCCGAAAATGCAACTCCAGACCAGTTTCTTGAGTTGCTCAACCTGCTGAAGACTGTAGAGCCTTCAGTAAAGCAGGATCAAAAGACGGTTCTGTTAGTTGGTTCCTCGAAGAAAGGTTCTAAGAGGAAAGCAAAAGAACAGAATAAAGGGAAGAAGAAAAAGGCCAAAAAGACTGAAAATACCGTAAAAGGCACTTGTCATCACTGTGGCAAGGAGGGTCACTGGCGAAGAAACTGCAAGGTTTATCTTGAGTCCTTGAACAATAAGGCATCCGATGCCCCATCCTCTTCAGGTATCTTCGTTATTGAATGTCACTCTATTTCCTCTAATACCTGGGTACTTGATACTGGGTGTAGCTCACATATATGTAATGACATACAGGGGCTAAGGAATAGAAGAAGACTCGTCAAAGGAGAAGCAAATTTGCGAGTTTGAAATGGAGCAAAGATTGCTGCCATTTCCATCGGAACATATTTGCTAAAGCTCCCCACTGGACGTATCTTAGAATTGGATAATTGTTATTTTGTTCCTTCATTAATAAAGAACATTGTATCTATTTCATGTTTGAATGAAAAGGGCTATCATTTAACTTTTAGTAACAATTGTTGTTACATAACCTTAAATGACGTTCTTTATGGGAATGGAACTTTGTGCAATGGCATCTATACGTTAGATTTATCCAGTGACGTTTTCAATATCGAAGTTAGCAACGAACGTGCTCAAATAGATAATCGAATAGACTCCTACACTTGGCATTGCCGTCTTGGCCATATAAGTAAGAAATGCATGACCGAATTACACCAATGTGGAATTTTGGAATCATTTAAACCCGGTTCATTTGATACATGCGAATCATGCTTAAAAGGCAAGATGACCAAATTACCCTTTTCCGGAAAAGGTAATCCAGTGGGAGAGTTGCTTGGTCTAATACATACAGATGTATGTGGACCAATGTCAACTCTTGCACAAGGAGGCTATAGCTACTTCATCACCTTTATCGATGATCACTCACGATTCGGATATGTGTTCTTGATGAAACACAAATCTGAAGCCTTTGAGAAATTCAAAGAGTTCAGAAATGAAGTAGAGAAACAGCTTGGCAAAAGTATTAAAATACTTCGATCCGATCGGGGTGGTGAAGACTTGAGTCAAGAGTTTCAAGATTATCTTAGGGACAATGGGATATTGTCCCAATGGACTCCGCCGTATACACCACAGCATAATGGTGTATCTGAGAGGCGCAACCGAACCTTGATGGACATGGTTAGGTCTATGATGAATTATGCAACTCTTCCAAAATCCTTTTGGGGCTATGCACTAAAGACATCTGTTTACTTGCTAAACAGTCCCGACCAAGGTAGTCTCAACTACTCCATATGAGATATGGAATAGTAAGAAACCCCACTTAACTCACCTTAAGATATGGGGTTGTCCGGCTTATGTGAAGCGGACTGTATCAGATAAATTGGATGCTAAGTCTGATAAATGTCTATTTATTGGATACCCTAAGGAAACGAAGGGTTACCAATTCAATCATCCCTTGGAACAAAAGGTGTTTGTTTCAAGGCATGCTGTATTTCTAGAAAAAGAATTTCTTTTACAAGAAAACAGTGGGAGTGGCATTGAACTTGATGAAATTCAAGAAACTCCAATAGACATTACAGAGACACCTAGTCTAGACCCACAACCAATACCTCATAATGATGAGCTATCAGTTGAACCTAAAACTACACCACCTCTTCGTAGATCTGATAGGACACGCAATATTCCAGAGAGATACGGATTTCTCATAAGTGAATCGAACGACGTGTTACTCATAAGCGATGACGAACCTATTAGTTATAAAGATGTTCTGAAAAGTTCAGAAAGGGACAAATGGCTTGGATTCCATGTACGAAAACCAAGTATAGGACTTGGTTAACCCACCTAAAGGGATTAAGCCCATAGGGTGCAAGTGGGTTTTCAAGAAGAAAACCGACATGGAAGGTAATGTAGTTACCTTTAAGGCTAGATTAGTGGCAAAAGGATATCGTCAAAAACAAGGAATTGATTATGACGAAACCTATTCGCTAGTAGCTATGCTTAAATCCATTCGGATGCTCCTAGCCATAGCAGCTCATTATGATTATGAGATATGGCAAATGGATGTGAAAACAGCTTTCCTTAATGGAAACCTGCTTGAGGATGTATACATGATACAACCTGAAGGTTTCACATCGGTTGATAAAACCAAAGTATGCAAGCTTCGACGATCCATATATGGACTGAAGCAAGCATCTAGGAGTTGGAATATCCATTTTGATGAGACAATCAAAGAGTTTGATTTCTCACAAAATCCTGACGAACCTTGTGTGTACAAGAAGGTTAGTGGGAGTGCAGTCGTATTCCTAGTATTATATATCGATGACATATTACTTATAGGAAATGATATATCAGTCTTACAAACAGTTAAAATTTGGTTGTCCAAAACTTTCTCCATGAAAGACCTGGGAGAAGCAACCTATATCCTTGGGATTAGAATCTATAGAGATAGATCAAAACGGTTGCTTGGTCTTTTGCAGTCTACATATATAGACTGAGTGCTAAAAAGGTTTAGCATGTCGGAATCCAAGAAAGATTACCTTCCCATCAGGCATGGGATCAACCTTTCGAAGTCTATGTGTCCGCGCACAGAAGACGAGAGGATTAGCATGAATAAGATTCCCTATGCGTCCGCGATAGGATCTATCATGTATGCTATGTTATGTACTAGGCCCGATGTATCGTATGCTTTGAGCGTCACAAGCAGATACCAGTCGGATCCAGGAATGGATCATTGGGTGGCTGTTAAGACAATCCTTAAGTACTTAAGAAGAACTAAGGATGCATTTCTAATATATGAAGAAGGAGATTTGATAATACGTGGGTATACAGATGCCAGTTTCCAGACAGATAAGGATGACTCCAAATCGCAGTCTGGATACGTATTTACTTTGAATGGAGGCGCAGTAAGTTGGAAAAGTTCCAAACAAGATACCGTAGTGGATTCTACCACGGAAGCGGAATATATCGCAGCTTCGGAAGGAGCAAAGGAAGCAGTTTGGATCAAGAAGTTTGTCTCAGAACTTGGTGTGGTTCCAACCATTGATGAAGCAGTGCCGGTTTACTGCGACAACAATGGAGCTATTGCACAAGTGAAGGAACCAAGGTCTCATCAGCGATCCAAACACGTGCTTCGACGCTATCATCTGATCATAGAGATTATAAGTAGGAATGACATACAAATTGAGAGAGTTCCCACTGAAAGGAATATAGCGGATGCTTTAACTAAGGCCTTGCCTCAAAGTAAGTTTGAGGGTCATGTTAGAGCCTGTGGTATTGGATACCGTAGCGATTGGCATTAGGCCAAGTGGGAGTTTGTTAGTGATATGAGAGAAGTGTCCTAAGGCAATCGCCCTATGATTGTAAACATTTATTTTAATAAATGATAATTCACTATTTGAGTATACATGTTTGTGTATTTGATTGGGATCTTAAACTCATCTACTGAATGTCCGCAATACAACTCACAGCATAAGAGAATTTGTGATGGGATCACAACTAGTGATTATCTCTAAATGTGCAAATGTGAAGTATTGAAAATATCCCTAGTCGATGAATTGATAAATATGGACACTATCAATTCTGTTGAGACTAGCATGGGTTATTCTCTAATCAGCTGATTCTCACTGGCTGGTGACATTGGGATGTCCGGAGATAAACATGGATGCTAGTTAAGGGAACTAGTTCATTGGAGTGACTAGCTATAAGACTTCATATGGAATCTATCTATAGAAATGTCAATGAAGTTCTTACTGCGGCTTAAGTGCGATGTTCCTTTGACTTGCGGTGTTCAAGTCATCTTGGACATGGAGACTTATACTTTAACATCTTAAGCAAGCATCTCCAAGGAGGTGTGGACCTAGGATGATTGGGTATAAGCCGAAGTGCCCGAAGATGTTTGAACAGCCTACAAAGGATTCACCACTCCTTGCGAGGAGATGTATACCCAGGCCTATCGTCGGATTGTTACTCAAAACCTCTGGCCAGAGTATATCATGTTTAGAGTGAGAGTCTCTAAAATACATGCGAGTAATTAGAAATCCAAAGGACGAGAAAGACACTACTTGGGCTAGGTGTGACGTAGTCAGCCTAGTGGGGACTGACACCATAGACCGTGTCCTGAACCAAGTGGGTATAAGGTGGTGAAGGGAATGAGGCACGATTCATTAGAGCTGCTGAAGGGTTTCAAAATAATTTCTTCTGAGGTCAAACCGTTGATCTTTCGATTAATTGGGGGTCATGATGTACTACTAGGTGCCACTCATGATCGTTCTATAATTAGTTGATTATAGACGACCAACATAAATCGAAAGCCTATTTAGTCACACGCACTACGAGTAATCCGAGGGATTTAAAACGAGTTGAAAATTAGATTTTCCGATCAAGAGAAATAAGTCGAATCTGAGTTAATCAGAGGCGCAATGGAAGCTAAAAATGGCTAAGTCTTTTGAAGGCTTTTTGGGCAAATTAAATGAGTTTAATTCACGACCGGTTCGGGTTGGTTTGGCCGCCCAATGAGGGTGCCAAACCCCCCTTGGGTGGCCGACCACAATAAGGGAGAAAAACCAATTTAATTGGTTTAATTAATAAAATAAATCTAGTGCGATTTATTTTATAAATTATGGATAAATAAATTTGTATAAAGAAATTTATATAAATAAATTTGTAGAAATTTATTCTTTTTTATGGAAGTTAAAATAATCCATGAATTGATTTATTTTAATAAAATCAATTATGAATTGATTTTTCCATAATAAGAAAGTTTATAAATTTCTTATAAAATTTATTCCATAATTTAAAGAGAAGAAGAATTTGTTTTATTATAAATTAGTTATAATAAGACTCGGCTTAAACGGAATAATTAATAAGAATTTATAAGATAAATTTCTTATAACTAATTCCGTTAATTCCGTTAAGAGGGAGACTTAGCAAAGGAGTTGCTACTATATAAAGGAACTAAAGGCGAGCCCTTATTACGAATTACTAATTGAGATTAGTAACTTCCTCTCTCCCCTCTATTCTTTTCTCTCCTTCCCTTCTCTTCCCTTAGGGCCGGCGCCCACTCTTGGAGTCTTAGGGCCGGCGCCCACTTGGAGGCTTAGGGCCGGCGCAATCTCTATCCAACCTAGGGCCGGCACACCTCCTCCCTTAGAGGGTGGTTGCCGTGAGCTTCAAGAAGAAGGAGAACCCGAACAAGAAGAAGAAGAAGCGGATAGCGACTCCTCTCTTCCCGGAATTTGGATTCCGCTTCTTGTTGGTTAGTTTCCTAATTCCTCTCTTGATCTTCTTTGTTGTGCCTATAGAGAATCTAGTAGTTCTCGTCGGCACAAAACTCGTGACTTTGCGAAGTCATCCCGAAGAGAACTCGGCGTGGACGCAAATAGAGGCGGAGCTTCCAAGGGACGCTACGGTTGGATCTCGTCCCTTACTTCGAGTTACGAGAGGTATAATGTAAATTAGTTTACTTTTCCGCAAAGTTTTATTTTATGATTATGTCAACACACTATAAGTTTGCATGCTAGATACGAAGTTAAAATAATTTAGGAAATTATTTTATGCAAATTCTTCCGCTGCACGTAAAAATTTAAAATTTACGAACTCGTATCCTTGTCAACATGTACTCGGTCCCAACAGATGGTCTCCTCAAGACTCCCGTTAAGGAAGGCTGTCTTGACATCCATCTGCCATACCTCATAATCCATATGAGCTGCTATAGATAAGAGAATCCGGATTGACTTGAGCATGGCTACTGGCAAAAAGGTCTCCTTATAATCGATACCCTCTTTCTGAGTGTACCCTTTCGTAACAAGCCTTGCTTTGAAAGTCTCAACCTTCCCGTCTGATCATCTTTTTCTCTTGTAGATCCACTTGCATCCAATGGCTTTTACACCATTGGGTGGTTCTACTGTTCCCAGACATTGTTAGAATCCATCGATTCTATCTCTGAGTTCATTGCACTTTGCCAAGAATCTGCATCCTTGTCTTGGAGGGCCTCGTCATAGGTCCAGGGATCCGGTTCATGTTTACCTGGACCAAGTCCAAAGACTCTCCCAAAAATATGTACCTTTCAGGTTGTCTCACAACCCTCCCACTGCGACGAGGTACTTCCTGTGTTTCCTCAAGGACACATGGTGCAGTGACTTGTGGTGTGTCCTCTTGTACAATTAGTCCTAAGGTCAGAACGTCCCCCCTTAACTCTTCAAGCACTAGTCTACTCTTTGGCTTGTGGCTCATCACATAGTCCTCTTCCAAGAATCTAGCATTTGTGCTAACAATTACCTTCTAATCCTTAGGACTATAGAACAGACCACCCTTCGTTCCTCTAGGATAGCCTACGAATAGTCATACCTCCGTACGAGATTCCAACTTATCAGTATCTCCCTTCAGCACATGTGCTAGACTACCCCAAATCCGAACAAGTCCTAGACTGGGCTTGCACCCAGTCCACAGTTTTGTGGGTGTATGAGGGACTGACTTAGATGGAACCAAGTTCAGTATGTACGCTGCCATTTCCAGAGCATATCCCTAGAACGAATCAGGTAAGTCTGAATAGCTCATCATTGACCTAACCATTCCCATAAGAGTCCTATTCCTTCTTTCTACAACTCCATTCTGCTGGGGTGTGCCGGGTGCAGTTAGCTGGGACTGAATCCCAGCTTCTGATAAATAAGTCCTAAACTCTCCAAAGAGGTACTCGCCACCACGATCTGATCGCAGTGTCTTGATACTCTTACCTCAATGTTTCTCTACATCAGCCTTGAATTCTTTGAACTTATCAAAGCATTCAGACTTGCGGCGCATCAGGTAAATGTACCCATACCTTGAATAATCGTCAATGAAAGTGATGAAATATTCAAAGCCTCCTCTAGCCTGGATTGACATGGGACCACACAAATCAGAATGAATCAGTTCTAACACATCTTTGGCCCTATACCCCTTAGCCTTGAAAGGTCTCTTGGTCATCTTACCTTCCAAGCAAGACTCACAGGTCAGGAGATCCTCCACCACCAATGAACCCAGGAGCCTATCGGCTATCAACCTCTGAATCCTACTAATGTTAATATGTCCAAGCCTAAGGTGCCAAAGATATGTCTGATTCATCTTAGAAGGCTCTTTTCTCTTATTTGAGTTAGATGATGAGCTATTTACCTCAGTATGCATTGTGGGAGGTTTTGGTTCTAGAGTATACAGATTGCCGACCATTGTACTCGAACAGATAATCTCTCTGTTTCTCTTAATAACAACTTTATTACTAAAAGTAACATAATATCTATCCTTAAACAACTTAGAAACTGAAATTAAATTCTTTCTAAATGAAGGTACATAAAGGCAATCTCTCAGAACTAACATTTTATTTCTCTCAAAAGATAAATAAAAGACTCCCACTGCAACTGCTGCTACTCTTGTAGCATTGCCCATGTAAACGACGATTTCTTCATCCGCTAGCCGTCGGGTTTCCTGGAACCCCTGCAGAGTATTGCAGACATGGTCAATGGCTCCTGTATCTACACACCAGGTACTGGTAGATAGCACCGCTAAACATGTTTCAACGACTAAGGCTGAAGAAATACCTTTGCTTTGACGACGGGGATAGTCCGCCTTCCAGTGCCCAGTTTGCATACATATGAAGCACTTGCCTTTCGGCTTCTTCACACCAGTCCGGGGTGCTTGCGATGCTCCTGCCTTTCGGCTCAGAAGAAGAATCCTTTTGAGTTACTAAGGCCTGTGAGTTCTAATGGAAGAGAGCCTTTGCCTCCTGGAGTTCTCCTAACAGTTCACCCAACGTATAATTCCTTTTGTTCATATTATAGTTAAGCCTGAACTGTTCAAAACTTCTTAGTAGAGATTGGAGTATAATATCGACCTGGGATTCTCCGTCAATTTCTGCTCCCAGTACCTCAATCTGATTGAGGTGAGCCATCATCTTTAGGGCGTGATCCCTTACGGGTGTCCCTTCAACCATATTAGTTGACATCAGACTCTTCATCGCACTTTACCTAGCAGCTTGACCTTAATGCCCGAAGAGGTCTTTGATGTTTAGCATCATGTCACTGGCAGTGGGCATGGTCTGATACTGATGTTGCAGCACATTCAACATCGATGCCAGAATGTAACACCGCGCCATCTCATCTGCCTTTTTCCACTTCCTATAATGCTCCCTCAACTCTTTACCAGAGTCTTCTCTAGGCTTTTCCGGACATTCCTCGAAGAGTACAAATTTGTACTCCTCAGCAGTGAGGACAATGTCTAGGTTCCTCTTCCAGTCAATGTACTTTGGGCTAGTAAGTTTATTGTCCTTAAGAATTGTTGCTAGTGGAGTAAAAGCCATTATGAAAAAACCTGAGAATCACAACATACACTACTTTAGAAATCGAAAATAAATTGATTCCTCAAAACAATTAATTTTTGAAATCAACCAACACCCCTATACACCGAGAAATTCGAATTCCACGATGGTGTGGACGTATACGAATCCCTACATTCGTAAGAGGAGATTTTACCCATCGATCTTACTATCTTGTCAACCTAACTTTTTGACAAGTAAGATCAATAGTTGGTTTCCTTCGGTTCTGCAAAATAATAGCATTGACTCCGATGGAGAGGATACTATTATTCGCATCTAAGTGTGCACCATTACACGACACTAAAAAAATTATTTCTGATTATGTGCCTTCCGATGGGGAATTCCACACACTCTTCAATAATTTTCTCTAGTCTTTTTTCGACTCAGTGATCCGTAGAACAAGTCCATCTGATGGGGATGAAGGCACTCAGAGCTGATGCACAGACTTGTTCGCATCACTTGTCGAATTGTAATGGAAGCCGCGGGACCCTTAGGGTCCCTCTCCAACTTAGTAATTTATCTCGAGGAATTTTCATAGAACAATCACACAACCAAGCACACAACCAATAACATGAAAATAAAATAATGAAAAATCCTAGATTTTCCAACTTTCATGGCCCCTTGGTTTCTCATGTGCCTCCAGTTGTGTCATCACTTCGTCCGCTCCTCCCTTCCTTCTGCGCATGCTACCTTGAGGGATCTCCGAGTAGAAATGAAAAGCTAATTATTTACATCATTGATCCTATACTCCACAAAGGAGTGTACATGATATCTAGGTCAACTGTAAATAAAAAACTCGGCTAAACATGTGTCGTATTTAATTACAAAAATTAAATACCTAGCCTCATCAACCCCGAGGATTAATTAATTACAAAAATTACAAAACAATCACACAACAAATATTTTGGCCATGAAGTTGGAATCTCGTGCCTGTAACACAAAGTTAGCCTACGCACATCCACGCATCATCAAAATAAAATGTATGAAAAATTGCAAAAATTAACCAATCCTAAACACACAAAATCAGAAACCTCAGCTCTGATACCAATTGTAGGGTATGGCTTGGTGGGTTTCCATAGCAAATACCTTGTCGATCAGATAGACCTCTCTACATCTACGGATTAAAAATTAATCCGAGTGGAGACCCGTCTGTAGGACCGGTGCCGTCGATAGAGGGGGGGGGGGGTGAATATCGACCTTAAAAAATCTTCGCGTTAAATCATAAGTTTTTCGGTTCGTACTTAAACAGAGCGTTAGTAGCAGCGGAATATTAAATAGTAAAGTAAAGAATGACAAAAAATAGATGACAGATTGCACACGGGATTTACATGGTTCCCAACCCCCCCAGGGTCAGTACATCCAAGGCCTAAGCACGGGAACGCCCGTCCACTATTTGTCTCCTTTCTGGACTTTCTGAAGGCGGAGAAACCCATCTTACAGTGCAATTATTACAATAAAAAATATAGGAAATTCAGTATAGAATAATAAAAGCAAACCAAAACAAAATGGTCGAAGACTCGGCCGATCTGGACCTCTGAAGTGACGCGCACTTCCTCCTGGAGCCTCCCGGTTGTAGAGCCTTGTCATTAGCGCTTTATCGTCAGTCAAAAAGCTCAGAATGGATCTTGGAAGTTGTGTCTTGAGCCTTGGGGTCGAAGCCCCTTTTATAGGCTTCATGGGAGCGCCTGTGATCACCGAGGCTCCCCAATGGGCTTGGTCAAACTTTATCTCCGTGCCAAACTCGTCGCAGTAGATAATCCCTTTGACCAGGGTGCCCTGGTTATCCAGGGTGCCTCCATGAACCCAGGCACCCATATTGATGGGGGTGCCTGATTCCATTGGTGCGCCCCCACTGATGGCGGCGCCAAGGGACCCCTTTTTCCAGCCTTTTGCCTGCTTTGTCTCCACTTTTGGGTACCTACAAGATACATGAATACAAGGCAAATACACATACAATCTTAGCCTTAATGAGTTGGTTCTGACTTCGGATTTTCATGAAACCCTAGGTCGAACCGACGCAAGTTCCCACCCCCGGGAACGCGCCTTTCACCTACTCCTTTCAGGAGACGGTTGCCACCCCGTCCATTCGGGTGGACTTTTGCTTAGCCTTCAATACTCTCGGATCTCGAGACGTTCGAACCCCGACCCGTCTCTACTTCTGTTCTTATTCATTGCTTAGCTAAGTTGCTCAATCCCTTGGACCAAGACTTCATGCCCAAACCCTAAGTCCAGGACTTCGGTGCCAAACCCTCGGCCAGGTCTTAGTGCTCAATTCCTCGAACCAGGTCTTCGTGCCCAACCCTCGGTCAGGTCTTAGGTGCCCAACCCTCGGCCAAGACTTAGTGCCCAATCCATGATCAGGACTTCATGCCCAATTCTTCGAACCAGGACTTATTACCTAGGTTTACTAGGACTTTGATTTACTTTGGTCCAGTTTTCTTCACTCACCCTTCCCTTGTTCAATATATCACTGACTTAAGTATATTGTCAAACATTGAAACATTTAGAGGAGGACATCACTGATGCAACTTGCACCAACAATCTCCCCCTTTTTGATGTTTGACAATATCTTAAGTTAGATTAGATGAATGGGCTAAACAAAAAAAAATAATTTAAGTTTTGAAAGTACATTTTGATGTTTTGGGAGAAAAATATTTCTAAGATAAGCTCACTCTCCCCTTTTTGAAAAGGAACTTTTGATTACTTTTGATTTTCATTGGTCCTTTGGGGAAAAAAACAAAAATTTTCTAACTTAAGCTCTCACTCTCCCCCTTTGTCATACATCAAAAAACGACCAAAACACTTGCACCAACAATAAAAAATTTTCTTTTGAAAGTACTTAGTATAACTTTTGAAATCATAGCAGAGAGCTAGTTTAATAAGAACAATTGCACCAGAAAATTACACCTTGAAAACTCTTGTGCATAAAAATATTTTGTATTTTCAGAAAATTTATAATATTTTCACTTAAAAAATATTGCCTTGGAAAAAGTTTTCTATTGAGAAAGATTTTCAAAAGGAATTGTATACTTAAATGATTTTTCCTTAGAAAAATATGCATTTTAAAATATTACTTTGAAAAATATTGTACAAAACCTTGTACTTTGAAAGATATTAAGCTTGGAAAAGAATGCAAGTACTTTGAAAAGATATTGAGCTTTTTGAAAGATGCAAGTACTTTTAAAAGATATTGAGCTTTTTGAAAGATGCAAGTACTTTTAAAATATCTGTATCTTTGAGAAATATAAGTTACTTTAAAACATATTATGCATTTTTGAAAAACATAAGTACTTTAAAAATATTATTTTAAAGCATAATATTTTACTTGACTTGGTTTCTTTTCCAGTTTGACACAATCCTAGGAAACCTTGTTAACTACAAGGACATTTCGCTAAATGTCCTGGAAATTTTCCAAACCCAAGTAAACATTATTCAAAAAGTATTTCAAAATAATTTTATAAGCCACAATAAATTTTGAAAAGTAATATAAAAGTATTTTGAAAGACAACTTACTTATTTTTTCAACAAGATTTCAAAATATAGTGCACGAAAATATGTTTTGAAATTTTAAATAACTCTTTTAATTTGACCTCCCCTAAACTTGACCCATCCCTAGGAAGCTTGTTGACCACAAGTACTCTTCCTCTGAGTCCTCAAGGTTTGGTTCAGACCACAAGAATTATTTAATAATTCAAAACAAATAATTGCCAAAAAAACTTGTCAGAAAATCTTCTTTTGATTTAGACTCCCCCTAAATTTGACATATCCTAGGAGTCCTTGTAGATTATGAAGTGGACCTTCCTCTGTGTCTTTAGGGTTTATCAAAATCAAATGAGACATAGGCATAATTTTAGTTTGTATTTTGAAATTTCGAAACATATTTTGAAATGAAGGTAATTTGTCAGACAAAGTTTAAGTAATAGTATTTAAAGAACAGTTTTTGAAAACCATTTTATAAGACAGTGATTTTTTAAGGACAATTTTTAAAAGATATTTTAAAAGATAGTGATTTTTCAAGCATAATTTTTGAAATACATTTTAAAAGATAGTGATTTTTCAAGCACAATTTTTGAAAGACATTTTAAAAGAATAAACTACTCTCCCTGTACCCGACACCATTTGACTCTATCTAACTGCCTTAAGAAACTTTAGTGTTGTCCTAGGAGGTTTGTGTCTAATTGTGTGAGTCAAATAATTTTTCAAAACGATATAATTTTTGAAGACATATAATATATTTGCAATCAGACAAGCATGAAATTCATAAAAACATCATTATGTTAAAGCACTATTTTGAAAATATATTTTTAGAAAAATATTCTAAGAATTTTGAAAATAGTTTTGAAAAATATTCTTCAATTTATTAGTCCTTAACATCTCACCCATTTTAGATGTCTCAATACAGCAAGCATGGTTGCCTTATGGGTGTATTGTGAGATGCTTGAATCATTTTTCTTAATTCATGGTTAAATCTAAGATTTATTTAAAACTTGTGTTAGATTCAAATTTATCAAATAGTAAAGTGAATTTGATTTTCGATAATCGGCTTCCAGGTCTTGGCGAGGCACAAGGCCTTCTTTGGCCGTAGCCTTATTGGATCATCAACCATTTCCTTGACAAAGCCTTCTATCGAAAATTCATTTTCAAATTACTTTTTGAAAACTATTGGTCTAACTAGTTTAGGTCTTGGATCGGTAGCTTCAGCTAGTTCCACCAGACTAAACAGACCAAGTAGAATATACTTGACCTTATTAGAAGGGCTTCCCTAACGTACTATCATCTCACCTCCACCTAATACTAGGTTATTCAAGTTTCAATTATTCTTTATCCTATAGCTGTTCTAAATCATGCATAAAATTAAACATGAATGACATGACATAAATTTTAAAGAAATAGCAGATGCATGTTCATGACATTAATGCATGAGTCAAACAAGTCAAACCATTTTATTTAAGTTTCCAATAATGTATCAAATTCTCGATTTGATACATGTCGTGCGCATATGCCAACCCACTTTGACATATTTGATATTATTAATTTAATTGTTGGAGTTTAGGTAAGATTTTATTTAATTTTATTTAGTTTAAGTTATTTAAGAATTAATTGGATTTAAGTTAATTACAAATTAATTAAAGTTGAATTAAGAATTAATTGAAGTTGGATTAATTAAGGATTAATTGAATTAAAATTAATTAAAGATTACATGAATTTGAATTAATTAAGGATTAATTGAATTAATTAAAATTAATTAAGGATTAATTGAATTAAAATTAATTAAGGATTAAGATTAAGTTAATTGAGGATAAGAATTAATTTGAATTTTAATTGACTAAGGATTAATTGAATTAATTTGAGTTTGAATTAATTAAGGATTAGTTGAATTAAAATTAATTAAGGATTAATTGAATTTGTATTAATTAATGATTAATTGTATTAATTAAGGATTAATTTGAATTTGAATTAATTAAGGATTAATTGAATTAATTAAGAGTTAATTTGAATTAAAGATTAATTGAATTAATTAAGAGTTAATTTGAATTTGAATTAATTAAAGATTAATTGAATTAATTAAGAATTAATTTGAATTTGAATTAATAATTAACTTGAATTTGAATTAATTAAGGATTAATTGAATTAATTAAGAGTTAATTTGAATTTGAATTAATTAAAGATTAATTGAATTAATTAAGAATTAATTTGAATTTGAATTAATAATTAACTTGAATTTGAATTAATTAAGGATTAATTGAATTAATTAAGAGTTAATTTGAATTTGAATTAATTAAAGATTAATTGAATTAATTAAGAATTAATTTGAATTTGAATTAATTAAGAATTAATTTGAATTTGAATTAATTAAGGATTAATTGAATTAATTAAGAGTTAATTTGAATTTGAATTAATTAAAGATTAATTGAATTAATTAAAAATTAATTTGAATTTGAATTAATTAAGGATTAATTGAATTAATTAAGAGTTAATTTGAATTTGAATTAATTAAAGATTAATTGAATTAATTATGGTTAAAATGATTAATTAATTGTTGTGGGTTTAAATTCATAATTTTCATTATTTTGAAAATTTCTGACTCATCCAGTATTTTTTCCTTATTTATCTTTTCAAGTTTTCCAATAATTTTGGTTTATTTGAATCTTTGTGATTTTTATTGATTATGGCCTTGTTCTCAGAAAATTTCACTCCTCCTCATCCCAAAATCACATCCTTCAATATCCTCAAAGAGTAATGATACGCAACAAGAATTTGTAGCATGAAACCCAACATGAATGACGTGACACTTTTTATATACGTATCCGATTGTCACTTGGACACCAACGGCGACCTCCGGCCGCCGCCCCGAACCATTCTATAACCTGGGGGGCATAGTAAACCCGTCGGGGATCGCTATAATTAGAATGTCACGTCATTCATGTTGGATTTCATGCTACAAATTCTTGCTGCATATCATTTTTCATCCTCAAAATAGGTGGAGTAATTCGGGCTACTAGTTAATGTTTTGTAATAATTTTTAACATTATCTATAATTAAATTATCATGTAAGAGAATTTGATCTCATCATCCTCAAGAATATTTTCAACAAAATCATTCTTATCCTCAGAAATAATTTTAATAATTTCAGGATTATCTTCAGAAATAATTTCAGAATTATCTTCAGAAATATGTTCACTAATTTCAGAATTATTTTCAAAAATATCTTTATGAATTTCAAAATTAATCTTAGGATTATCCTTAAGAATTTCAAATTTCATTTCAGGATTATCCTTAAAATTATTAGATTTGATTTCAGAATTATCTGATTTAATTTCTAAATTATCTTCATGATTATCAGATTTTTCAGAATTCACAGAATTAATTCCAAAATTTATAGAATTAGAGTTTGCAGATTTAATTCCAGAATTTACTTTAGAAATTATCGAATTAACATTAAGGATTAAAGTGTTGATTTATGATATTTTAGCATTATCTAAAATTTTTAACTAGTTATGCAAATTATTAATTTGATTGTTCACAAAATTTAACTTTTCAGAAAAATTATCTAAATTATTTAGATAAGCTAGTGCAGGAATTTTAAAAATTTTCGGAACGTAAATTTTACAAACCTTTGCCGGACATTTATTCTTGTAGTGTCCGTATTTTTCGCACTTGAAGCATTTGATATGATTTTTGTTCCTCCGGCCTCCTGGTGCTGGTACATCTTTTGTCGCCGGTGAAGAACGAGTCTTATGAGTAGGGCATTGATTTTTATAGTGCCCTCTCTCCCTGCACATGAAGCATATAATATGGAACTTAAAAATAGACATTTAAAAAAAATTATACCTGATTCACCCCTGGTGTAACGACCCGGCCCCTTGGCCCCTTGGGCGGCCCAACTGGCGACCCACTTGGCGGCCCTCGGCCCCTTGGGCGGCCAAATCTCATTTGGCGGCCCCTTTGGCGACCTCTTGGGCGGTCGTTACTCACAAGTACTTCCCACCCCTGGCCAGTGGATTTTTGCCTTCCTCAGGATTCGAACTCTAGACCTCCAGGCTAAGTACTAAAGTTTATGAATCCTGATACCAATTGAGCTATAGCTCAATTGGTATCAGGATTCATAAACTTTAGTACTTAGCCTGGAGGTCTAGAGTTCGAATCCTGAGGAAGGCAAAAATCCACTGGCCAGGGGTGGGAAGTACTTGTGAGTAACGACCGCCCAAGAGGTCGCCAAAGGGGCCGCCAAATGAGATTTGGCCGCCCAAGGGGCCGAGGGCCGCCAAGTGGGTCGCCAGTTGGGCCGCCCAAGGGGCCAAGGGGCCGGGTCGTTACAATAAAAAGGTGCCTTTTTATGTAGCGGCCCCGCCTCTATGGTCCCCGCAGGCAACCCTCTAGGCCGGCGACCCTACGGTCTTCCCACCCCTGGCAGTGGGTTTTTGCCTTCCCCAGGATTCGAACTCTAGACCTCCAGGCTAAGTACTAAAGTTCCTGAATCCTGGTACCAATTCACTTGGTTACCAGATTCAAGGAACTATTGTACTTGTCCTGGAGGTCTAGAGTTCGAATCCTGAGGAAGGCAAAAATCCACTGGCCAGGGGTGGAAAGTACTTGTGAGTAACGGCACGGCCAATAGTCATCGGTTGACGACATAAGGGGTCGCCTAGTGGGCCGCCAGTTGGGCCGCCCAAGGGACCGCCAGTTGGGCCGCCAAGTGGGCCGCCAGTGGGCCGCCCAAGGGGCCAAGGGGCCGGGTCGTTACAATAAAAAGGCGCCTTTTATTGTAACGACCCGACCCCTTGGCCCCTTGGGCGGCCCAACTGGCGGCCCACTTGGCGACCCTCGGCCCCTTGGGCGGCCAAATCTCATTTGGCGGCCCCTTTGGCGACCTCTTTGGCGGTCGTTACTCACAAGTACTTCCCACCCCTGGCCAGTGGATTTTTGCCTTTCCCAGGATTCGAACTCTAGACCTCCAGGCTAAGTACTAAAGTTTATGAATCCTGGTACCAATTGAGCTATAGCTCAATTGGTACCAGGATTCATAAACTTTAGTACTTAGCCTGGAGGTCTAGAGTTCGAATCCTGGGAAAGGCAAAAATCCACTGGCCAGGGGTGGGAAGTACTTGTGAGTAACGACCGCCAAAGAGGTCGCCAAAGGGGCCGCCAAATGAGATTTGGCCGCCCAAGGGGCCGAGGGTCGCCAAGTGGGCCGCCAGTTGGGCCGGCCAAGGGGCCAAGGGGTCGGGTCGTTACACCTGGGCTCCCCCTCAACACTTGGCGTCTTTGCTCTATTGGTGGTTAGTCCGATGAAGAGCGGTCTGGCTCTGATACCAATTGTAGGACTGGTGCCGTCGATAGAGGGGGGAGGTGAATATCGACCTTTAAAAATCTTCGCGGTAAATCGTAAGCTTTTCGGTTCGTACTTAAACAAAGCATTAGTAGCAGCGGAATATTAAATAGTAAAGTAAAGAACGACACAAAACAGACGACAGATTGCACACGGGATTTACTTCGTTCCCAACCCCCCAGGGTCAGTACATCCAAGGCCTAAGCACGGGAACGCCCGTCCACTATTGGTCTCCTTTCTGGATTTTCTGGAAGCAGAGAAACTCGTCTTACAGTGCAATTATTACAATAAAAAATATAGGAAATTCAGTGCAGAATAATAAAAGAAAACGAAAACAAAATGGTTGAAGACTCGGCCGATCTGGACCTCCGAAGTGCCGCGCACTTCCTCCTGGAGCCTCCCAATCGTAGAGCCTTGTCTTTAGCGCTTTGTCGTCAGTCAGAAAGCTCATAATGGATCTTGGAAGTTGTGTCTTGAGCCTTGGGGTTGAAGCCTCTTTCATAGGCTTCATGGGGGCGCCTGTGATCACCGGGGCACCCCAATGGGCTTGGTCAAACTTTATCTCCACGTCGAACTCGTCATAGCAGATAATCCCTTTGACCAGGGCCCCTCCATGAACCCAGGCACCCCTATTGATGGGGGCGCCTGATTCCATTGGGGCGCCCCTATTGATGGGGGCGCTTAGGGACCCCTTTTTCCAGCCTTTTGCATGCTTTGTCTCCACTTTTGGGTACCTACAAGATACATGAATACAAAGCAAATACACATACAATCTTAGCCTTACTGAGTTGGTTCTGACTTCGGATTTCCAAGAAACCCTAGGGCGAACCGACGCAAGTTCCCACCCCCGGGAACACCCCTTTCACCTACTTCTTTCAGGAGACGGTTGCCACCCCGTCCATTCGGGTGGACTTTTGCTTAGCCTTCGATACTCTCTGATCTCGAGATGTCCAAACCCCGACCCGTCTCTACTTCTGTCCTTAGTCATCGCTTAGCTAAGTTACTTAATCCCTCGGACCAAGACTTCGTGCCCAAACCCTAAGTCCAGAACATCAGTGCCCAACCCTCGGCCAGGTCTTCGTACCCAATTCCTCGAACCAGGTTTTCGATGCCCAACCCTCGGCTAGGTCTTAGTGCCCAATTTCTCGAACCAGGTATTTGTGCCCAACCCTCGGTTAGGTCTTAGGTGCCCAGCCCTCGGCCAGGACTTAGTGCCCAATCCATGATCAGGACTTCGTGCCCAATTCTTTGAACCAGGACTTATTGCCTAGGCTTACTAGGACTTTAGTTTACTTTGGTCCAGTTTTCTTCACTCACCCTTCCCTTGTTCAATATATCACTGACTTAAGTATATTGTTAAAAATTGAAACATTTAGAGGAGGACATCACTGATGCAACTTGCACCAACACCGTCTCCCATTGACCGTCTCGTGTCGTATCGAACGATCCAAATTGCAACTTAGCCAATTAACAAAATTGGCCTTGCAATTTGCTTGACCGTTCGACCGTGGAAAAGATGACGAGTTGATCACCGGCTTTTGTGTTTATGGTCGGGGTCCAGTTAAGAATTTATTAAACATATTTTGAGATCAAAATAGTAAATTCTTAAATATAAAATGACAAGACATATAAACATGGCACATGAAAGGCATAAGGAAATACAAAGGAGCGTATGGAAAGTTATACCTTTTCGATCACCTCACGGTCTTCTACCTTATGTCCCTCCCTTCGTAGACATCGTGTGGGCGACGATCTACCATGATCCGAGATCACCAAGAGCTCCAACCAATCCCCTTCTCACAGCTGACCAATACCCTAGCCACTAGGGTTTGCGCCGCCGGCCCTCCTCTTACTCTTCCCTTGCATCGCTGACCGCCGAAGCCACTCCAAGCCCTCCGACCAGCAGCAAACCTAGAGAGGAAGGAGAAGGAGATAAAGAAGAATACAATTCTCCTTCTTCCTCACCCAAACAACCCACGCAACCCTCTCTCCCTCACCTTTGCGCCGCCGCCGTAAGGTGGACTTGCGCCACCTTCTCCCAGCCGCCGACCGCCTCTCCACCACCGGTGAGCACCACAAAAGGGAGAGGACAACCCTCCCTTATCTCTGTGATCTCCCACTGAAGCTTGGTAGAGAAGGGAAGAAGAACCGAGGAGTCTCTCCTCTTCTTCTTGGTGCGCCGCCGAACCCTAGGAGAGAAGGAGAGAAGGAGAGAAAAGGAGAGGCTTTTGGTGTTGGCTTTTGGATTGATTAATTAACTCTTTGGTTTCTTGATCTCATAGGGTATTTATATGGCTATGGCAGGGACCAAGAGGAGGAGTTGGTTCTTGGCCCACTAATGGATCCAAACCCGATCCATTAATTAAGATCCATTCCACTAAAGGATCTTAATTGAACTTCCTCGCCAACTCCCATATTTTCATATGGGCTTCACATATTACGAGTCGTTCATCCCCCCGTGTTTAAAATCTCGTATTAAATTATTGACAATTTAAATTAATTAATTTCTAGATCCTTGATTAGTACCACTCAACCTTATCAACGTGCCGGATCAAATCTACCTGTAGGGTTTAGCACGATGAACCTTGTGAGTTGATAACTAGTTTTCATCGCGCTACGGTTTCAATTAATTTTCTCATTTCAAGCAATTATGTAGTAATAGTTGAACTCGAATCGTCTCTCAAGGACCCAATATGATGCATGCACTTCTTTGATCTATAGAAAATAGTAAACTGCCGAAAAATGAAAGCTAGCTAAACCAAACATGTTTTTGGGTTTTGAGGATAACAAAACAATTAAATTTAGCTATCAACTTCCACCTAATATCCTTAACTACTCGGATTTGAAGTATTAAGCTAACTAAATGTAGGGGACAGTAAAAAAACACTCACAACCAGGAAATTACATCAAGGATTCATCTAAAACTCCTAACTAGAAGGCAAGCAATTTCATACTCAAGCACATGTTTGATAGGAGCAATTAAACAAACACCTTGCATTCAAGTAGTAAAAGGTTGATAATCATGTAAAAATTCTGCAAATGGTATACTGTAAAACTAGAAAACTAAGCTGGAAATTTGGTTCTTAAGCTAGGAATAAATCAGAAATTCGAAATCAAGTGAGGGGAAAGTGCAGGTTGTGTTCTACAGCAAGTAAAAGGAAAGAAACAAGCAAGATGAGGCTGAAAAGTGCTGTCCGGTGGAGGAAAACTTTGCTCCGATGAAGCTGGTCACTTCCCAGCCGGCTTGGAAGATGGAATGGGCTGTGGAGTTGAGGAACCGAGCTTGTCCAAGCTGCTCATCCGAGAGCAAAATTGATCTAGGTGCCCCCTTCTTCCATGGCTGCGTGAACCTTGAGCTCTCTCTTCCTATCCCACGGTTGCCTCCCTGCGTGTATCCCCCAACCGAACCGTAGCCTCCCTTTATCCTTCCCTAGCTCTTCTCTCCACCCTTCATTCCCCTTGATGAGTGGCCTGGATTTCTTGCAAAAATTTCCATCAACTTAAGTGCCTAGATCCAAGTGGAGGGTTGTGATTAGATCACCTTTATGGATCCATCTTAGCCCTTGATGTGCCCTTTTGATCCTTTGATGCACAAGCTGTCCAAATATCAAGTAGAATGAAACATGAGTGTAAAAATGTAGGAAAATTAATTAACTAATGAAAATGCACCCTATTAACAATTATGCATCATTTAATAAACAAATACACACCTAGAGCCCCAAATTTCCCACTAATGGCATAGAAAATTATCCATCAAGTTATTAATTATCACTCCCCCACACCTACTCTTTGCAGGACTCGAGCAAAAAGAAAACCAAGTTTATTAACTTAGGCAAGTTCACCTAGCATGGAGGAAATCACATAGTGGTAATTATTCAAGATCATCAAGCATTTTGGAACCAAGTCCACATCAATTCCAATCTCACCTAGCCAACTGGTAGTGGTAAATTCATCCAAGTCAATAGATCAAGCATGAAACTCTCATAGGACTATCCCTAACTTCTCAAAACTCAATAAGTGGTGGAGTTCCACTCAAGAATCATTATGCTTCTTCACTATCATAAGCTTGCTCATCCCCTGATTTTCACCAAAAGAATTCATTTGACACATACAATAAATAGAGCTTATTAATGGGGGAGATGAAACTGTAAGGAAAGTAAACAAGAAGAAAATTTATGCTACTAAGTGAAGAATTCAGTGGGGCATAGAAAAAGGAAACATTAGATGATGGAATTTAATGAATTAGTTAGCTTGCATGTGAACTTATCTTATCACCCCCATTAAAGCAAATGCCTCTGATCGGATTGAGTATTTCTGATCGGATTGAGTATTTCTGATCGGATTAATGAGAAACATTACTGAATTCAGTGTTTTGTTCTGTGCCACTCTGTTGATCGGTCAAGGGATCGCTCTAGCTGCCTTCTGAACGGTCTGGAGTGCCTCTGATCTATCTGAGCTGCCTCTGATCGGTCATAATGACCGATCAGACTCCTCCCTGATCGGTTTGAAGACCAATCAGGGCACCAACAGAATGAAATGTGCAAAATCTGAAACTGTCTTCTGCCAAAGTTTTGCTTCTTCCAATCACTAACTCACTCTTAAATTCAATTGGCTCCTTGTTCACCACTTCAAATTCAGAAATCTAACCATCACTTTCTTCCACTTCATGTTTCTCTTTTTTTTTCTTTTTCTCTTTTTTTTTTCTTCTTCTCTTTTTTTTTCTTCTGCTTCTTCCTTCCCTCTTTTCACTGCTGATTAGATGCCAGTAGTTAAGTCCTTGTCAACCACTACAACTTAAGTCCTTTTCAACCTCAGCAAGTGGAAGAATCAACAACTTCAGAATCTTGAAAATTTGCTTGCAACTGCTGTAATGTTCAGTTTCATCAATTCTCAGCACTTCAGCAGCTCTTCCAAATGTTTCCAGACTTGTAAAATTTCTGCAATGTTCAGATTCAGGAGACTTGGCCTTACTTCAAGTTTCAGCAATTCATCAACTCAGTGTCTGGCTTCTGTAATGTTCAGATTCAGAAATTTCAGCAATGTTCAGATTCAGAAATTTCAACAATCAAGTGTTTCGTTCCAACAACTTTAGCTTCACTCAAAGGTTGACTCCAAGAACTTGAACTGCCACTATATTTCACATCTCTTTTTTATTTCTTATCACTCTCTTTTTCTTTTCTTTCATTTCCTGTTTTGTTATGTTTTTTTCATTCTTTTTTTTTAGAATGCAAATGAAGGTACTGCATAGTTCTTGGAGTCTACCTTGCCTTTAGCTTTGAAGCTTTCAAATTCCTCATTCCAAGTCCAAATCATATCCAAGAGATCCATTTAGTTTCAACTATGCTGTTCCACTCTCTTTTTTTTTTCATTTCCCTTACTTTGCGCAATCTCCCTAATCAATTAGAGTTGGAATTCGAACTTCACAGCTTCATTCTTTGAGTTGTTCACTGCCATCATGTCAAAATCGAACTAATTGCATCCAAGGTCAATTTCTTTTCCCCCGCACCTAAGATTTTGTCCATATCAAGCAACTAATTCATCAAGTTCTTCACCAACTTAGAGGAAAAGAAATAGGACAGAAATAACAAAAGAGGTGGATAATTGTGCAAATGAAAGGAAGACTAACAAAGATCATGATGAATAGCTCCACCATTCCATGTATCATATACCCCTATGATTCCAAAAAGGAAATGAGCAAGTTCTAAAGTTTCAAAGCATGAATGTTCATCACACATAAAATAATCTATGGTAGGCAACAAGTGGCCCTCTCTAGGAACAATATTAATCATGCTCAATCCAATATTAGAATCCTTCACCAACCAACAACTAAATGCAAGTTGAGAACTAACTAAGTCATGATATCCATGACTCAATGATCTAAATAATTTTTTTTTTCACTTTATGAGAAGTGCTACTTGCAACTAAGCAAAGCAAATCGCGAGAAAATCAAAATATATGTACAGAAAGGAAAAGCAAAGAACGGACTCCCCTCTACGTCGGATAGATCGCATGGTACAAGTCCACACTCTCCATTCTTGTTCCCTCTATGCCCTCGTGGTAATGCTTCAATTGATGTCTATTCACCTTGAAGGTCGTGCCCGCCATGTCCTGTATCTCAATAACACCAAAGGGAAGCACATTAGTAACAACAAAAGGACCTTCCCACCTAGACCGCAACTTACCCGTATACCATTTGAGTCTAGATCTAAACAAAAGCACCTTCTCTCCCACATGAAACTCTTTCCTCAAAATGGTCTTATCGTGGAAAGCCTTGGTCTTTTCTTTGTAAATGCGTGAACTCTCATAGGTTTCCAATCTTAGTTCATCGAGCTCTTGTAGGTGCAACTTCCTTTCTTTCCCAGATTTTTCCTGGTCCATGTTGCAAGCTTTAACCGCCCAATAAGCCTTGTGTTCCACCTCCACTGGTAGATCGCAAGCCTTACCATAAACAATCCTATAGGGAGACATCCCAATGGGTGTCTTGTAGGCAGTCCGGTAGGCCCATAACGCTTCATCAAGTCTCTTGCTCCAGTCCTTCCGATCTAGCCTTACAGTTTTCTCTAATATAAGCTTAATCTCCCTATTTGATATTTCAGCTTGTCTATTTGTTTGAGGATGATATGGTGTGGACACTTTATGGATCACTCTATACTTGCTCAAGAGCTCCTTCATGTGCCTATTGCAAAAGTGAGACCCTTGATCACTGATGATCGCCCTGGGTACCCCAAACCTGTAAAATAGGTGAGTCCTAACAAAATCCACAACAACAGATGAATCGTTAGTTCTAGTGGGGATTGCCTTCACCCATTAAGACACATAATCAATAGCCAACAAGATATAAATAAATCCATATGAAACAGGAAAAGGACCCATGAAATCGATACCCCAAACATCGAAAATCTCGCAAAATATCATGAGTTGTTGAGGCATCTCATTCCTACGTCCTAAGTTCCCTACTCGCTGGCAGCACTCACAAGTCTTATGGAAGTGATAAGAGTCTCTAAACAAGGTAGGCCAATATAACCCTACATCCAAAACCTTCCTAATTGTACGTTGAGGACCAAAATCCCCCCCCCCCCCCCCACATGCAAGTGTATGACAAAATAAAAGTACTGACTGGAACTCAAAATCAGGGATACATCTCCTAACTACCTGATCGCTGCAAAATTTCCAAAGGTAAGGGTCATCCCACACGTAATAATTAGAATCACTTGCTAATTTATCACGTTGAGCTTTAGAAAAATGTGTAGGAAAAACATGTGCAACCAAATAGTTGACGAGATCGACATACCGTGGCATACTGCCTTGTAGTTGTAGAAGATGCTCATGTGGAAATGCATCTACAATGGGTGTAGGATCTGTCGCCCCCTCAATCCTGCTCAGGTGGTCAGCTACTAGGTTCTCCTTCCCGCTCCTATCGCGTATCTCGACGTCGAATTCTTGAAGCAGAAGCATCCATCGAATCAATCTTGGTTTCGAATCCGGCTTCTTTAAGAGGTACCTAATAGCTGCATGATCAGAATAAACAATCACATGTGAGCACAATAAATATGAACGAAACTTATCCAAAGCAAAAACAATAGCTAAAAGCTCCTTTTCAGTTGTTGTATAATTGGATTGAGCAGAATCAAGTGTCCGGGATGCATAGCAAATGACATGCGGCGCTCCATCCACCCTCTGGCCAAGCACTGCTCCCACGACATGATCTGATGCATCACACATCAGCTCGAATGGTAAACTCCAGTCTGGGAGCTGAATGATAGGGGTCGATGTGAGAGCCGCCTTCAAGTGATCAAAGGCGTTCCTACACTGCTGCTCAAAATGGAACTCCACGTCCTTCTGCAGCAAGGTCGAGAGAGGAAGGGCTATCCTGCTGAAATCTCTAATGAATCGCCTGTAGAATCCTACATGGCCAAGAAAAGAGCGAATGCCCCATACGCATGCTGGATAAGGCAGAGATGTAATACAATCAATTTTTGCAGGATCTACTTCGATGCCTTTCCTAGAGACTATATGACCCAAAACTATGCCATGCTGAACCATGAAATGACATTTTTCATAATTAAGTATAAGGTCAGTCTCTATGCAACGATGCAAAACTCTAGACAAGCTATCTAAACATGCATCAAAAGAGGATCCGTATACAGTAAAGTCATCCATAAATACCTCCATGCAATGCTCTAAAAGATCTGAAAAAAAATGCTTACCATGCATCGCTGGAAGGTACCTGGGGCATTGCATAATCCGAATGACATCCTCCTGTATGCAAAAGTCCCAAACGAGCAGGTGAAAGTCGTCTTATCCTGATCCTCTGGAGCAATATGAATCTGGAAGTATCCTGTAAAACCATCCAAGAAGCAATAGTGTGATCTACCAGCAAGCCTCTCTAACATCTGGTCGATGAATGGTAAGGGGTAGTGATCCTTCCTCGTAGCCTGGTTCAGCTTCCGGTAGTCTATAAATACTCTCCATGAACTCTGGACTCTAGTAGGAATCAAAGCACTCTCCTTACCCTCCACCACTGTGATACCGGACTTCTTAGGAACCACCTGCACTGGACTCATCCACTGACTGTTGGAGACAGGATATAAAATGTCGGCCTGTAGTAGCTTAGTTACCTCCTTGACCACATCTGAAATAAGTGGGTTGAGTCTGCGCTGTGGTTGTCTTACTGGCCTTGCATCCTCCTCTAGGAAAATTCGGTGCATGCAAATGGATGAGCTAATCCCTGGTATATCTGTAATGGTCCACCCAATAGCCCTCTGACACATCCGTAGAAGATCTAGTAGCCTTTTCTCTTGACCTGGCTCGAGATGCTGAGCAACGATGACTGGCAACTGCTCGTTCTCTCCTAGGTAGGCATACTTCAAGTGCTCAGGTAGGGGCTTCAAAGCAAGCTTTGGGGGTTGCAAAACTGATGGAAGCAATCTCTCAGGACCTGCCTCCAATGTAGACACCTCAGCGTCTCCCACTTGGATAATGTCACAGACTAAAATTGATCCACCACTATCATCATCCACCTTATTTGAATCCTCTGTGACGGTGATAAGTACCATTTTGTTGATTATTTTAGTTGCTAAAATCTAAGTTTGACCCATATTTTACTTACTTAATTGTGAATTTACCATAGGTTCTAGGACTTGCTTTTATTTTGGACATAATAGTAAATCTGTACATATTTGGATTATTTGGCCACTAAATTTTTGATCTATTTTTGTAGGCATGAAAGGANTGAGCTCCAACCATATTAAAACTATTTCTTGATTAATGGGTCAGCCTTAAGCTTGGAGCATCGATTTGTTGTGCCACAGCCAAGGTCGATGTAAAGAGAGGTGCAGTTGGGTGCTATGTATAATGATGCATACTTGTTAATGAGTTAACAACCCAATGATTTATGCAAACATTCAATTAGTTGATAGCATAATGTGATAGTTACATATGTGTGATATGTAATCGGTATAATTACCTACCTTCACGGCTAAGAATAACTTGATGGCCACAGCCATGGTGGTTCTTATCTGTGGTTGGATATCAACCTATTTGGAGATGTTCCTACGATCTCCCGAATTGATAAAAAGGGTTATTCAATTTGAAAAATAAATAGGATTTTATTAATGTATGTTGATACATTCTTTAACCAATCTTCTCACATAAACTCAATTTGTATTTCTAGGTTAATCACTCGATCATGTCTTCTCTAAACTTGCGCTCCATTTTGGACACCAATAAACTGACTGGGCCAAACTTCATGGACTGGCTTCGAAACCTGAGGATAGTCCTCGAGGCAGAGAAGCTTGCTAATGTCCTTGAAGATCAACTTCCCAACCGTCCTCCCAAAAGTGCAACTCCAGACCAGTTTCCTGAGTTGCTCAACCTGCTGAAGACTTTAAAGCCTTCTGTGAAGCAGGATCTAAAGGCGATACTGTTAGTTGGTTCCTCAAAGAAAGGTTCTAAGAGGAAGACCAAAGAACAGAATAAAGGGAAGGGGAAAAAGGACAAAAAGACTGAAAATACCCTAAAAGGCACTTGCCATCACTGTGGCAAGGAGGATCACTTGCGAAGAAACTGCAAGATTTATCTTGAGTCCTTGAAAGAGAAGGCATCCGATGCCCCATCCTCTTCAAGTATCTTCGTTATTGAATGTCACTCTATTTCCTCAAACACTTGGGTACTTGATACTGGGTGTAGCTCACATATATGTAATGACATACTGGGGGTAAGGAATAGAAGAAGACTCGTCAAAGGAGAAGCGAATTTGCGAGTTGGAAACGGAGCAAAGATTGCTGCTGTTGCCATCGGAACATATTTGTTAAAGCTCCCCACTGGACGTGTCTTAGAATTGGATAATTGTTATTTTGTTCCTTCGTTAATAAAGAACATTGTATCTATTTCATGTTTGAATGAAAAGGGTTATCATTTAACTTTTAGTAACAATTGTTGTTACATAACTTTAAATGACGTTCTTTATGGGAATGGAACTTTGTGCAATGACATCTACACGTTAGATTTATCCAGTGACGTTTTCAATATCGAAGTAAGCAACAAGCGTGCTCGAATAGATAATCGAATAGACTCCTACACGTGGCATTGTCGTCTCGGCCATATAAGTAAGAAACGCATGACCGAATTACACCGATGTGGAATTCTGGAATCATTTGAACCCGGTTCATTTGATACATGCGAATCATGCTTAAAAGGCAAGATGACCAAATTACCCTTTTCCGGAAAAGGTAATCCAGTGGGAGAAATGCTTGGTCTAATACATACTGATGTATGTGGACCAATGTCAACTCTTGCACAAGGAGGCTATAGCTACTTCATCACCTTTATCGATGATCACTCACGATTCGGGTATGTGTTCTTGATGAAACACAAATCTGAAGCTTTTGAGAAATTCAAAGAGTTCAGAAATGAAGTAGAGAAACAACTTGGCAAAAGTATTAAGATCCTTCGATCCGATCGGGGTGGTGAATACTTAAGTCAAGAGTTTCAAGATTATCTTAGGGACAATGGGATATTGTCCCAATGGACTCCGCCGTATACACCACAGCATAATGGTGTATCTAAGAGGCGCAACCGAACCTTGATGGACATGGTTAGGTCGATGATGAATCATGCAACTCTTCCAAAATCCTTTTGGGGCTATGCACTAAAGACAGCTGTTTACTTGCTAAACAGAGTCCCGACCAAGGTAGTCTCTACTACTTCGTATGAGATATGGAATAGTAAGAAACCTCACTTAACTCACCTTAAGATATGGGGTTGTCCTGCTTATGTGAAGCGGGTTGTATCAGACAAATTGGATGCTAAGTCTGATAAGTGTCTATTTATTGGATACCCTAAGGAAACGAAGGGTTACCAATTCTATCATCCCTTGGAACAAAAGGTGTTTGTTTCAAGGCATGCTGTATTTCTGGAAAGAGAATTTCTTTTACAAGAAAATAGTGGGAGTGGCATTGAACTTGATGAAGTTCAAGAAACTCCAATAGACATTACAGAGACACCTGGTCTAGACCCACAACCGATAACTCATAGTGATGAACTATCAGTTGAACCTAAAACTACACCACCTCTTCGTAGGTCTGATAGGACACGCAATATTCCAGAGAGATACGGATTTCTCGTAAGTGAATCGAACGACGTGTTACTCATAAGCGATGATGAACCTATCAGTTATGAAGATGTTCTGAAAAGTTCAGAAAGCACTAGTACAAAAAAGACCTTTAACAACGATTTTTAACACCGGTTGTATTAAAACCGGTGTTAAAAAAAAAAGCGGTGGCATTTTTGTAATTATTTGAATTTTAAAATACTTTTAACACCGGTTCTTTTAACAACCGGTGTTAAAAATATATTTAACTACGGTTTTATAAATAACCGGGGTCATATGTTATAATTATTTGAACTTTAAAATACTTTTAACACCGGTTCTTTTAACAACCGGTGTTAAAAATATATTTGACTATGGTTTTGTAAATAACCGTGGTCATATATTTTTCGCGCGCATGCCTTGTTCTTAATTAAGTCATACATGTCAATTATAATAGTCTAACTTTTGGTCGGTCATATATTTCCTCTGTTTAATTTATTTCTTGCAACCCTAGCGGGCTGTGTGCGACACACGGAAGGCGCGCGCATTCATTAGTTTTGTTTCAGAGAAAGCTCGCGAGGTTGGAAGATGGTCTGCGTGGATCCGTATCTCTTCTCCCTCCCCAAAGTTCTTGTTTTTCTGTGAATTTTTCGTCCTAGCGGTGCTTGGGTAAGGCTCGCGAGTCAAAAGTTGGGGGGTTTTTTGTTGGTTCGTCGGCGGCGCTGACGAGGTGTTGCTTCTTTGCGCAGGGAAGATGGGCGTCGGAGTGTCGAGCGCCATGGGGCCGGATGGTGAGTCGGGCGGCCTCCCGACGGGGCTGGGGGATCTCCCAGAGAACTGCGTCGCGGCGGTTCTTGTCTACCTTGAGCCGCTGGAAATCTGCCGGGCGGCCCGGTTCAGCCGGACATTTCGTGGGGCTTCCTCCTCGGACTCGGTGTGGGAGACGAAGCTCCCGAGGAATTACCGGCATCTGTTGGCGCTGACCTCGGATGATGAAAACCCTTACAAAAAGAGCCATCTTTGCAAGAAAGAGATCTATGCGCGGCTTTGTCGTCCGGTTCCCTTTGATGGGGGTAGCAAGGCGTGTGTTCTGGGTTCATCTTCTCATATATTTCCTGACATTCTGCAAGTAATTCAGGTCATTGATGTGTTCCGATCACGATTCCTTGCATTATAAACAAAGAAAGTATAATCGTAAAAAATCTTCCTTCCAATTTTTTTTTCCCGAATGTTTTGGATTTGTATATTGGATCGTATCTTTCCTTTTTCTCTTCAAGATTGATCGTAACTTGAAGTTTATTTCATGAATTTGGGGGGTTCGATTGTTGATTTCTTGGCTTTAGTAACAGATTGGAATTTCGTGATGGCTGGAGAAGAATCAAAGAAGTAAAGGTGTTTCTTTTGGGAGTCTTTCTCATCACATGCTTGTTTTAGCTATGATATTATGGTTTGTCTATTTAACTGTAGGAATTTTGGCTTGAGAGGACCAGTGGTGGAATCTGTATGTCAATTTCTTCGAGGGCTTTGCTGATAACAGGGATTGATGATCGGAGATACTGGAACTATCTCACTACAGAGGAATCTAGGTATAGGTTAATCTAATCTGAATTGAGATTTTCTTTGAAGTAGAAGTATGGCATGCAAGTAATGTTAGCTCAATTTGCAACATAAATAAATTAACACATATCTTCAACTCGATGGTTGTTTCTTTTTATGATTTGGTTTGATACGTTTATTGTGAATCGTTCCCAATTCTTTTTGTTGGTGTCACTTAGTCCTTTGATTTGTTAATAGTCATTTGAATAGCAGTTTTCTGCTGTTGATGTAGCTACTCCAGATATGAACTCCATTTTGATTGTTCCCAATATGATATCTGGATACACCATTTTATCTAACTTCCTAAACTTGATATCTTCTATTCTGGCAGAACCTTTTTCTCCTGGGAATTATTTTGGATCCATCAACTTAAGTAGCTTCTGATCAAGGATCGGTTGGGTAACTGCATCCTAGTCTGGAATCATTCTCTTTATATATAGTGTGCTCATCTTCCTTTGCCAAATCTTTTGTTGTTATGAAGAAACTTGTGTCTTTTCTCTCTAATCTTTAGGCTTTGAATTCCATTCCCTCCCTTTAGTGGACTGATTCTAACGAACTGAAACAAAACTAAGATAAGAAAGCCCCCATCATTCATTATGATTTACTGGTTTTGGGATTCTTGGTGCTATACCTTAATCTATCTGCCTCTAGCTAGTTCTTTGGTTAAATCTCAAATGGCATCTGACTCCTGAATCATTTACTTGGTTTTGCTGGCCAGACCTTGTTATGTGGTCTTATTGGAGTTCCACCTTCAAATGGTGTCATCCCACAATCTCCAATGCACACGAAAAGTTTGGCCACCCTCAAACACCAAGTAAGCTCCAAATTGTGAATGATTGATTATATTGCTTCTCTCTCCGTAGCATTATTTGATATTTTTTCATTGGAATTTTCTCACAGTTGCTTCGCAATCGACTGGTAGCCACTGCAAGCCAAAGCATGAAAAGAAATTCAAGCTTGACTCAAGTACTGTATGGAAATATGCAAGACGCTTATAAGAGATGGAATGCTAAGCTGGTCGAAGTTCTGCAACGTACTCCTCACTATTTGATCTTGGACTAGACCGTTTACTTGCAAACTCGTGTGGCAAGCTTCTACATTGTCTTTGCTTGGAAAATCACATAGCGAGTAGGAGTATAATGTGTTATTTGATTTACATTTTACTTTTGTTGAAAAAAAAATGGATAGTTGTAAAATACATGGATTGTTTTGTTTTTGAAACTAATTGGATGTTGCATTTACTTAATTCATGGTGTGTTATTGATTATGGATAAACTATTATATTATTGTGTTCTTTTATATGTCTAGAAAAATTATAAATAAAAATAAATATGAAATTTATATAAAAAATTAAGACTTTTGACACCGGTTGTTTCTAGAACCGGTGTTAAAACATCATTTTTAACACCGGTTGTTTCCAGAACCGGTGTTAAAAATGATGTTTTAACACCGGTTGTTTCCAGAACCGGTGTTAAAAATGATGTTTTAACACCGGTTGTTTCCAGAACTGGTGTTAAAAATGATGTTTGAACGCCGGTTATTTAAAATAACCGGTGTCTAAAATGGCTTTCCCGCCTCATAATTGAACTTTTAACAACGGTTATTAACCGGTGTTAAATCTATATATTACACCGGTTTGTTAACCGGTGTTAAAAGTCTATACTTACAATGCCGGCTGGATCAACACCGGTTCCGGAACCGGTGTTAAAAGTCGAAAATAACCGGTGTTAAAAGCCTTTTTTCCACTAGTGAAGGGACAAATGGCTTGAGGCCATGAAGTCGGAAATGGATTCCATGTACGAAAATCAAGTATGGGACTTGGTTAACCCACCTGAAGGGATTAAGCCCATAGGGTGCAAGTGGGTTTTCAAGAAGAAAACCGACATGGAAGGTAATGTTGTTACCTTTAAGGCTAGATTAGTGGCAAAAGGATACCGTCAAAAGCAAGGAATTGATTATGACGAAACTTATTCGCCAATAGCTATGCTTAAATCCATTCGGATGCTCCTAGCCATAGCAGCTCATTATGATTATGAGATATGGCAAATGGATGTGAAAACAGCTTTCCTTAACGGAAACCTGCTTGAGGATGTATACATGATACAACCTGAAGGTTTCACATCGGTTGATAAAACCAAAGTATGCAAGCTTCGACGATCCATATATGGACTGAAGCAAGCATCAAGGAGCTGGAACATCCGTTTTGATGAGACAATCAAAGAGTTTGATTTCTCACAAAATCCTGACGAACCTTGTGTGTACAAGAAGGTTAGTGGGAGTGCAGTCGTATTCCTAGTATTATATGTCGATGACATCTTACTTATAGGAAACGATATATCAGTCTTACAGACAGTTAAAATTTGGGTGTCCAAAACTTTCTCCATGAAAGACCTGGGAGAAGCAACCTATATCCTTGGGATCAGAATCTATAGAGATAGATCAAAACGGTTGCTTGGTCTTTCGCAGTCTACATATATAGACCGAGTGCTAAAAAGGTTTAGCATGTCGGAATCCAAGAAAGGTTACCTTCCCATCAGGCATGGGATCAACCTTTCGAAGTCTATGTGTCCGCGCACAGAAGACGAGAGGATTTGCATGAATAAGATTCCCTATGCATCCGCAATAGGATCTATCATATATGCTATGTTATGTACTAGGCCCGATGTATCGTATGATCTGAGCGTCACGAGCAGATACCAGTCTGATCCAGGAATGGATCATTGGGCGGCTGTTAAGACAATCCTTAAGTACTTAAGAAGAACTAAGGATGTATTTCTAATATATGGAGAAGGAGATTTGATAATACGTGGGTATACAGATGCCAGTTTCCAGACAGATAAGGATGACTCCAAATCACAGTCTGGATACGTATTTACTTTGAATGGAGGCGCAGTAAGCTGGAAGAGTTCCAAACAAGACACCGTAGCGGATTCTACCACGGAAGCGGAATATATCGCAGCTTCGGAAGCAGCAAAGGAAGCAGTCTGGATCAAGAAGTTTGTCTCCGAACTTGGTGTGGTTCCATCCATTGATGAAGCAGTGTCGGTTTACTGCGATAACAATGGAGCTATTGCACAAGCGAAGGAACCAAGGTCTCATCAACGATCCAAACACGTGCTTCGACGCTATCATCTGATCAGAGAGATTATAAGTAGGAATGACATACAAATTGAGAGAGTTCCCACTGAAAGGAATATAGCGGATCCTTTAACTAAGGCCTTGCCTCAAAGCAAGTTTGAGGGTCATGTTAGAGCCTATGGTATTGGATACCGTAGCGATTGGCATTAGGTCAAGTGGGAGTTTGTTAGTGATATGAGAGAAGTGTCCTAAGGCAATCGCCTTATGATGTAAACATTTATATTAATAAATGATAATTCACTATTTGAGTATACATGTTTTGTGTATTTGATTGAGATCTTAAACTCATCTACTGAATGTCCGCAATACAACTCACAGCATAAGAGAATTTGTGATGGGATCACAACTAGTGATTATCTCTAATGTGCAATTGTGAAGTATTGAAATTATCCCTAGTCGATGAATTGATAAAAACGGACACTATCAATTCTGTTGAGACTAGCATGGGTTATTCTCTAATCAGCTGATTTTCACTGGCTAGTGACATTGGGATGTCCGGAGATAAACATGGATGCTAGTTAAGGGAACTAGTTCATTGGAGTGACTAGCTATAAAACTTCATATGGTTATCTATAAAGATATGTCAATGAAGTTCTTACTGCAGCTTAAGTGCGATGTTCCTTTGACTTGCGGTGTTCAAGTCATCTTGGTCATGGAGACTTATACTTTAACATCTTAAGCAAACATCTCCAAGGAGGTGTGGACCCAGGATGATTGGGTATAAGCCGAAGTGCCCGAAGATGTTTGAACAGCCTACAAAGGATTCACCACTCCTTGCGAGGAGATGTATACCCAGGCCTATCGTCGGATTGTTACTCAAAACCTCTGGTCAGAGTATATCATGTTTAGAGTGCGAGTCTCTTACATGAGAGTAATTAGAAATCCAAAGGACGAAAAAGACACTACTTGGGCTAGGTGTGACGTAGTCAGCCTAGTGGCGACTGACACCATAGACCGTGTCCTGAACCAAGTGGGTATAAGGTGGTGAAGGGAATGGGGCACGATTCATTAGAGCTGCTGAAGGGTTTCAGAATAATTTCTTCTGAGGTCAAACCGTTGATCTTTCGATTAATTGGGGGTCATGATGTACTACTAGGTGCCACTCATGACCGTTCTATAATTGGTTGATTATAGACGGCTAACATAAATCGAAAGCCTATTTAGTCACACGCACTACGAGTAATCCGAGGGATTTAAAACGAGTTGAAAATTGGATTTTCCGATCAAGAGAAATAAGTCGAATCTGAGTTAATCAGAGGCGCAATGGAAGCTAAAAATGGCTAAGTCTTTTGAAGGCTTTTTGGGCGAATTAAATGGGTTTAATTCGCGATCGGTTCGGGTTGTTTTGGCCGACCAAAGAGGGTGTCCACCCTCTTGGTGTTGGCCGGCCATTAAAGGGAGAAAAACCAATTTAATTGGTTTAATTAATAAAATAAATCTAGTGTGATTTATTTTATAAATTATGGATAAATAAATTTGTATAAAGAAATTTATATAAATAAATTTGTAGAAATTTATTCTTTTTATGGAAGTTAAAATAATCCATGAATTGGTTTATTTTAATTTTATAAAATCAATTATGAATTGATTTTTCCATAATAAGAAAGTTTATAAATTTCTTATAAAATTTATTCCATAATTTAAAGAGAAGAAGAATTTGTTTTATTATAAATTAGTTATAATAAGACTCGGCTTAAACGGAATAATTAATAAGAGAATTTATAAGATAAATTTCTTATAACTAATTCCGTTAATTCCGTTAAGAGAGAGACTTGGCAAGGGAGATGCTACTATATAAAGGAACCAAAGGCAAGCCCTTAATTCCAATTGAGTTGTCAAGAGAAGTAGCTCCCTCTCTCCCTCTCTTTCTCTTCTCCTTTCTCTTCTCCCCACCTAGGGCCGGCGCCCTCTTGGAGTTTTAGGGCCGGCACCCTCTTGAAGAATTAGGGCCGGCGCAACCCTCTCCTCCCCTTGTGAGTTGCCGTGAGCTTCAACAAGAAGGAGAAACCAAACAAGAAGAAGAAGAAGCGGATAGCGACTCCTCTCTTCCCGGAATTCGATTCCGTTTTCTTGGTGGTTAGTTTCCCTTTCCTCTCTTGATCTTTCTTGTTGTGCCTATAGAGAATCTAGTAGTTCTCGTCGGCACAAAACTCGTGACTTTGCGAAGTCATCCCGAAGAGAACTCGGCGTGGACGCGAATAGAGGCGGAGCTTCCAAGGGACGCTACGGTTGGATCTCGTCCCTTACTTCGAGTTACGCGAGGTACTTAGTAAATTAGTTTACTTTTCCACAAAGTTTTATTTTATGATTATGTCAACACACTATAAGGTTGCATGCTAGATACGAAGTTAAAATAATTTTGGAAATTATTTTATGCAAATTCTTCCGCTGCACGTAAAAATTTAAAATTTTACGAACTCGTATCCTTGTCAACATGCACCCGGTCCCAACAGTCGACTGCCCCCAGGCCAGTCGATTAATCCCACTCAAATTCCACCGTTGCAAGCCCAACGTTCGAATTTCAGCCACACCAGTAGACTGCTCCAGGAGCAGTCGACTGGCAACTAGTCGACTGGTACATTACCAGTCGACTGATGTCTCGGTGAGTTTGAGTTTCCTTACTGGCAGTCGACTGATCCATCTCCAGTCGACTGCCCAGCTTACAATTTCACTCTCCCTCACTCCGAAGACCCTCCTTCACGTATGCCTTCAAGTCCACTCCCTTGGCTCGCCCCTTGAAGTCCTCTTCCACCGGCTATCGTCCTTCGGATGCGCATACAAGCCCTCGGCTTGCCTCCATGTCACCCTTCACGTGTGCCCTTTGAAGTCCACTTCCTTCGGCTTACCCTTGGAGTCCTCTTCCCTCGGCTCTCGTCCCTCGGATACGTCCTCCATGTGTGACTTACCAAGTTCTGCAAACTCAATCACACATATCAAATCACAAGGATAAACCTAACTTAAACCCTTTGCCTAAACATCAAAATACATGGTTACTCCGGACCATAGATTGCCCCAACAGACCCGTCTCCCAACGACCATCTCGTCATCGTATCGTTCGATACGAATTACAACTTGGCCAATCACAAAGATCGAGCCTTGTAATTCTTCTAACCAAACGACCGCGGAAGAGACGACGAGTGGATCGTCAGTTTTTGTGTTTATAATCGGGGTCCAATTAATTAATTATTAACATGATTAACTAATAATCTCAAAAGCAATAATCAATTAATTACATGAAATGACGAGACAAGAAATAAGGAACCAAAAGGAAGAGAGTTATACCTTCCTTTAACTCGTAGCCTTCTACCTTATGTCCCTCCCCTCCCGGACGTCGTGTGGACGATGAGCTACTGAGAACCGAGATCACCAAGGCACTCCAATGGATCACCTCTTCACACCAATCCAAACCCAAACCCTAGGGTTTGGAATTGTCGGCCTTCTCCCCTACTCCTTGCGCCGCCGGCCACCGAGAGCCTCCAAGCTCACGCCGGCCACAAGGAAGTCCAAGGGAGGAAGATGATGAAGAAGAGGATGAAGGAGAGAATCAAGCTTCTCTCCAACCCAAACCTGGCCGAAAACCTCCCTTCTCCTCAGCTTGCGGCGCCGCAACCTCACATTGCGCCGACTCCCACCGCCCGCCGGCCACCCCTCTTTTGCTGCCGAGCACCACACAAAAGGAAGAGGAGGTCCCTTCCTTGTCTATGTAGGCTCCAGCCGAGTGATGGTGGTGGAAGGAGGAAGAAAAGAAGAGGAGATGATCTCCTCTTCCTTGCGTCGGCCGAAAGCTCTAGGAGAGAGAATAGAGGGAGAGGAGAAGAGAGGCCTTGGTTGATCAATTAGATTATTAGCCTTGGTTTCATGATCTCATGGGGTTTATATAGGGCTAAGGTAGGGACCAAGAGGAGGAGTTGGATTTTGGCCCACTAATGGATCTAAAACCAATCCATTAATTAAGATCCATTCCACTAAAGGATCTTAATTGAACTTCCTCACCAACCCCCATATTTTCATATGTGCTCTACCTATTATGAGTCATCCATCCCTCCGTATTTAAGATATCAAATGCCCGTCAATTAATTTAAATTACTGACAATTTTAATTAATCGACTTCTGGCTCCTTGACTAGTATCACTCAACCTTATCATCATGTCGGATCAAATCCACCTGCAAGGTTTAACATGATGAATCTTTTGAGCTCATCAAGGGGGCATCTTCATCCCGACTCACCAGGACACAAATTCCGTTAATAATCAATGACACACCATATAATTAATATTATTTCCCAACTTACCGGACCTATCGATTTAACAGAATAAATCTCGCCCATTGGTAAATCAAAGAAATAATTATTAATAATACGTGCCCGTTATTATCTCGGGATTCAGGGATTGTACTCCATAATAAATCCGAGGTCCAATCCAATTATCAAGTCAGTACAAATTGGATGATCTCTGGTTTTAGTCCTGCTCAATGCACACAAAGCACACTAGTGTAATTCTATGGTTAAGATAAACCACATCTAATTACACTACAACCATCCCGATGGTTTGTCCAAATCCATCTCGATTGTGAGCCTCTTACTTATACTATGCAAGGGACTAATAACATGATCTTCCGTATGTCACCACACACCATGTTATCTACAGTGCACAGTATTGGACTTTTATACATATACTAATATAAACATGCATCTTGTGTTGTTGTGATTCTCTTTTCAAAATATAGATGATCTTATATATACAAAGAACAAGTCCTTTAGTATACACATCTATCAATTCAATATAGCAGTCGACTGATCCTCCATCAGTCGACTGATCTTTCTATTTAGTTCATCAGTCGACTGGTCCTGGGGCAGTCGACTGATGCCGGGAATCTTTTAAAAGGAACAACCACACGGGGGGCGGCTAAACCTAGGGTTTCAGCGCCGCCCCTTGCGATTTCTCTTCTCCCTCGACCTTCCCAACTGTTTCAAGCGTTCCCAAGGTCCTCAGATCGTGTTCCTTGCCTTTCTTCATCTTAGATCCAAGTCTAGGGCAAGAAAAACCTCCTCCTTAAGTCAATCTCGATCATTTGTCATCATGCAACGATCGGAGAAATGGTAATGGATCATTTGCCTTATTTTTATCATTTGATTCATGACTAACTCTTCAATTTGTGCATGTTTACCTTATTTTCCCTTCTTGATTGGGTCATTGTTGGTACATGTATATGGGGGTTGGATTTAGGGCTAGGTCAAAGAGAAGGACTGGTGAGGGATCATCCCAACAACAACCCGCAGATCCAGCGGCACCTCGGTTCCGTTCCGAGGCTTGCCAGCGGGTATTTAACAATACTGATTTCATTTTAATCAACTATCGTTATCTCAATCAAACATACTTTCAGGAGATCACTCCTCATATTATTGAGATAATCATGCATTTTGGGCTAGAGAAGTTAGTATATTGTCAACATTATGTCAATTTTGACCTATGCAAGGAATTTTATGTCAATCTTACATGTACTGATACCCATGAAGGGACATATGAGTCTATGGTACAAGGTGTTGGATCGAGAGAAATGATAGAGGGGAGGTGAATATCGTAAATCATTTTCGGATTGAAAAAGAGAATACACAGCGGAGAAATTAAAACACAACACACAGACACCAAGATTTTACTTGGTTCGGAGTCGCGGTCGGCTTCTACTCCAAGGCCCACGGTCGTTGATCGTTTACTGCAGGCAATACTATAATCGCGCAAAATCTTACAAACAGTTGTACAGTAGTAAGTGCAATAAGAATACAATTAAAAATTGACTCTTCGTTACCGACGTCCGATGTGGATTGTACTTAGGAGCAGAGGGACGTCGTCGGCGCTTGTATCTCGAGTTGGGAGGTTTCCGGAGTAGAGCGCTTGAGCAGAAGAGCGTATTGGCGTTGGAAGAAGTGTTGATTGAAGCCTTGGGGTCGAGGGGCTATTTATAGCTTCCTGGGGCGCCCGGAACGTTGGGGGTGCCCCCCCCACGTGTCAATCGATCCGAGCAACTCTTGGTCAGCCGTTATCCCTCCAGGATCGGGTTGAGGTTTGACCGGGGGCGCCCGGGTTGACTCGATCCGCTGGCTTCTCGCTGGCTTGAGTTGATCCACTTTGTTAGCTTGAGCCTGGGGCGCCCGGACCATCCGGGGCGCCCGGGAGCACGGGGGCGCCCCGCCCAGTGAGCTACCGAAGCACTTCTTTGCTTAACTTATTTTGTATTGGCCTTGGGGGCGCCCGGGACACTGGGGGCGCCCTACTCAGCTACTTGCCTCTCTCCTTTGGGCATTCTGAGCTGCAGAAACACGTTCCTTCGGTCCTGCATCCAGGGTTAGTCCAAAACAACATAAAGCAATAAAGTATTAGGTTTATACAGCCTTAGCTGTCTTGGTTCTGACTTTGGGTCTCCAAAATGGAGCCCTAGGTCGAACCGACGCCTACTGTTCCCTCGACGGGGAACGCGTCCTCACCTACTCCTCTCAAGAGAATTTACCTGATGCCAACCGGCTCCTCCGGTTAGACTTTTGCCCAGCAGTCCTTTGCCAGGTGCCTAGCTGTCCTTTGCCAGGTCTTCAGTACCAAGCAGTCCTTCGCCTGGTACCTAGTAGTCCTTCGCTAGGTCTTCGACTCCTAGCAGTCCTTCGCTAGGTGCCCAGCTGTCCTTTGCCAGGTCTTGGGTTCCAGGTAGTCCTTCGCCTGGTGCCTAGCTGTCCTTCGCTAGGTCTTTGACTCCTAGCAGCCCTTCGCTAGGTGCCCAGCAGCCCTTCGCTGGGTCTTGGGGTTCCGTTGCCTAGCAGTCCTTCGCTAGGTGCCTAACAGTCCTTCGCTAGGACTTTCAATCTGCACACTCAAGTAGCATGTTAGATAAACATAACATCTTAACTTTTGAACCCTTTTGCCATTATCAAAACACAGGTTCGACTTGGGTGCTATCTGCACCAACAGAAGGAGTTACCATTCCATTCACACCTGCATTATTAGGAGTATTTTTAGGGTGTAGGGTGTCGGATAATCTGTTTACTTGTTTCCCCACTGTCACTGAGCCATTGACCTTGCCCAATGTCACCATTGATCAAGTTCATCGTTATTATTTCAATAATCCTCAACCTCCTCTAGAGCGCATTTTTATAGCTAAGCGCATGAGTCCAATTAGCAACATTTTGTGTAAAATTATCTTAGATTGCATTCTGCCTATTGTCACCAAGGGCAGGTCAAAGATCCGACTACCTCACTTGGTGATGATGTATGCTCTAGAGAGGAGACTAAACATTAACATCCATTGTCCATTTTTCGCATGATATCAATAGGAAGCTCTACATGCCATTCGGTCATATTTTGACCAAATTCTTTCAGTCTAGAGGTATTAGAGTCAGAGGTCAGATTCATCAACTGTCAAAGGACTACGACCAGATAGGTTCTTGACAGCTCTCCTTGGCTGGGATCGAGAGGTGCCAGGGAGTGATGGTCTGGCTACGTCATCCTGATTCTTCCAGCTCTGACGATGATGAGGAGGCTGCACCTGCTGCTGCTCCTGCTGGGATTACAGAGGAGCGATTCTCCCGATTGGAGGCAGAGGTTCATGGACTCAGGGAGGATTTTCAGACTTTTCAGCAGCACCAGGAGGGTCTCAGAGGCAACTTTCAGAGATTCCAGCAGCACCAGGACGAGATGTATGAGATGATGTAGCACAGGAACTTTATGTATCAGGCTCCTCCTCCTCCTCCTCCTCCAGACGATGAAATGTAGAGTCAGCATGACTTGGGCATAACAGTGTTGAGAGTGTGTTAGATTGATCATGTTATTCATTTATCTCTCAAACACTATATTTGACATTGTAATATTTGTGGATTTCGGGGCTATGACCCTGTAGTACTTATTCATATTTTTATATGCATTTTTAATTCACTTCTTATATTTGCTTATATGAAATGATCTTACTTTAATTATGAAGTATGCGTGCATGATATATATGATAAATTTCAAATTACCTTATTATTATAATTGTGTGAAAAATTTCAAATTCTCCTCTATCTAGAGAATATGGTATAAACGGGGAGTTTATATCACTTGTTTTGTCTTCCGGATCTATAGGAGAAAAGGGGGGAGGTTTGAAAACATTTCTATGTTTTAAATGGTATAGGATAGACTTGGAAAACACATGGTTTCAAATCTAGAATGAAAAGTTGATACAAAGAAGAGGTTTTTTCAAAGAATTGGAATTTTCGTCAAAAAGTCAAGCATATGTCATATTTTCACGAAACTATATTTTTCTAGGATAGAGTACATCATAAGAAATATGCTTACAAAATTTCAGAATTTTTTGAATTGTGTAGAATTTTTTAGGGGTTTCTGAATTTCGGTTGGAAATTCAGAATATAGTGTATCAGTCGACTGCCCCTGGGGCAGTCCACTGATCTTTCTGTGGGATTGCGTTACGAAGGCACCAGTCGACTGGTACTTCTGTGTTATGATTTCTGAGGGTTTTTTAGAAATAGGAAGGTGCTCTCATTAAGACTAGGGCTAAGGTTGCTTGGGGTAATCTTTTTGATGGTGTCAAAGGGGGAGAACTTATGGTTTTAAGTTAGGTTTTAACCTAACTTGTGAAGTTAGTGTATAACTTAACTTGTGGTTATGAAAAATTGAAAATTATATGGAGGACATAGGTTAAGGGGGAGAATGCATGTTTATGCGACTTACTATGTCTTTAATTTTCAATTATTATTGTTGCTTTTGCACCTAACTTAAACATATTGTCACACATCAAAAAGGGGGAGATTGTTGGTGCAATCTGTTGATGCAGTCTGGCCCTGATTGTTGTTTTGGTGTTGACAACGATTTTAGTTTAGGAGGATGATTATGATATGGAAAATCCTAACCTGGGAGGTTAGGTGTGATGATTATGATGATTAAGTCCTGATCGAGGATTAGGCATGATATGAAAAATCCTAACCTGGGAGGTTAGGTGTGGAAAATCCTAGTCTGGAGGGCTAGGTGATGGAAAATCCTAACCTGGAGGGTTAGGTGTTGAAAGTCCTAGTCTGGGAGGCTAGGTGTTTGGAAAAGTCCTAGTCTGGGAGGCTAGGTGTTGGAAAAGTCCTAATTCGGAAAGGTTGGGTGAAAAGTCCTAGCTTGGAGGGCTAGGTGAAAAGTCCTAACCTGGAGGGTTAGGTGCAAATTTCCATCCTGGAGAATTAGGTGAAAAAGTCCTGGCTTGGAGGGTCAGGTGCCTAGCTTGGAGGGCTAGGTTGGATGATGTTCTAACTCGGAAGAGTTGGGTGAAAAGTCCTAGCTTGGAGGGCTAGGTGAAAAGTCCTAGCTTGGAGGGCTAGGTGAAAAGTCCTAACTTGGAGGGTTAGGTGCAAATTCCTAACTTGGAGAGTTAGATGGAAAAATTCTTAGCTTGGAGGGCTAAGGTGGATGAATTCCTAGCTTGGAGGGCTAGGGTTGAGTCACTAGATTGGTCTGGTGACCGATCAGGGACATTGGCACGCTGCTCCTTAGTGGATCGGTCTGGTGACCGATCCAGCTATGTCTGATCGGACTGGTGACCGATCAGGGAGCGCACAGTGAGATTGGGAATCTACTGTGTGGCTCCTGATCGGACCGGTGACTGATCAGGGAACAGGCTGCTTCCTTGCTGTCTTGCTCCTGATCGGTCTGGTGACCAATCAGGGAGCAAACAGTGAGTGAGTTCCCTTGCTGATCAAAGTCTTGGATCGGTCCGGTGACCGATCAGGAATTTAGGGTTTGATTAAAAAGTAACTGTTCATCTGCTCTGATCGGTCTGGGTGACCGATCAGGATCCAATCTGATCGGTCTGGTGACCGATCAGGATTCACCCTGATCGGTCTGGTGACCGATCAGGCGTGTATAGCTGCGAGAGCTGGGAATCCCAGCAAAGCAGTGGATCGATCTGGTGATCAATCCACACACCCTGGATCGGTCCGGTGACCGATCACTTTAATTCAAATTTCACTGTCAGACGCGGTCAGAGCGTCTGATCGTATCGGATTTGCTGATGTATGTGATATGCTGTGTGATCTTCTGCTCTAATGCTCTAATTGAGTTTCAGGTGACAGGGGAGGATTCAAACACTCAAGGAGAAGTCAAAGCGTGCTTTCCTTGGAGCAGGTTTGTCCCTTTTCACATCTCAGGTTGCAACGACGAGCCGAAGACTGGGGCTGAGACTGGAGCTTGGCTGAGGAGCTCAGTGAGTCCAGAGATAGCTCAGTAGAGGCTGGCGTTGGCAGATGAGTAGCTGGGAGCTACAGAGATGTGGTCACTTGTCGCTTGGCGGAGAAACAAAAGGAAGGACGAGAAGACGAGGCTGTAGAGCTTTTTCAAGCAAGTGATTCAGTTTGAAAAACTGCTTTGTGTTCTTGCGTTCTGCTGCTACAAGCTTGCTGTTCTTGAGTTCTTCAATTATTCTAAGCAAGCTATAGAGGAGCAATCATCATACTTGAGCGCTTGAAGGAGAAAACAAGAAGCTTGGAGTCCGACAGTGGGAAGACACGAAGCAGACAGGGGTCTGCGTGAGATCGCCACTGGGTGGAGCTCAGGGAAGCTTGCTGTGTTTTGTCCTTGCTAAGAGTTTGAGTAAGATCCTTCTTGTTGTTGTTTCATTGTGCTCATTATATATTATTGTGTGAAACACGCTGTGGAGAGGTTTCTCCACCGAGAAGGAGGTTGCTTCATATCCGGTGTTGACCGGGGCTTGATCTGCCGACGATCAAGGGATCGCCCACCTCAAGGGCACGCCAAGGAGTAGGGGCAAGTTATCCCCGAACCTTGTAAACCCTCCTTGTTAGCGATCTTGCTAGTTGTGGTTGTTTCGCTCTCGTTTAGTTTTTCTGCATACTCTGTTTTCCACTCTTTCCGCTGTGCTACTGATATTTGAGTTGCAGAAATCGTGATAAGTTTGCAAGGGGCAAGCGATTGTCTATATTCACCCCCCTCTATAGCCATCTCGTTCCCAACACAATCGACCCAAGTGTAATCGGGTAGATCATGGATTTTGATGTGTGTGTCAATATGATTAAGTTAGGATTTCATGTTGATCTAATATGTGTATGTAAGTATGCAAGTTTGTAGGATACACATAGACTTAGTTGAACGTCTTCGGGGCCAGTGAAGGATGGCATGGGAGACAAGTCGAGGGCTTGCATGCATTCGAAGGACCGTGGACAAAGCAGGGGCGATGAGCCGAGAGAAGCGGACTTCGAGACATACGTGAAGGATGACATGGGAGACAAGCCGTGGGTTTGCATGCATCTGAGGGCGAGAGCCAAAGTCGAAGAGGGCTTAGAGGCAACAGATCGAGGCTGCTGGAGCAGGGACGATGACCTGAGGGAAGTGGACTTCGAGGTATACGTGAAGGGTGGCATGGGAGACAAGCTGCGGGCTTGCATGCATCCAAGGGACGAGAGCCAAAGTCAAAGAGGGATTGAAGGCAACAGGTCGAGACTGCTGAAGGAAGAGTCAACTGAGTCATGAGGTTTCGAGTGCTGAGAGAATTGTACTCGAGAAGGGAAATCCTAGGGTTCGAGTGCTGAGCGAATTATACTCGGGAAGGGAAATCTTAGGTAGCAGTCGACTGGTGCTAGGGCAGTCGACTGATATGGAGCACAGAAAGATTAGTGACTGGTAATGGACCAGTCGACTGATGCAGTCGACTGGTGTCGACCAGAATGCAAATCGTCAAGGCGGTGACATTTGAATTCGCGAAGACTAGTCGACTGATCCAGGGGCAGTCGACTGGTAACGGCCAAAACAAGATCGAGCTCTATTTAAGTGCCTGTTAGTATCCTCCAAGTGCTTAGGTCGTGTCAAAGGGTTGTGGTGAGGTTTCTCCACCCACAAAGAGCGACAAGAAATAGCCAGAGGTGATGATTGACTAGGAACCTTTTGTATCATCTTCTATCATTAATAAAGAGATGTTTGGTTATCATACTTTATATTTGTGCCAAATAACTAAGTATAATAATGTCCTTGAGTAGTAGATTCTTATCTACATTATATCGATTGGTTGAATCGATAGTGAGATGATGTAGAGAACACTATACTAAACCATTCCTAGTCAAGCATTAATATTCAAGGACAATATTAATGCATGGAGACTAGCATGTAGGTCAATTGATGACTTGAGCTCACAAGTCATGGATATATGATATCAAGTTGATACATGGGTAAACATTAGAGAATGTATACTGAATTGACCCGCCATGGGAAAGTTTTATAGATTGTTATATGAATATCATAAACTTTCTCATGTGACTATTAGTATGAATAGTCCTTAGATCTGAAGTCACTACGGTTCCCTACATAAGGAGTTATGTACTTTGGTATCGTCAAACGTCCCCCGTAACAGGGTGGACTATAAAGGCGATCCATGGGTATGTAATGAATTATGTGGAGAGAAGTGAGCGATGTAGATGAGATCTATCCCTACCATATGACGGGAGTGATATCTGTGGGCCCCTTGATCGGGTAGGACTATTAAAACGCATGGTCATGCTCAAATGAGTTAATATGAGATATTGAGCTTATTTGTTTGAGTGAGTCTACTCGGGGATCAAGAAACACAAAGATTGATCGAGGATGACATGGTCTATACCTTATTGGTCAATCTAGATATCGAGGATGGAAGGACAAGGTCATATATGGTCATAGTCACGGAGGTTAAGTCGGATCTCAATTTTCTCGTCACTTGGGTAGCAATGATGCATTGCTAGATGTCGCTCATTGCTTATGTGTCTAAAGAGATTTAGATATATTGTCAACGTTATGAGAACCTATTGGGTCACACACTAAGGGCACGATACTTCGGAGATTAATTAATCTTAGTTTGACTAAGATTTGATTCGAATTGGATAAATTGAGTTAAACTCAAGTGAATCCAATTGGATTATGGGATTGAGATCAAATTTGAGTTTGACTCATTTAGATTAGACTCAACCACATTTGAATGAGATATTAATTTATTAAAATGTTTAATAAATTAATAATAGAGGAAGATGAAAAGTTTCTCTTCATTAGATGAAGAGAAGTTGAAGAGTCACATGAGAAAATGTGCTCTAAGTGGGTTTTTATTAGCATCAATGGAGGGAAGCTAAAGGGACAAAAACTCTTTATATTCATAGGATGAGTATAAAAAAGTTTTTCTTGTCATTTGGATAAAGAACTTGTCATTCTTCCTTCCTATCCTTCTCTTGGCCAAAATCCCTCTTCTTCTTGCTTTGTGAATCTCCTCTTGTGGCTAACACCACAAAGGTGATTCTTCTCCGAAGCTTGAGAGATCGTGTTCGTGTGGATACGCATAGAGGCATGAGCATTTGAACGTGCAAGAGATCCAGCATACCTCGGACAAGCGGGATAAGCGAAGGGCACACGCCAAAGGTATACCTATACGATAGGACTTTGTAGATTAACATTGTATGAGTTTTCTTTCGCATGGATCGGTAGTGGGATCTCTTATTTACGCTGTGATTTTTAAATAGTTTTGCCTAGAGATCCTTACACTGTTCGTATCGGAAGCAACAGATCGAACCTTGTTTTGATAAGTGGCAAAGGGTTCAAGTTAAGCTGGTTTGTTGGTACTAATGAAGTTGTGAAGCTTGCAGGAAGTCCTAGGTAAGCTAGTTAAGAAGTCTTGACCTGCAGGGTTGAGCACGAAGTCCTGGTCAGAGATCGGGCAACGAAGACTTGGTGAGTGAAACTAAGCACGAAGTCTTGGTCCGGGGGATCGAGCAGAAGACTTTGCCAAGCAGGGATTGCGGACAGGAGTCGAGACCGGTTGAGGTCGAATATCATCGAGTTCCGGGTTCTCGGAGGCCGAGCAAAAGTCCAATCGGAGATTTCGGGTGGCAGCATGTACACTCTCCTAAGAGGAGTAAGTGAGGACGCGTTCCCCGAGGAGGGAATAGTAGGCGTCGGTCTGACCTAGGGTTTCAGGTGAAACATAAAAGTCAGGACCAAGACAACACTGTCTATAAATCTATACTTGCATTTATTCTGTATATATTATTGTATGGAACTAACCCTTGTTGCAGCTGAAAAGTTGAACCAGTTGGACTAGGGTGCCTGAATGGGACTCAGGTGCCTGGGAGCTAGCAACGAGTGGCTGAGCTAGCGCAACGATCAAGCTTACATGGCGAGTGCTAAGTGGAGGAACCACGTCGGCACTCAAGCGCCTGAGTCAGGATAAAGTTTGACTGCACAGTGAATAGAATTGCCGCCCAAGACGCTGCGACTAGGGCGCCTAAATAACTTCTATATAAAGGGGTCGAGAGTAGCACTTCAGGACATCAATTCACACTCTGCAATCATTCTGTTCTCCTATGTGTTGCGCGATCAAAGCTTCGACAACGCCGAAACGTCGTCCGACTCTCCAAGCGAAGGTTTTCAATCCATTTTCAAAAGAGTCAGTATATTTGTTTTATTACATTTTGCACACTTAAATCTTGTAATATGTACATTCATCTAATTATTAGTGATTGCCCAATGCAAACGATCAAAGATCGTGAGCCTTGCAGTAGGAACCAGTCAACACTCCGAAGCAAGTAAAAACAACTTGTGTTAGCATGCTGTGTTTTATTTTCCACTGCGTACTCGATTGTTCTAACATCCGAAAAATATTTTAAGCGATATTCACCCCCTCTATCACTCTAATTCGATCCTACAATTGGTATCAGAGCGAGGGCTACACAATTTGGTGAAACTACCACTTGACTATTTTTTCAATTTTTTCTTTATTTTGTTTCGATCATATTTTTGAGCTATTTTTTTTCTTCTCCTGCACTACTAATCCAAGACCAAGTCTTGGTATATTCTTTGTTATTTTTCATGTGTGCGAGATTTATTCTGAATGACCAATCAAGAATAGAACAGTACCCATCCACCTCTATTCTTCGGCGAGAATTTCAGATCCTGGAAGGATCAAATGGAGTTTCACCTAAAGGCCCATCTAGATTTGTTGTTGATAATCCAAACCGGGTTAACATTCGCCACGGAAGATGGAACATCAATCGCCTGGGACAAATTAGACGAACCAACACTGAGGAAGATCGAGACTGATGCCAAGGCAACAGTAATCCTACAATGCGGCCTGACCAAAGAAGAATTGAAGCGGGTCGTATCTTTCAATTGTGCCAAAGAAATTTGGAAGAAGCTAATCGACCTACACGAAGAGATTTCTGACATTGAGGTCTTAGAAGGTGTGCTGTCCGAATCATCTGGAGAATCGGACGAAGAAAAACAAACTCAACCGAGCCTCCTTGCACTACCGGTTCAAGTTCGCCTTACCAAGATCGAGTCTAAGTCCGAATCTGAAGAAGAGCTGAAACAAATCAATGAATCGATATCCATCTCTGAAGAAGGTAAACTCACTATAAGTGGCTATTTTGAATCTGATTTATGTGACTTAATTTCTTATATGTCTTGCAAGTTGGCTAAGTCCAACATCCGGGTTAAGTCCCTCCAAAAGGAGGTTAAAGCCCTTAAAGAGGAGGCTAACTCGAGTTCCCTGACTGAGACCATTCAGGAAGGAATCTTAACTCAAGCCCAAAAACTTGAGGAAGAGAATTCTTCTCTGAAAACTCATGTCAAAGAACTCAAAATCGTCCTAGAACGGTTTACCTTGGGTTCTAGGAATCTTGATATGATTCTTGGAAAATAAAAGGTTGTCCTTAATCGATCTAGACTTGGATACAAAACCAATTCGCAATATAAATCGTACTTTTTTATTGTGAACCGTAATAGGACACGAGTCCAAGCATGGGTCCTCAAATCAAGCTTGACAAATCAAGATAGACCAAATCAATATTGGGTCCCTAAGGTTCATATCCATTATTTAAATAGACCATATCGTGGATATGATCCAGGGGGAGCAAATAAAAAGACTATTCATGTGGTTAGATTACTTTTATTGGTACCTTGTCTGATGTTTATTTATTTTTTATTTTATTTTATTATCTTTGCTTAGAATTAGAAAATGTTAGTTAAGGACCATATCTGAGTGAAACTTGCACAAGCTAGTATGTAACGACCCTCTCTCCTCGACTTTAGAGGGAGGTCACAATTTCTTTCACCTATACTATCACCAGTCGACTGATAGAGGAGCAGTCGACTGGTGCGAGTCGACTCCTAGGCCAAATCACTCACCTAATCTTTCTATTCGAAAATTAGCCCTGGACCAGTCGACTAGTGGAACTACCAGTCGACTAGTGCAGTCGACTCCACCTGATTTTCACTCCCCCAATATTTCTGTTCCCTCAAATTCATTGAGGGCAGTCGACTAGCACTAAGTGCAGTCGACTGTTAATTTTGAAAACTTGTTTCCAGAACTGAGAAACATGTCAAGAACTCATAAAATACATTTCTACTTCATAGATATAGTCAGACTCTCAATCATAGATGCTTATACTAGTTCATAACCCAACTAAAGCAGTTCAACTTAAGATCTTTGTGGAAATAAACAATTCATCATGCAACTACAACAACAATCAAGTTGCTATTGTTTAGAGCTTATGACACTAAGCAAAACTCATCCCAAGTTCTCACTCCACAATGTCTCTGCCACTGAGCATCAATCATCGCCCCAGTCGCCTCCTTGACTTACATTCTCTCTTTACCTTTATCAGCAGTAAAAGGAATGCAAAACTATAAGTGAACTTGCTTAGTAAATAGACCATGTTCTCACAAAACATGCAATCAAGATAAAACATGCTCTTGGTCAAAAGAAAACTTGCTTCGAAACACATGTAATTGGAAATACTAGTACATGATAACTTTAGTGCAAATGTCATGCTTAACCATGCTTGGGTTTAAAATTCTTTTGAAAAGTTTATATACATGCTTGCTAATGAAGACTTTTATGAAAATGCTTGACATGCTGAAATCAATGCTTGCTTTTTGAAAACTTGAAAACTTTTATATTTTTATACTTCAAAATAGTAAAACATCTTGCTTTTGGGCCCGGCATAGTATCAATGCGCGGATCCCTAATAGGTTTCGGGGTAGCTAGCCACCGAACCCTATTAGAGCGTCTTACTTACTAGGCTCGCATATGTTGGAACTTGGATGACTATAGAGGGGGGGGTGAATGTAGCCAGACACTCAAATCGCTCCCTCTTCTTTGAACTTTCTTTCTGTGATCAGATTAGTAGCAACGGAAACAAAATGCAACAGAAAGAATAAAACAGAGCAAGGAATCAAACCAACGCTAACACAGCGATATATAAGGTTCGGGGATAACTTGCCCCTACTCCTTGGCGTGCCCGTAAGGTGGGCGATCCCTTGATCGTCGGCAAATCAAGCCCTGGTGAACCCGGATAAGATAGAGCATCCTTCTCGGTGGAGAAACCTCTCTACAGATCTCACGGATGATGGAACTTGAGTACAGGAGATCACACAAGAAGGAATGCTCACTCAGATCTCACAAGGATGTAGTAGAACGCTTAAGCACAAAGCAACAGAGAGCTCGAACACAACCCAGCCAAACTTCCCAAGTTTCTATCTTGTTCACCTCTGCTCCTCTGCTTCCAGCTTCGTCTCTTAAGCTCCTGCTCAACGTCGCTAGCTCCATCAGCACCACTGACTCACACCCTGACCCACTGACCTCTCTGAGCACTCAGTCCACTGGACACTCCTCTAGCTGAGCCTCCGTCAGCTGCCAGCCGCGCCTTCGTCAGTTGCCAGTTGCGCCAGACGCCGTTGAGACCTGAAAACACAATAGATCCAAACCTCCTCCATGGAAAGTCCTCTATTGACCCTCCTTGAGTGTTTGAATCACCTGCTATCACCTGCACACTCCAACAGAGGCTTAGCAAATCGATATCAAATGAAATCAGCAAGTAGCAGAGAATCAGCAGTGAAAACAGACGCGATCAGAAACTTCTGACAGCGGATTTGAATTAAAGTTCTGCTCCTGATCGGTCCCCAGACCGATCAGAGAGGACCCTGATCGGTCACCAGACCGATCCAACAATCTTCTGCACACTCCTGATTGGTCCCCAGACCTATCCAGCAGTGGCCTGATCGGTCACCAGACCGATCAGGCTGATCCCAGACCGATCAGGCTCCAGCCTGATCGATCAGGGTGAGAAACCGCACGACAGTTGATCGTTCAGTTTGATCGGTCACGGTTTCTCCCTGATCGATCACCAGACCGATCAGGAGCCGATCAGTAGGTTTGCCAAAGTTACTGGAAGCTCCCTGATCGGTCACCAGACTGATCAGACATCGCTGGATCGGTCACCAGACCGATCCAAGAGGGAACTTTGTGCCAACTTCCCTGATCGGTCACCAGACCGATCCGGGCAAGGCCAAACCCACTCTTAGTCGAGAGGACCAGCCTCCGGCCCATCTCCGACTCGTGCTTGATCCCTCGGACCAAGACTACATGCCCAGTTCACTCACTGGGACTTTAACCTAGCTTCCCAAGCTAGGACCTGGCTTCACTCACCAGGATTTCATCACCTAGCCCTCCAAGCTAGGACCTTTCACCCAACCCTCCAAGTTAGGACTTTTCACCTAGCCCTCCAAGCTAGGACTTTTCACCTAGCCCTCCAAGCTAGGACTTTTCACCTAACCCTCCAAGTTAGGACTTTTCACCTAGCCCTTCAAGCTAGGACTTTTCAACCAACCCTCCAAGTTAGGATTTTTCCACACCTAGCCCTCCAAGCTAGGATTTTCTCACACCTAACCCTCCAGGTTAAGACTTTTCAACACCGTGCCTAATCCCCGATCAGGACTTAATCATAATCATAATCATCAACCTAAACTAAAATCGGTGTCAACACCAAAACAACAATCAGGGTCAGACTGCATCAACAGCATAGATCTCTTGTGGGCCTCGGCCAGGTACATGTCTCTTAAAAAGTAACATACTTAAAACTTGTAATGCTTGTACTTATAATGCTTACACTTTGCATATTCTTTGCATTTAAAAAGTAATGTTCCCAAAACTTGTTTTGGGACACATCAAGACCTTGGTCTTGTACTTTACATCAATGCACCTTGCGTGCCTTAGTCCCAGAACTCATTCTAGGACTTAGTAAGACCTCAGTCTTACTCTGTACTTTCATCGAGCACTTTGCGTGCCCTAATCCCAAACCTCATTTTGGGGCAAATCAAGACTTTGGTCTTGCTATACTCGGATCACACACACAAAAGGCTTAGAATCAAGTTCTACGACAACTAAAATCGTACGAGAACAACTTTTACTGCAGGTGAGTAATCTACTTACCCTTATGCTTGTTAAACTCACTATTCCGGCGTAGGATCTAGCGTGGTACTCTTTGTCCACTTCCTCCTTAGTCCCTGTGTTAGAAAATGCCCAAGTTTAAATGTAAGGAAAATTGTTCTTAATTCTCTGCATGCAAACTCAACTCCCTCCTTAGTCCCTGCGTTAGAAAAAATTTGTTTTAACTCCCTATATGCAAAGTTTTATTCGCTTCAACTTCAGATTTACTTAATTACCCTCGATTTTTTTTAGGTACAAACAATCCGAAATAAGATATAATTCCACCTAAATTCAGTATCATTTAACTAGAATCTAGTATATTTTCTATCAAATTGAGTACGACCCAATTGATTCATCTTAAGCCAATTGATTGGTATGAACTCCTAATCAATTGATCAAACGGAAAAAGAGTTATACTCAATTTGATAAAAAATATACTAAATTCTAATTTAAATGTGCTGAATTTAGGAAAAATTATACTTACTTTTGAACTTTTTGTACCTATAAAAAATAAGAATGACGTTCTCTCATGACAAATATAACTAATCCATTATCGATCAATTTCTAATCAACCGGAGCTTCTCAATTGATTGGAGTAGCTCTAATCAATTATAAGCAGCTCCGATCGATTCTCGATTAATCGAGTTTGAAAAAGAATCGATTGTAGATTAACTGAGTTTGAAAAAAAATCGTACTCAATTTAATAGAAAATATACTATATTCTAGTTAAATGATACTAAATTTAGAAGGAATGATATCTCATTTTCGATATTTTGTACTTAAAAGCAATGAGGGCAATTAAGTAAATCGGTATGTATTAGGAGTTAAAGCAAACAAAATTTTACATGTAGGGAGTGGAAATAAATTTTTTTAACATGGAGACTGATAACAAAGTTTAAGATTCAAATAGAGATTTAAAGGTAATTTACAGTTAAAGGTATCTATATTTATATTTATATAAGTGTCGCAAAATAACAAAACTTTTTTAAATTGAACTAATTTTATTTACAAGTGTGTGAGTCAATTTCATCAAATTATTTAATTCATCCAATCTAAAATAAACTGAAGCTATTCAGTTTCTTTAAAATAAATAAATAAATATTTTTTAAAAATTATCGAAATATTTATTATGACATTCAATGGCGCAGTTTCCACAGATACTGGTTAATCAGCTAAAATAATTTAGCTTTTAAAAACATAAATACATAAAACATTTTTTAAAATAAAAAATATTCTACGAAATGAATATTTATTGTAAGAAAAATCAGCATGGACTAAATCGATAAAAATAGTATATTTTAAGAAAATCAAAGCATGTGGCACAAGGAACCAATAATAATCCAAGATGTTGACATTGACTTTGACGTTTTCCAAGAACGGTATTATCCAGTCTAAGTACACGGCAGGAAAGGAAATTAAATGAATGACGTTTACTTGTAGATGACGACGGTAATTGATGATGAGATGGAGAAGTAGGACGACCAAACCAAATTCCAAGACTTATGATCCAACCTGTTCGTCGATTTCTTCTTCTAATTTAATTTGTTTTCGTTGATGACTACAAAGTCTTCTTTAATTTTGTCTCCATGGTCGATTAGACTTAGGCAAGTCCATCTCTGCTGACGTATTGCGACGTCGCGTACCCGGATGATGACGCATAGTTGGACGACGTAAGGCTCATGCTTATCATCGCCCTGCTCAGCCGCCGCCGCGCCTCCTCGTCTTCGTCGTCGTCGTCGTCGTCCACCGGGTCGGATGGCCACACGAAGGACGGCTTGATGGCCGGCAAGGTCGGCGGCGGCACCGACCGGGACAGGATCTGGACGATGGCGTCTGCTTTGGGGCGTTCGGCGGCGATTGGGTGGCTGCAGGCGAGGCCGAGGAGGAGGAGGCGCTCGGCGTCCTCGGAGTCGAAATCGGGGACGAGGCGCGGGTCGACGGCGTTGAGGATGCGGCCGTCGCCGTGGAGCTTCCAGACCGAGTCGGAGAGTAGCTGGGCGTTGTCGCCGCGGGGGCGGCGACCGCAGACGACCTCGAGGACGACGGCCCCGAAGCCGAAGACGTCGGAGGTGCGCGTGGCCTTGCCGGTGTGGAAGCACTCGGGGGCGATGTAGCCAAGGGTGCCGGGGATGCCGCCCATCTCCAGCTCGGCGTACGAGGTCTTGTCGGTCTCCAGCGCGCGGGCGAGGCCGAAGTCGCCGAGGCGCGCGCCGAAACCGACGTCCAGCATGACGTTGGAGGACTTGAGGTCCCGATGGATCACGCGCTGCTCGTACTCGTCGTGGAGGTAGTGCAGGGCCGAGGCCACCCCGGCCACGATGTTGTACCGCCGCTCCCACCCCAACAGAGGCCGTACGTCGCCGTAGAGGTGCTGGTCCAGGCTGCCATTCGGCATGTACTCGTAGACCAGAAGGAGAATTCCCTTTTCGTGACACCACCCTGCTTATTAATCGATCGATTGACTGATCACATTTTCTCCTCTCCTCGAGATAATTAAGATATATAGATTGAATTTCTGGAATTAACCCCAATAAATTAATTAAATTGAAGGAGTACTCACCGACGAGGGGGACGAGATGCTTGTGACGGAGGCGGTTGATGATAGTGAGCTCCTTGAGGAAGTCGTCAGTGCCGCTGCTTCCCCTGGAGAACTTCTTCACCGCCACGTCGCGGTTCTCCTCCTGCAGTATCCCCCGGTAGACCTCCCCGAAGCCACCCTGCCCCAGTTTCATCTTTTCGTCGAAGTTTCTCGTCGCCCTCCGCAGCTCCCTGAACTCGAACTTCCTCGGCGTCCCCGGCAGACTCTTCAGCGTCCACGCCACCACTGCGCTCTGGCCCATGCCCCTCCTCCGCCTCATGTACACCCCCGTCGCCACACCCACCACCAACGCTGATGCTGCTACTGCCCCGCTGGCAATCAACGCCCCTATCTTCCCCCTCGAGAGACCGCCGCCGTCCCCATCCGGCAACATCTCCACCGTCAGATTCCACGCCAGCACGCAGTTGAGTTGGTAAGTCTCCCCCGTCGACGCCGCGAAGCCGAAGTAGGATTTCTGCTTCAGGTACTCGCTAAGATCCAGCGGCGCGTGCAGAGCCGGAACCGCCGGCTTCGACTCGTTGGCGACAGCTATATGCACTCGGATGTCGCGTGCGCCACCATCGTAGTCAATCCACACCGTGTAGTTGGTCTCACTAACGGGGGCGATCTGGATGCCGAGCGACGTCAGGTTGGTCGTGGCGTTTGAGACAACGCCGTTAATGTCGAGGCCGATGTGATTGTCGTCCGGATCGCTAGCGATGCTGTCCATGGCGGTGTCCAGCTCGACGGCGACAAAGTGGTTATCAGGGTGGCGGTTTAGGGTCGCGTTGGTGAGGCCAAGGAAGGGCCCTTCGCTGCCGGGAGGCGGGCCGTCGAGGGAGGGAGCGATGAGGAAGGCGAGGCCTTCGCTAGGGGTGATGTCTCGGAAGCGGAGTATGTTGAAGATGAAGGAGGTGTTGAAAGACACCACGTGCCGGGTGGCGTTGGCGGCGACGCCGTGGTCCTCCCAGAGCTTGAAGGCTTGGTTGAGGAAGACGCGGCCGGCTTTGTTGGTGAGCTCGTAGGAAGGGTTGCTGGAGTCAGGGGTGAGCTGGAGGGCTCTCTGACTGTAGCTAGCGTCCTTGAGAAGGATGAGATTGGAGCCGTTGTTCACGGTATCGAAGGAGGCGAAGACGAAGGAACATAAGCTCGAGCAGTTTGTGGCGGAGGCGGCCGAGGTCTGGAAGAGCGCAGGGAGGAAGAGGGAGAGGAAGAAAGCCGCTAGGGCGATCCTGCGGCGGTTGCAGAGGAGTAGGCTACCGGCGGAGATGACCATCAGAAAAGGATCAGGGCGGAGGGGAAACTTCACTAGGGATGATGAAGCGAGGCGACGCTAATTCTTCTCCACTAAGTATTAATATATAATGACTAATCATGTTAAATTCTGACAAAATCAATATGTACGTCTTCCTCACGCGCTAGCTATTTCGTGTTAATCTTGAGATAGATTGACAGAGACGAACGAATTACTTGTCATCCGAATGAACCAAACCAATCAGTTCTAGAAGATTAGGAAGTTTCCAAATTTTCATTAGCAAGTCAAGTCGGTTCGACCCCACAAGAATGCTGGAGAAATTTATAGTATAATGAGTTCAATGTTTGGATGTACATATTTTTAATTAAGAAAAAAATATATATTTATCGATAATAAATAAATAAGGAGAACATTTTTTTTCTTCACTTCTCTCAAGTACCCTAAACCTAAAACAATGCTCAGGGTTCGACCGAAGTACATGGGCTGGCTTTCTTGACTGGCTTGCTTGACTGACAAAATGTAGGAAACGAGAAGAATAAACATATAAACATGCAGAATCTGTAAACATTTGAATCATTCGTGGACTCCTTTGATGTTCCCTGCTTATTATACTTTGAGAATGAAGATATAATAACTATGTAGTTGTCCTGCTCGATCAACTATGATTTTATAAAGAACAGTTAGTTGTAAATTTTTTATTTGGAGCACGAATGATAACATAACTTCTTTCCAAACAACAAAATATGAGTGTCAGCCACATAATGTCTTTAACGTTATTGCCAGCAATATGACATTATAGACATATAATTAGCCTCTACATTAACAACATCTTACCCAATGTCTTGCAGCTATGAATTAGTCTTCTCAAGATTTGCATATCCTTGAAATGGATCTGTTCTTTTGTTCTTAATTATTTTATAACTATTTAATTCCTCCTTAATCACCATCTACTCACCATGTAGGATAAGCTTTTCTCTCATGCATAGTGCCACGGAAGAGGTTTGTCCAGTGGAACAGTCAAGTTGCAAACTACTCCCATGTTGTAGTTTCATGGAAGCCTCACTGAAAGCAACTTTTGATATAAGCGAACATTTTAGTTTGCATGGTTTCACATTTAGTCTACAAACCCTGGTCAAATCTTTGACTTGTATTGATCACACTGTTGTAATCGTACGCCTATCCTTGACGTCACGAATGAGGTAATAGTTAGGACCAAGGGCCTTCTCTACTGTGCCTGTACACTTCAATGGATGAGCAGAGGGGATCATCAAGAACATTTATTTAGGGTTTGCAAATGGATATATAAATATTTCAGATTGCAACAAAGCTAAATATGTAGATAAACTACAAGAACATGGCATTCTAACATGATTCTTCTACAAAATTAAGTTTGAAGAAAGAACTGCTAACTATGATAAAGCTTGAGGAGGGAGACACTTGACTTGCTATTTTGATGGTTCTCGTAAGGTTCTCCCGAGGAAAAAAAAAGGTTGGTAAGCAGAGATTTTGATTTCCTCTGGGTCTTGCGGTTGATCATCAAGTTGAGTCGATGATGATATATATGCGTTAAATAGTTTTTGTTCTTTCCTTGTCAATCATCTTTAAGTTATTATAAAAGAAAACACAATTTCACTGGTCCATCAAGACCACATATGCTTGTACCCATACTGTTGCTTTGCCAAATACTAGGAAAGTGAGACAGGCTCTCTTCTGCATCCGTTCTCTCTCGAAAGAGTCTGTTCGACTAACTTCTCGTCAACAAATGGCCTCGTGCTTTGTCCGTGAGGTTGACGACTAAGTATTCCTCGAGTCAGGACAAAGTTTTCAGGACTTCACATCATCGCAAAGCATCTCCTTGCAAACTCAATAGTGATAGGATAAGATTGTCAAGCTGTGTTAATCTCAACCAATTACATAAATCGTATTCCATCATTTTACAATATTATATCACTAATATAAATTTATCTGTGTGATTCCATGTCTAAAAACTTTGTTGTTTCATAAATCCTTAAACAGAAGTGAGACAATAAAGGACTTTTTCTTTTCTATTGCATATACCAACGAAAGATAAATGCTGAACGGATGAAACTAGATTTAGCAATAGGTACATGAATAGTAAGAGTGCAAACAAACCGAAGAAACTTACCGGTAATGCTGTTCCAGAGCCAACTGCAAGAAGAAAGACTAACAAGAGGCCATACTGATTGTCAGTCAAAAAGTTATTTTCTTGCTCTTGAGGTGAGGTAGCGCTAAGGCAGTAGTACAAGCTTTATAATATTTGTTAGTTTGTTGAAGAAAAAAATAACTAAAATTTGGATGTTTTGATCAAATCTAGTCCGAACTTTCATATTATAAATCTATGATAAATAATTGTCACAATTGCATCTATTGTCAAAGTTGAATATGCTTGTTTTTGAGGAAGCTAACGGGAACCAAGTGGCAAACATACTAAATAACGGGTAACAGTTCTTAGCCCATTTAAGAATTTCGATTAGTTAAATAAACTCAAGAAAGAAATCAAATATCCTACTTATTCACTAATAAATGTTACATGATTAATAATGAATTTAGAAGAAAAAACTTTTGTTGATCATAACATGGGATGTATTGTTATATATGGATTTATGAAAAATGAAAGTTCGGACTACATTTGTCAAAACACGTGCTAAAAATTATTGCCAAAATTTACGTATCTAGAGCTCATCGACCTTTATACCCAATCCCATGGTTTTGACTTTCGGTGGCTCGTAGAAGCCTACTGTACCTTATCCTCGATCCAACACTCACTAAAAGCAAACACGGGGAGGGCAGCCCATGACATCTCTTTCGAAGTTTAAATCTGGTTTATCAATCACGATAAAATGCGGACAAATTTGAAATGAAGAGCATACCACGCACAAAAAGCATTCGTAATCTCGCCAGAAAAAAATTTCCATACCTGCAACCAGATATTGCCATGAATTAAAATAAATAAATAAAGTGCGCAGGTGAAACACACATGACCTTTATAAAAATGAATAAGAAATATCCCATGAGGCAAGTGGCAATGCCTCTGCCCACAACATTCGAACTTGGGACGGAAAGTTTTATTTGTGCCAACAGAGGAACTTTTTGCTCTAGCGGAAGGAAATTGAAATCATACCTCCCTTTCATATGAATACAATGGAAGAAGTTGAAGATACACCGCAGTAACCATGAGCCAACTTCAAGCATCATATTTTGCTTGCATAGCCGAGTAAGTGGAAGTCAGACCATAGTTGATGAATGTATGAGTTTCATCTATCGCCTTTAAGGTACATATTAAGCCAATCTTCCGTATAACTCTAAGAAAAAATGAGCACCTGTTAAGTGACAGTATGATTTCCAGGTACCTTGTTCTTAGAATCTTGAGTAGTGTTTATTGCCACGCTAGTAACTAATTAAGGATATTGAAACAAGTCCGAGATCCAGTTGCATGCATCGATACTTTGGAAAAATGGTGATACAAAAAGCATAGCATTAGAATAAGCCACAGGAGTAGAAAGATATGGACCCATCCAGTCTTCTACTTCTTTGCAGGGGGGTTCAATCCATTCAAAGATACATCGAACTACAAACAGCAGCCAACTACACAAGGACAGGGTTTAGGCCTTTACAAAATCCTGATGCACCAAGCCATACATCTTTCTGCAGAATGTACTAACAGAAATAGAATGGAAGACGGATGTGAAATTAGGTATAACTTATATCTTAAGTTCGTAGGAGTAGGCAATATAAGAACTTTAAAGAGGAGAGAAATGCACCGTGTTGTTGGTGTATGCTACTCTTTACTATAAATCAATGAATCATTTAAGTTATATCCAATACAAAATTTACAAATTTCAACAACCTCGCGTATATTGAAGGGACAACAATTTATTGACCTTGATGCAGAAACTTGTGTGCAATTAGCGAAGAAATCGAGCAAGCATTTTGCTTCGCCTGAAACATGACGTTCAAAATGGAAGTCATACATCCACAGAAATCAGCATTATGTATGGTGAGGATAGTGCAACAAAACAAACTGAGATAGAATCATTATGAACAAAAAAGTCATACATCCAGTTTGTACCCCCTTTTTCTTTGGATTTAATATATTTTTATTTATTCAAAGAAAAAAATATGAACAAAAATGGCATATCAAGCAAACTTAGAAAGAATATATATACATCAGTTTCTGAAGCATTTTCATCTTTAGTCTATTTTGAATATAGAATATAAAGATTCTAAAAAACGCTTTAAATATTCACATGCCCATGTGCCATTGATTAAGTTGAAATTTTACCTATGCACTTCTAAATGAACCCTATATCCATCAAGGTTGTCAAATCATCGTCCATATTGTGAATCATTTTGATGAATTCTTGAGTCATGAATCATAAATCATAAGGTTCAATTAAAAATTTATTAACTGTGTTTAAAATGATATACATCTGGAGTAGTTTTGACATCCAAAAAAGTATAAAATAATAAAATATTTTAGTAAACAACATAATAGTATAAGATGAAGTTAATGATGATTCTTCAAAAACAAAAGTATAGAAGTTCATATCTTATAAATTATTGTTTGTTTCTTTCAATAAGATTAAATGAAATGAGAATTTCGGAGTCAAATGATTTCATATAAAAAGACAATTGTCATTAGATGAACGATGAATTTGCAATAACATGACTTGTAAATCAAAATCAACTTTGCCTCCCAATCATTTTGACCATTCACGCAACAAGAGTTGTTATTCTCGATCATGATTAGGGGTCCGGTCCAATTTGGCTCTGATCAATTGTGTCTCCATGTGAAATTTGGGTTTAATTTATTTTCTTAATGGGTTTTGTAAGATTTAACTTTTATCTAATCATATCAAATTGAGATAAATCATCATTATTCTTTTCATTTCGGTTCATATGTATGATACCAATAATGAATAGTAAGATTATGACAACTATACTATCATATTTCAGGATGCAATTAAAGTAATTCAAACTGCAGGGATCAGAGCATATACCAGTACCGAAAGGTTTATCATCATACCACTGCCAAGATCATTTAGATAACTTTTAACCATTTACACATAACTATGCAAACTCCCTCTATCCCTAACATAAACAATATTTGTCCTAATCTAAGGGGATGAAGTTTGGGGTTTCCTTAGGCTTTAGAAGCTAGGCTGGCAAAAATCAACCAACGAGCACCACAGACCTAACAAGTCTCGGAATTCCAGGTCTCAGGTTGGATTCAAGTATAAAATTGAACGTTTAGGTCATTTAAAGCTGTAGACTAAAAAATGTGAGATACTTAACAACAAGCAATTTACATCAGAAAGTCTCACGTCACTTATTAACTGAACAATCAACCTGTATCTACCTAAACTCCAGATTACTGAACTATCCGCACCTCCTAGTCCCCCACTCCTCAAGAATATAGCTATCTTAGGCCCACTGCTTGAGTCGGTCCCTTTCTTATCTATGTGACTTGCACAACTATAGCCGTCAGTACTATGCCTTCACCATCCCCTAACCTTTCCTCGTAGTCTATACTGCATCCGGTCTCAGGAATGAAAAAGTATTGGGCAACACATCACTGATATCAGAATTATATACGAACACCTGACCATCTATCATGCAAGACAAAGGCAACCTACTCATTTATTCTGAATAAACTTTGTGGAAGCCAAGGAAAGTGTTTAATATAGAACATGACAATGAAGGATAAACCTATTCATTTGATTACTTATAGGTTTCTTTTTGATGATTTGCCATTCAGCAGCAAACATAAATCTCTTAAATCATAAAGTATGTCAAGCAAACAAAGCGCAGCATATTGACTGCAGATCAAACTCATCAATGAGGATAGGTAAAAAAGATATAGTAGCAGACCATCCATTAAGTGTTAACTTCCACTTCATCGATGTTGCCTGTTGAGGTGCAAATATCGAGGAGGTAATTATCAAATAACACTTTGATACCTTCGAGGCGAATGAGGAATAATGCAACCACCAGTAACAGGCACAAAGCCCTAGAAAGGCCAAAATGAAAGTTCATAAAACATCAGTATAGATGACAAGATATTTCACAAAGTTGAGGAGTAAATCTAAGACAAATGCTCACCATGAATATCAACTTTTTTCAGTTCATGGATCCTCGACACCTAACAAAAGGAGAATATTAGCATGTCAAGCATCTCAAATACCAAATAACTGTTTCAGATAAAATTTTAGTTTTGAGAATCTCTCTTCCTTGCAAAATTCGATTTTAGAATATGCAACACCTTAAGCTATCCTTCAACTTCTGGAAAGATTTTTTTAAAAAATGTAAAAGGTCCCCAAAACTGAAAATTCAAACATCCCTTAAAGAATATTGATTAAATAACATATTACAGATAAGGGACTAAATAGTCTGCAGAAAGAAAGATAAAGGACTACAATATTTACCATGATAAATTCATGATAACGGCATAAGGTCGATTGGAGTCATTTAGACAACCTGCCCATGCAACTAAGAAAATTGGAGTCTGGCAACTTACTAGGGGGGTTTTCCTCCAAAAAAAACTCGAGTCTTGGTGTAATTAACAGAATTTTTTTTAATTGGCTAATTAGGCCAATATTTATTGGAGTATTCTTTCACCTCAAGAATGCTTGGTGTCATGTAATAAAGATGTAAAACAAGTATATGAATGAACAGAAGGCCACTACGGGTGTTATGCTATAGTGGGGAACGAAACCCAGGACAGAATTGTCAATCCTTGTATGAATTGTTCCAATTTTTGAATGGGTCAATGGTCCAAAATGTTCATAGGAAGAGTATAACATTCATTCAGGATTTGACCTGGAATGAACATTTCACCTTTAAAAGTCATTTTATTTGGTTTTCTAATATGTTTGTTCTAAAACTACTACTACAACAACAACAACAACAACAACCAAAACTTATTCTACTAGGTAGGGTCGGCTGTTGCTAAAATAAAAAGGTAATTTTAGAAAATCATCCTATAATTATATTTAGAGCCATTCTCCTAAACAATTCAAGTCAAATGAGACCAAACAAAATAGTAAAATGGTCATTCCACCATTTCATTTCTGAGTTTGACTCGCCATACTAAACATTCCCTAAGATGGTGCACATGTTCAATTTTGAAACCTATTTTAGCAAGTAGCATAAATTCAAAAAAACATCACAAAACACAAGAAAGACTGAGCATTACAACAACAACAACAACCAAGCCTTATTACATTAGGTGGGATCGGTTATAAGTATTCTTCTACATCAGTGAGCTCTATCCAATATTATATCATCTATACTTAAATAAATTTTATCATGTTTTAGTATTGCTAACCAAATCTTTTTTTTATCTTCCACATTTTTTTTTGATGTGTATTTGTCATAGTTTCACATCACCTAACTAAAGCATTTATTGTTTATCTAAGTATATATGTCATCTTAAACGTGGCAATCGAAGTTTTCTCTTAATATATACAACTTCGACTTTTTCTCTAATGCTCTCATTTCTTATTCTGCTCATCCTCTCGGCAACTCTCATCTTCTGCTTCGAGTGACAACATTCAACATCATATAACATAGCAGGTCTGACTGTCGTTTTATAAAACTTTCCTTTAAGTTTAAAAGGTGTTTTATGATCACATAAAACACCTCTCCTTCATTTAAACCATCCTACTTGTATTCTATCTAAGACATCTCTCTCAATCCCTCCATTGTTTTGCAAAAATGATCCTAAATACTTAAAACTCTCAATTCCAAACAACTCATCTCCTATCTTAACAATTGTCTCATTACGTCTAATATTACTAAACTTAAATTACATATATTGTCTTTACTCTACTAAGCCTAAAACTTTTCACTTCTAGTATTTTTTCATCAAGATTCTAGTTTTGCATTTACTCCTTCGTGTATCTCATCTACCAATTGCATTTACTCCTTCGCGTATCTCATCTACCAAACTAATATCATCTGTAAATATGCACCACGGTACTGTGTCTTGAATGTGCCGAGTGAGTTCATCCAAGATTAGTATAAACAGATAAGGACTTAGAACTAATACTTGATATAACCTTACCTTTATTGAAAATAAGTCTTCACACTGTTAATTAATTTAATAAATGTTAAGCTAACACCTCTCTTTTTTAGAATTCTCCATATAATTTCTTTAGCACTCTATCATAAATTTTTTCTAGAATAATGAATATCATGTGTAAATCTTGCTTTTGTTCCTAATACTCTTCAATCTCCATATAATTTCTTTTGGAACTCTATCATAATATTTTTCTAGGACAACGAATATCATGTGTAAATCTTGCTTTTGCTACTAATATTCTTCAATTAGTTGTCTGAGAAGATGTATAACTTTTATTGTCAACCTTTCAGGCATAAACCTAAATTAATTTTCGATCATCATGGTCTCCTTCCTTAATTTTTTTTCTATTACCCTTTCCCAAAATTTTATTATATGATTCATTAGTTAATCCTCTCATAGTTTACACAATTTTGTATGTCTCCCTTATTCTTATATAAGGGAACTAGAGTACTTACCTTCTATTGATCAGATATTTTTTTCGTTTTTAATATTATGTTAAATAATTTTATAAGTCATTAAATATTTATTTTCCTAGGCACTTCCATACCTCTATAGGAATATCATATGGTCCAACGACCTTTCCATTTTGCATCCCATTTAAAGATTGTTCTACTTCTAAATTTTAAATTCTATGATAAAAATTTAAATTTTAATATTCATTTGACCTACCTCAATTACCTAAATTAAATTGGTCACCTAAACCTTTATTAAAAAATTGATGAAAATAACTCTTCCTTACTCTTATTTTTTCATTATTTACTAGTATGTTATTGCATTCATTTTTAATACAACATATTTGGATAAGATCTCTTATTTTCCTTCTCTCTTTAACTATTCTATAAATGTCTCTTTCCCCTTCTTTTGTATCCAATTTTCGATATAACCGTTCAAAAATTTCATTCTTTGCTTCATTCACTAATTTTTTAGCCTCACTCTTGTATTTTTTTAAAAAATTTTCCCATTTTTACAAATATATAATTCATTAGAGGATGTTTGTTTTTCCTTCACTTTCTCCTTAAATTTCTCATTCCACCACCAAGATTCTTTACTTAGTAGTGCATGTCCCTTTGACTCACTAAATACACTCTTAGATTTTATCCTATGGTCTATGTAATATGAATATTTAGACCTCAATGCATTACAGCTATATTATTACATCAGTCAAACAACATGCAATCAAAAAACATTTTGAAACACCAAATATAATATCAACTGGGAAGGAAACGTTAAACCAGCATTTATCAAATCAAATGAAAATAAATATTTGCAAACAATATAAATCCAAAATTTGGAATTGCTTATGACATTCAACATCAGCTAGCATACCTTTGAGAACCACAATTGCAAGGAATCTTTTGTTCTTCTAGAGGAAATTTGTAATTGTATGTTATTTCTTCACCAGCTGATATATGTCGCTTTGCATAAATAAAAATCTTTTTCTGACCCTCAACGGTAATAACTTTTGTATAACAGTTTGGCTGTAAAAAGGATGATCATGTTCCGAAAGTCGAACACAGTAAAAACTGAGAAAATCAATGATAGTACCTCACAGGAATGATTTATAAACCTTGCTAATCCGCCGCGTTTGGTGGCATCAACCTACAAAATAGAAGACTACAAATAGTCATATGCAACAATATAAAATAGAAGAATCGGCAACTGATGCACAAATACATTAATACTATCAGAACAGGTAATTAGCATGAGCAGTACAAAATTGAGGATCCGCAAAATATTTATTACTTAGTAGGTAATTGCAATGACAGCCTATTTCTTTCCCTAAGCACTCAGAAAGTTAAATCAGTGAATCAATTTATAAAACACATCAAGGAAAACCATGGAATGATACAATAAATAGACAGAGAAGAAACATCATGAATATTAAGCATTGAAGGATATGAAAGAATGTTATGAAAAAAGACAATTCTGAAATATGTTACACTTAAAGTGCATTTGGTTCAAGGTTATCATGCATAACCTTAGTCATGTGATTACTACGTTATGGGGAATAAAACATAATATAATGTTATTTGGTTCAATCTTAATAATACAATAAAAATTTCTTTGTTTGGAGGTTTTAGTGAATAACTTAGTTTAATATTTTATTTAAAAAATAGTGATAATATAATTCATAATTATTAAGGAAATAAATTATATGTATAGATAGAATCTATTAGATTTTTCAGAATTTTTCAGAAATTTTTAAATATTTTAATGGGATAAATTAGTGAGGGTTTAGAAAAACCTATTTGACAATCCTATTTAAACTGGGAGTTGATTAAACTTAAGTTTGGAAAATTAAAACCTAAGTTTTAATTATCTTCCCTACATCATTCCTCTTTCTGTTCCTTGCAAGCGCCATCTTCCTGTTCCTCGCAAGCGCTAGCAATGCTGTCACCGAAGCAGTCAGCAATCAAGTGCACGTTCACCGGTGATCCCGGGCTAGCTTAGATGTAGCCTGGCCCGACAGCCTGGTGCTTAGTTAGCATAAAGGTAGTTCACGAGCCAGAGGGGCCCATCAAACAAGGGCCAGGGTCGATGAGTTAACCCGGCTCACTGTAAGATAATAGGGCTTGAAGGGGTCGGACCCCCTAGGAGCCCTGGCAGCAAGGAAGGCCCGGGCCCAAGAGAACGTGAAGAACATCTTTGGACAAGTCTTGGTACTCTTACATCTGGGAAATCCCTCTACACAATATAGTAAAAGAACTCGTGGGTTAGCCCCCACGCCTCACTCAATTCAGTGCTCCCGATCAAACGCGCGGCCGCCCACGCTCCCCAAAATCGGCGGGACCGGGTGCTCAGACACTCACAGATACGTTCCCATACCCCTCTAGGTTTGGCTTCCAGCCGACGCGTGGCAACCCACACTCCTGGGATAAGCCCAAACCAGGGGAAGCTTTCACTAGGTATACTATCAAAGGCCCTTAGTCGGCCTCGCTATTTAGTGCCCCCAGCCGACACCTTCCTTCTAGGCCCTCAGTCGGCCTCGCTATTCAGTGCCCCCAGTCGGCACCTTCCTTCTAGGTCCTCAGTCGGCCTAGCTACTCAGTGCCCCCAGTCAGCACCTTCCTTCCAGGCCCTCAGTCGGCCCTGGCATACAGAACAACCACTCCCTGACACCAAACTACCAGAAGCAGTACGGGGTCGACGCAGGACTGGTGCCACCTTGGCCCCAAACGACCGGTATCCCGCTGATGGCTTGATCTTCCTGCCATACCCTGCCCCCCCCCCCCCCCCGGTACCATGACCATATACACTGGTGTCAGGTCGAGCGGCACCAAGTGGCGCTAGCCATTAAGTTGACAGTGTCCCTTTCCTTATTCCAGTATGCACTACTTTACCCTACCACCTCTAGGCATGCATCATCTTGTCCTCGCTATATGACAAAAGGTGGCAGGTGGGGCAGGAGTTGTCAGCTTCCCCGGCTATATAAGCCTCTTCACTCCGCATCTCGCAAGTACGCGCAATAGTGCATTCTTACTGTTCTATTGCTTTCCTATTTCTTGCCACTCTCGAGGACTGACTTGACCGTCGGAGTGTCTGGTCAGGGACTTTTCCCGGCGGATTCTAACGGTCCCTGTCTTGCAGGTCAGCGGCGAGCTTCGTGGCCAGCCTCAGTGGTTCGTAATCCCCGGAGGACCATCTCGCTTTTGGGAAGCCCACCTCACTTCGCGACAAGATCAACCGACAACCGAGTGCACATTTGCCGACAATCGAGTGCACGTCCGCCGACGTTGCCTTCGTTCACGCTAGACGTCGGTGCCCCATCCTTCTTCCCAAGCCACACGAGAACACCTATTCTAGAGTTCCTACCGAGCGCCTACAACACTGTCACTGAAGCAGCCAGCGACCAAGTGCATGTCCGCCGGCGTCGTCGATGCCCATCCTTCTTCTCGAGCCTTACAAGACATCGGAGCCCATACTGTAGTTCCAACGCCGCCCCCTACTCGCTAATCACATTCAACAACCCACAATGGAACCAAGGAAAACCTTAGATTTCAAAGCTAATTTGATTCTAGAATGCGTGCCCCTTTTGCTGGCATTTCGTGACGTGGCAGACATGCAAGATTACTCGGGAATCGTTCATTACCTAAACCAAACGAGGTTTTTGTTGATATCCTTGAATGGATAACCAAGGGTTATCCATGATAACCCCCAACCAAATGCACTCTTAGAGTTATATCTATAACAAAACACAATATTCAGAATTAAAAAGAGAAGTATATTAGCTAAAGTGACACCATAGATAAAGTAACGACCACAAGTTATATAAAGAAATACTAGATTGAATTAAACAACATGAATAATATGAATTTGAAAAACAAAACAAGTTAAAACATAGAAAAATTACTCACCACATAATCATCATCCAATCTAAAGAGATAACTACTGCCTATTCCCATCCTTTCATATAGGTGCTCACGTATATCAGATATCTGCACAGAAAGTGCTGCTGAATTGTTTTCCAAAAGAAGAAAAAAGTATGGTACTAAAAGAACATAACTTACTCGACGACGGATCAACTCCCCTACATATTCGATAACAAAATCTTCTGCATCAATTGGCTCAAGAGCAACCAGACCCCAATCGTGTATTTTGCTCCTTTGAAACCGTAGCCGTTTCTTTCTTGCCTATTAAGTGGAGAGCTTGTAAAATATCAAGACTTGAAAACACTATAAGAAAGTAATTCTCTCTCGCACCTTCAACTGAGTGACTTTCAATATATCAGCACCCTCGGCAGCAGCAAGAAGATTCCGATACTTAACCCTATTTGTCCTTGCAGAAGGGCCCTTGAGATTTATATTATGTGGAGCATTAATCTGAAAATCTAATGAATAGTTTTGTTTACGAATTCCTCTCACACGTGCCCTATCAGAAGGAAGTGCAGTTTTTGACCACTTGTGCCAGTCCCACCCATTGATGGAACACCGAGAGCAACCATCTGACTTTGGACATGGTAATGTAGCTTTCACCTTCTTCTTTACCACGCGTTTTTTCTTTGATATCTTCTCTGACCGTATAGATGATATTTTTGAACTTTTAGCAGGTGGTAGTTCATTCAACTCAAGCTTCCTCTTAAGTTGAGATTTTCTTCTTGCTACTGAATTGAAGGAAACAGAAACAATAAATTGGTTGTTAATGTAAGTTAAGAAAAACTCATAACAGAAACAAAGTATGAATTATGTTCTTACAGTTTGCATTATCATTAGAAATGGTCAGTTTTTTTTGTCCTTCCTGTATGCTCAAACTCAACTGATGAGCGTCATTAACTTTGTTGTTCATGTCAGAATCCTGCTCTGAAACTAAGATAGCATCCAACCTGTTTTTTTCATTACCAGTGAAAATTCCTTGAACCATATAGCAATCATCAACAATATTATATGTATCAGTTGTTGTCAATTCAGCATGGGAAGAGAGTGAACAAGCTTTCTCACGGATCCTATGAGCAGCTTTCTTTAACTTGTGCTTTTTTCCTGGTATATCACAAACATCCTGTATGACACAAAGATCTGATGACTCTTTACAATCATCTGCCTCATGCTTCCGACCAAGAAAACCCAATTTAGCTATAACAAGTAAATCATCAACATTAGAATCTGCATCATTCATAAAATTCAATCCAGAACTGTATGAAGTTGCGGATGGTTCTTTCTGGCACTCATAAGCCTTCCTCAATCTCCGCCTTTTTCTTGGTAGACTGCAAGATTCAGATGATTCTTTCTCGTTCAAAGCTAGCATTGATGGTTTGCACTGATGATCAATATTGTGACTTTCCAATTCACGAGAACTTGATTTGTGTGCAGTCTTTTTAACTAGAGGCCCTGACATTGATTTATTCTTCTTTTGCAGTTGCAGAGTGTCCCTAGATTGCTCAGGAAACCCAGAACAACTTGGAGTTTCTAGGGGTTCAGATATTTTCTTGCCAAATTTTTTCTTACGGAAATATTTATATTTTCCAGTCCTCAAAGATTCATCAATTAACAGTAAACTGTTAGAAAGCATGGATGTTTCTTTGTGTTTCTCTAGAACGGCAGATGGAGCACAGGTACCATCTGGTGCATCATTAGAAGCTTGAGCCTAGAAAAAGGCAGTGATACAGAAGTAAAACCATCAATCTAGCTAAGTATTTCCTCGCTCTCACAAAAGAAGAGGAGATAAAGCATAACTGAAGACCAAAAAAAGGCAAAGAAAAGTTAGGAATATACCAAAACAAAGTCTTTCCGACGTTGTCCCTTGCAGTCAACATTAGTGGCATTTACTTGAAATTTTCTCAAAGCCTTGCATGAAAGGAAATGTTTGCAAAATGAATTGCTGTAGTAAAAGAGCTTCCACTCGTTAAGAACTTGTTCATGAAGCTTTTGACGAAAAACAGCTAAAGTCAAATACTTATTAATGACAGGAATATATTCAGTTGTCTTTCCAGGCCGGAATTTAGCTTTCTGATCAAGAACCAAAGGGGAACAGTCATCCAGACCAGGAGGTGGTGGTTCATCCAAAAAGACATCCGACTTATCATCATAAAAACTGGAGGTATTTGGCAAGTTCAACAGCTCAAAAGCATTGCATAACTGTTCAGAAGCTACAGTTGATTCTGTACCAAAACACAAGAATTCTGCAATCAAAGAACAAACAAAAAATTTCACAAAGAAAGAAAATAAAAGAAAAAGACATGCTTACCATAAGGCATTGTCACTGCACCAGTAGTCAGATCAACTGAGGTAGATGGAGACTCATCATGGTTTTCGGTCAAATTAACCATGTCCTGTACCTAGAATAATTAATGATTAGATCATGTAAAGACATAAGGTCCAATGAATGGTGTTAAGAGGATGCCTTGTTAGCACAAAGCAAGTAACTAAACGATGCATCCCAATAATCGAAGATGAAACAGAATAATATAATGACAATACGCAAAAAATAAAGTATAAATATAATTGTAAATCACTTACAGTGCTTGAATTATCCTCGACTGCTGAAGAAAGTAAATCTGTCAATTCATCTTTGATGACACCTTCAAAAAATTGAAATAAAGATACCTTGGCTGACACGAATAATAGATTTTCCAAACTTCCCTGGATAATCGTCAGAGTTCCAAATAAGGAAGTGGAGTCCTTTGTCACATCCACCTCCTTCTCCAGACAACCGCCTTCTGAAGTCAAAGATGGCTGAGCACAAGTATCTAGGGTCCCTATGTTAGGTCCAAATCCTGGAGGGAAATCCATATCATGTCTCGAAGATACTGGTTCCAACTCCAATACCTAAAAAAACATCAACAAACCATGTAGAGAAAAGCTATTTCCTAAAGATAAACAAGTTAGACAGAAAGAACATTATATGGAAATTAAAATCATTACTTTATCAGCATTCTTTAGCACCATATCCATCTGATCAGGATCCTGCACCTCAGAATTAACAATTAAGGATGAACATTGTAAGTCAGACCATCGCTTTTTCTTGAGCCATGCACCACAATACTCCATTACAGGATCAAACAAGACTGAGTCCCACAAGACTTTCATAGAGTCATAGTAACAAAATTTGCTAGTTTCTAATAACACTTCTTTGATGTTTTCATGGATGTCAGGAATTATAGAACATGTTTGCTGTGAAGAATTGACTTCTTGTAGCATGTTAAGAGGAGGTTGTTCCTACAAAGAAATGTGTTATGAGCCACTTGTCAATTTATTGAGAGAGAGAGAGAGAGAGAGAGGTTCAGCAACATTTTTCCAGAAAGATGGTTCAATAAGTAAAATTGCTCTTGCAAACAATCATTACCTTCCCTTTTGATAGCTCATAGGTTTTAGCATTCTTATCAATAGACTCAGCCCTCAGATTCCGTTGAGCTTTCTTTGTTGTGATAAACTCAGGTATGATAGTGCTAAATATTTCATCCAGTAGGACACGACGAGCTGCTTTCATTATGGCAGAGTGCAGCTGAATTGAGACTTCTTCTGATGAATTAAACAATAGGCTCGTGAAAGAGTTATCTAAGTCAGCATCATCACCCTCGCTCTTAATATCATTTTCAGATATATTCTCACTGTTAATTCTGCTCCATTCGTCAACTAAAGTAGCAAGAGAAAATGGCCCCAAACTATTATCCACATGGTAGATCTACAAAAGGATGGAGTTTAAGCAACAGATAAGAAAATTGAGCTTATAGACCACAACAACGAGGACTATAAAAAAAATGCCATATGGCATTGCAACAACAATAACCAAATGGGTTGGCTATACGGATCCTCCTATGTCACTGAATTCGAATCCCCTACTATATCCTCATCTGTATTTAAATAAATTTTATCTTGTGCTAACCAAGCCTTCAGCATTGAAACTGAATATAACAAAAAATTGCCTCAAATATATGCCAGCTTAGACCTCTAATCCATTTAATAATATGACAAAAATAATCATAGTAAGTACCATATCATGCAAACTTATCCTGTTCTCAAGCAAGCAATAAAGATTTGCAAGTAGTTTTAATGATAAACTCTTACTGTTTCCCAAGAGGAAAATAAGTTGCTGAATGCAAATGCCTGTTAGAAGGCTGAACAAATAGCAGAGACAAATAAGAGGCATCATATCTTGGAGGAGACAATCATAAACATTTTCATACTAGTTTAGCAGAGAACGCCTTACCCTCCTTTGTTATAAAATAAAAACTTCAGAATACACATTACGAAGCAATATACTGTAATCCGAAATGCACTATTGGCGTGTTGGTTGCCAACACCTTTCCACAAATACAATGAGGTCAGCTATGGCCAATGTGGAAGTAAACAATATAGCAGAAATTACCATGCCAATTTGTGTAATATAGTCACGGGGCCGAGCTAATTTCTCCGAGATTGTTTGACACAAATTGAAATCCACAATGGGAAACACCCTCATGGTAGAAACTAAAATATCTAGCAAGACTGTGTGAAAACAGGGAGATACTCTAGCATCATAATGAATCTTCCAATTAAAGTGGTATTATTAACACTATGTTACTTCGGTCCTTTTATTTAATGAGAGAGCCCCTAGGGCTATGGTGCAGCAGAAGGGCGACTAGTTGTCATCCCAGACATCCGCGGTTCGATCCCCAGCTACGACGTATTTTGCATGAATTTTTCCTCCAAATGGGACGTGAACCTTAGGACGCTAAGCTTCTGGACCGCCAGCCACAAGCGCTTCCCGATTTACCCTAGCGGTGGTGGGAAACTTCTATGGGATCGAGCCGATCGCCCGAGCTTCGGCGTTACCCAACCTCGTTAATCATTTAATTTAATGAGAGAGAAAAATGGAGGGGGAAGAAATCTTTTTAAGTAAAGGAATTTAAGTTAAGGGAAAGAAAAACAAACAAATCAAGTTTAATTTCTTCTAGCATCTTTTTCAATTGAATGGAAACAAAGGAGAAGACAAAACAAAATTCCTTTCCGCTATGGAATTTAAAGGGTAGGAGTAATACAGATTTCAGAAAGATGAAAATTAATTTATAAACATCATTCTTATGTGTGGAAAAATAGGAAAAGAATGTCTGTTTCAACTCCCTAATCTCAATTTCTCCATATACCAAAAAAAAAGGTGTTTATTTTGGCATATATGGATGGTGTTGATTCTTCATCTTCGTTTCTTATTTCAACATAAATGACGAAGAAATCATTTATTTTCCTTTCCTCTTCTTTAATTTCTTTCCCACCTCCTTACGAAGTTACGCCGAATAATAGAGAACAAGGCTAACAAGGAAAGGGAGGGAAAGAAAGAGAGAACCCTATTAAGTTGTGTTTACTTGGATCTACAAAACAAAAGGAATAGAAAATGGCCTATCATTTTACCAATTGTGGGCCACATACAACTCAGCAGCAGAAGTGAAATGACTACGGAAAAGGAGGACAACAGGACACCGGCAAGTCATCGTGTAAAAAAAAAGTGTTTTCTTATTCTGCTGCTTTCCACCAAAGTAAACAAAGCAGGTGTCTTTTTTCTTCCCTTTCACTTATGGTTTCAGCCTAGAAGGTTAGAATTATGTATCAGCCATTCAGCTTGCTAAATTTGACAAGCGCTCAGGATGGTAGCATTTACAAAAGAGATTAGCATCCCAATACAAACTAATCAGAAAGTTGTACAATTTTGCTTTTATGATATATGCTCAATGACCAACCTAGACTAATCTTCAACCACAGAGAAAACAGACGATCAAGATAAGACTAAGAGTGCAATAAAGGAATGAAAAATAAGACAACTAATAAAACATTAAAACCTATGCATCAAAAATAACCAGCATAGGAGAAATTTTCTAGATTTGCACTGTCAAACATGGAATAGAATGTAGCCTATGAAAAACAACAGTGCCTAAGAAATTTAACAAGCATGTAAAACAGTTTAAATAGATTTTCTACAAAATTTCATTGATTGGGGCAAATGAGGAACACAGAATTACAGCGATGCCACTCAAATGGATCCCCAGAATTGGCAACAAATGTATTGACACACAATTAAGAAGTACCAAGGTTCCAAATGCAATGATCCCAATTTAGCCATTGGCTGAACTATGAGAATCGCTAGCCGTGATGTGTTCATGTTCTTGGTGTCATAACAGCAAAATAATCAAGATCACCATTTTTGCCCATAATTTTTTACAGTCATCCTACTCTATAAAACATATCAGTCTAACAGCATTTGCAGGGGAAAAAACGAGTCTGAAAGATAAATAGCACTTGAACAAACAACCAGCCAAGAAAGCCTTAAACTATACAGATAGCTAAGATGTGCCAGAATTATGTGCTCAAATCCAGATAAAGTTTCCCAATTTGTGAACCCTGGAAATAGGGTTGTAAATGGACCAGGAATTCGGTCAACAAGCTTAGTGTTTGATTGGTTAAAGTTTGTTTATATTCATTCAATAGTAAAAATATATATATAATAATGAAGGTTGAACACTAGTAAGTTTGGTTCGTTAACATTCATGAACAATATTCATTAACTTATGAGTTAATCATATTTATTAACTTGTGTAATATTTAATTGTAAATTTATTTCTTAATTTTTTTATTCAAATATATAAAAAAATAGTCATTATTTATAAATTTTCATAATCTTAAATTACTCATACTATATTAAAAATAATATAATAAAATAAAATTCATGGATTAGATATCCATTTAGCTAATTTATAAGGACAACAATGTTGTTAGTGGAGCTCGTTAAAAAGCTCAAGTTCTCAGTTGGATAAGATTTTAAATAAACAAGTTTGAACAAACTCAATAAGTAAATAAACAAACTCAACATAAGGCTTTTACTGAGTTTCCACAAGAAACTCACTTCAGTTACAGAAGGAAACTCCAAAATGAAGGACGAAACCCAAAAATTGCAGATGAAATGGAGATAGTACATTGTTTGCGCTATATGCATAGAATGAAAATTTCCCATAATAAGAATATTCATTCAAACAGAAAGAAATAAAGGTGCCTGGCAAAAAGAAAAATAATAGACTAAAAACACGAAAACATTTTATCCGAACAAACTAAGAAATTAATTTAGTGTATAAATACATCATTAATTTATTATCTCTTCAGGTTGCTTCTTTGCAAAAAATAACTCAAAAAACAAAATGATAAAGTTCAGCAAATGTATGTATGTAAATTGTATTGAAAACTAAGAGCTGTATATTTTCCAGTATCAAAGGAGTATCCAGAAGCAGAAACAACAAAAAAACAATAGAAAAGAAAGAAAAAAGATAACACGACCCTTACTCAACAAATGTCTAAAGTGCCCATGGAAATAAGACAAAATTCATAAGATTATCATCAAGGAAAAATAATCCACAACAAGATCTCAGAAGAAGCTTACAGATTAGAAGACCCAACAAGCTGTGATTGTAAATTTTCTAACTGAAAACTGGCATATCTATTGCTTCAAATCCAGTAAAAAGAGTATGTACAATATGAAATTAACTCTTTGGTTGAAGGAACATATAGTTTCTACTATTGGCCATCAATCAGAATGCAGTAAAACGATGAAAGCGGGCATGCAACAAACTGTAAATAGCATCCTTGTGTAGTTCAAATACTATGCAGTATTTGTAGAATCCATCAGTAATCATACACTTGTAATAAACCTTCCAAGGTTTAGCAACAAATTTAATACATTGAACAGAATGGAAAGCATAATTCCTCTGTGATTGAACAAGAAAAACACCCATTCGTACCATTAATGAATCTTCAAGATAACTGTTGTGATGCCAATAACACAGTTCAGCAAGCGAATGTGGCCCATGTTTCATGCCTTCCTTATCCTCGAACATCCAGCAGCTCTCTTCACTTGAAAGTGACTATCAGAAACAAATCCATGAGCTTGGAAATTAATGCACCTTAACTGATCTGTTTGAATAACTTTTAACTTACCCTCATCAGCAATGATGTAGACTTGGTCATTCCAGTGTTGCTTTTTCCCTGTCCAGATCCTTGAGATGCAGTAACCGTTGCATCATGTAATGTTCTTGAATATAATAAGGAATAACTAACTGGATCCTTTCCTGCCAACTGAGAATTTTCATCTCTTGTCGTGGCATCTACATTTGATGGGCAATATCTTGGACTTGAAAACTGTTTCAAATATTTCAGGGTTACTGAAGTACTGATGCTTCCATTTATAACAGGATAAACAGGAAGTTCTTCAGGCAAGAATCCAGATGATAAGCCCTCAACAAGCTGTTCTTGACTGTACGGTCCACACATATGGCCATTTTGATTAACATACATCCATCCACTGATTGAAAATTGAGCATATCCATCACAACCGCTGTTCTGGGAAAGTGTGACACCAGTACCATGAGGCAAGGATAGCTCGCAGATATTACTAAAAGATTGAGAACTTCCTTCCATTGCAACATAAGGGCCTACATCCACTTGTTCATGCAAACAGGAGGGACCACTACCATCATTTGAGCACCTAAGTGTTGTATACCATTATAAGATTATGCTCACATGAGTTACAAAAAAAAAGTCATAGAAGCCAACAAAAAACTATGGGAAGCAGAAGTGTACCAACATGATGAGCACGTGACAGCATGACTGTGAGAGAAGAAATCATTTGTGTCACTAGAACATTTTGTTGATCCATGTTCAGATAATGCATGTCCAGAAGAATTTATTTTTTCGTTAGATACATAACTAGTGCAATCACAGGATTCTGCACAAGATCTTGAACAGTTAGTGCAGCAACCTGTGCAGACTACTTCATTGGGTAAAAGTTCCTCGCTTGTCAACTATGTGCAGGAAAGAGGGGGAAAAAGAAAAGAAATTAGCTCAAATGGAATAACTGGATTGGGGAACAAAAGAAATTTTGGAAGGAAAAGGAAGAGAAATGTTTGGGACGCTACATAGAATTCAAAACTTTCTATGGAAAAGTAAAATTTCAAATCACGTAACATAAGACTACAGGGGTCTAATCCTATGGTAGCCTCACCAAAGGCTAGAAATAATTTCAGATACCAATATTAGGAGGATAAGGCAAAAACAAGATAAAATTTATTTAAATATAGATGATGATATAGTAGGAGATAGAGTCTAATGGCGTAGAAGGATCCACATAGCTGACCTCACCTAGTGGGATAAAGCTTAGTTGTTGTTGTCGTCGTTGTAGGAGGACAAGAATATTCTGTTTGTGGCAGCGATGCCTTGTCCGAGATAGTATGATTTTTGTACATAGTAAGGGACTACAGATAAGAAGCTTAAAGTAAAATTAATCTTGTGTGTACCATCATCATATTCAAGACACTTTCTAAATATATATTAATATATGATCATGTTAACCAACATTTTAATTAATTTAATAGAGATTAAAATTCATTGTGTGTGACCTAGAAATATTTTATTGCCTGTAAATTATCATAGCCTCATACCCTAGCTCCATACCTTCTATCACGGACAAATAAAATGCCCTAAAATTCATTTTATTTAATAGTGTATAAGAAAAATATGGGAACTTGTCTTAAACCTTCAATGAGAATGGCTACAAAAGATATAACCGATTGAAGGATCTTATTTAAAATAAATAACCTGCAGGAACATAACAATAATGTTTCTCTCAACAGCAAATCTTCCGCTTCTCACACGTAACAAACAATTTCCACCCTCCATTGGTAACACAACCCATCTTTAATTCTAAATAAAAGACAGCGTTGAAGAGGTATCCAACAGATCTACCATTATTAGGCATGTAACAGAGGCATTCTCTCATTAGCTTACAAAGTATATGAAAAAAAAAAAGGCAAGGACATTTCATCAATTACTGCTCCTTTTTTTTCTAGATAATGACAAAAATTAGAATTAGCCATGCCATAGTCGTGTTGAGTGCAACAAGGATAAATAAGAGTATGGAACAAAGGACAGTAACTCTAATGAAGTATATATGATACATGTTAAATGTTCAACTTTTTCACGTATTGATCGATATTCAATTTAATCAAAAGTATACAATGTTGTTATAATTAGACGAATAAACCTGATGAGTCATATCACGAAACTTTAAAAAATGATGATGAAGAGAAAAATATGAGATGAAACAAAATATTTTGAAAATAATTTAGTTTTATGCCTGAAAATATCAACTATATTATCAATGAGTGGCGAGGCAAGTCGTTGAAAATTATTTATAAAAAAGAACATTGCAAAGAATTTTATCTACAAAAGAAGGTAGTAAGGCTATTGGGTGCCTAAAAGATGGTCATTTCATGTGCATAAAGTACCTCATGTGTAATAAATTTTCTTTATCTATAGGCATTAAAAAAAACAATATATAATAAAACTTTCTTTATCGTCCTTCAAACTTGTTTGTTGATAAATGTTTACAGAGATCATCATAATCAAAAATATAAAGACCTCATGTGTGTGTACTTATGCCTAAAATCTTCCATTCTAAACCACATTGGAACCTTCTAAAGAAATTTAAAATTTCAGCAGATAGACTACCTAACAATAAGCCAATGTTAAATAAGTCCAAGAGCATGCATAAGTCGATTGGCTTGGAAACCAAACATGCACCATAGATTGTATTGCCGAAATGGGCTTATCTAGATTTGGGCCTAAGTAGAGGCAAGCTCAACTGATAAGGATTAAAACATAAACAAGAAGGCGGACAGGAGAAATTCCTCAATATCAGCGTGCGACTAATTAATGATAGAATGAAAGTTCAAAATAAGTATAAAATGAAGCTTAGGCCTCTGAATCACTGATAAATACATTTAAAAATATTGTACAAACAAAAAAAAACGACTCCCGCTCCAAATCCAACTTCGCAGCTAACTGCAGAGCCCTGATAAGGATTCTCGAAAGATACAGTTTAAGGTCGTAACGAAGAAAGTTGCTTCTGGTGCATCAGCCAATCAATAACCAGGTCCAATACAACCATGAAATAAATAAATCCCTAGTCCAAAAGAACTCCGGCGGGCACATTATGAAACCCTAGTCCTAAGAAAACTAAAGATCTGACATCTAACTGACGAATCGGAGAGTTCGGGGTTGCTGGAAAAGATGATCGTGGGAGGAAAGGAATCTTCACCGGATCGATATGCAAGAGGCGAAACCGCGGTATCCCTCGACGAGAGGGAAGGCACGGATGCGGCATCGTCGATAATGGAAGGGCTGTGCGCGGATCGGAGATCCTTCGGTCGCAAGACGGCGGAGAGAGCGAATCCTGGGAAAATCGGAGACCAATGAACAAGAGGGGAGAGAGAGAGAGAGGGGAGGGGAGGTAAAGGAAAGAATAAAATACGGGTACGCACTTTAGCTGATAACAAAGCGCGGAAATTAATAGATAATGGATTGGAGAAAAATAAAAATTAAATGGGCACCTCTGTTTTTTTTTTAATCATAAAAAAAAATCTTAATTTTTTAAAATATCAAAACGGGTATCCTATTTTTCATTTTAAAAATATTATTCAAGTATTTTTATCAAATTTATTAAAATATAACGGAAAACCACTGTTTAATTGAAATTATTATATATCTAATATTGTATATTAAAAAATTAATGCAATTAATTTAATTTAATCAAAAATATCCAAATTTAGTCAAATTTGCTTCGATAACTATAATATATAGTAATTTTAAAACTCTTATAAATAATTTAAATTAAATTGTTTTACATTGTAACGATTGGAATAAAACTACTCTTATTTAATTAAAATTATTATACATATAGCATTATTATATTTAAAAAATTAATAAAATTATTCTAACTTAATCAAAAATCATTCCAATCTAATCAAATTTGCTTTGGGTTTAAAACTACCATATAGCATATAATAATGTTCATAAAAACTCTTATGAATAGCTTTAATTAAATTATTTTATATCAAAACTGCTATTAAGTTGTAATTTTTAAAAAAATACTACTAATTATAGCAATTTATGTATAAACAAAATAATATAATTATAATATATAATAATTTGAATAAAAATGCTGCACGTAGTAATTTTCGTCGAAATTATTATAATAATATTAAAATAGTGGTATTTTGGGATGAAAAATGTGATAGAGCATAGTTAATATTTGTAATTAAAATGTCTATTCGATGAAAATAATAATAATAAAGAGTACTCTTATAATTTTTGTAAAAAAAAAATAAGATAACAAAATTTATGAGCAAAACTAGCGAAAGTGCGTGCTTCGTTTTTAAAAAATTATTTTGATTTTTTTATAAGAAGATGAAAATCTATTTTTTTAAAAAAATCTTTTTTATTCAAAGGAGTGATTATATTAAAATTTTCTTTAATATTTTATAAAGTTTTAAAAATTATTTTTATAGTTCTATTTTTATCAATTTAATTATTTTACCCTGTAAAATTTAATTTAATTTTCGGTAAATTACCTTTAAATCCCCATTTAAATCTTAAACTTTACTATCAGTATCCATGTCAGAAAAAATTTATTTTCATTCCTTGCATACAAAGTTTTGTTTGTTTCAACTCCCTAATACATATCGATTTACTTAATTGTCCTTATTGCTTTTAGGTATAAAATGTCTAAAATGAGGTATCATTCCTTCTAAATTTAGTATCATTTAACTAGAATCTAGTATATTTTCTATTAAATTGAGTGTGATTCTTTTTCAAACTCAGTTGATCAAGAATCGATTCTTTTTCAAACTCAATTAATCAAGAATTGATCGGAACTGCTTATAATTGATTGGAGCTACTCTAATCAATTGAGGAATTTCGATTGATTAGAAATTGATCGATAATTGATTAGTTATATTTGTCATAAGAGAACATTATCCTTATTTTTTATAGGTACAAAAAGTTCAAAAGTAAATATATTTTTTTCTAAATTCAGCACATTTAAATTAGAATTTAATATATTTTCTATAAAATTAAGTATAACTTTTTTCCGTTTAATCAATTGAGGGGGCGCTTGGTAAGCAGATTTAGAAGGCGGAAATGGGAATGAATTATATTTCATTCACATTTATGATGCTTGGTATACAGGAATCAGAATCAAAATATAGATATGATACCCTTGATTTTATAACCCAACCTCCACTAGATTATGACTAAATCCATAAACCGCTCAATCAAAACATATTACCGTTCCCATTACCGAATATACACCAAGTGCCCCTGATTAGGTGTTCATACCAATCAATTGACTTAGGATGAATCAATTGGGTCATACTCAATTTGATAGAAAATATACTAGATTTTAGTTAAATGATGCTAAATTTAGGAGGAATTATACCTTATTTCGGACTGTTTATACTTAAAAAAATTGAGGATAATTAGGTAAATCGGTAGTTGAAGCAAATAAAACTTTGTATGTAGGGAGTTGAAATAAATTTTTTCTGATGCAGGACTGAGAAGGACATTGAGTTTGTATGCAGGAAGATTAGAATAATTTTCCCTTTAATTTTTATAATATTTGCAACTAGTTTTAATTTTAAACATTAAAAAATTAATTTAAATATGTAATTTATATTAATATGATTATTTTATACTACAATATATAATATAAAATTAAATAGATTTCAATGAATGCGATTATCTTTTGATATAAAATTAATATTTTTTTTCATGACATTTTATAAGTAGAAAACTAAGCAGGACACCATATAAGGGGATATTATTGATGCAATCGTACCCCAAACATTATTTACTTTTGATATTTGGTTAAATGAGTTTAAGTTAGGTAACGTTAATAATATAACACGAAACTTGAGTTTAAGTCCAGGTATAAAGAATTAGCAGAAGAAAACTTAGCATGGCAAGGCCGAGGGAAATACTTCAAGACAAGCACAAGGATGAGGAGTCGAGGGCTCTGAAGCATCCTAAAGGCGTGAGGCTGATGGGAGGTGTTTGAAGGCTTGTGTTTACACAAAGGAAAAGTGGAACTTGAGATTCATTAGGTATCGGTCGACTGGTGAGAGGATCAGTCAACTAATACGGTGAGTTGAGTCGACTGATAAGTGGAATCAGCCGATTGCTTTACGAACAGAAAGATCAGTCGACTGGGTTAGGTCTAAGTCGACTGATAAGTGACCATTGAAGGTTGACGGCAGAAATTAGACACATTCTACAGTAGCCGTTAAAGTTTATCAGTCGACTGATGATATTGCCAATCGACTGATGATATTGCCAGTCGACTGATATCGAGGGTAATACAAAAAGCAGATTTCATAACTTGAAGGAAACACAACTTGACTCTCTCGATTTTTCTTGCTTGTTTTGAGATCTCCAAGCTTGCAAACTCTCAATCTCTTCCTCAAAAATCATTCTAATCTTGTAAGAGGAAGATAACATCTCGTAAGGGTTTTCTTCACCTTCAAGCTTGATTTGAAAAGGAGAAAAGCATAGTGGAGCTTGGTTGTGTGAGTGTGGATCCTTGGATTAGTTACCTTAAGGAGGTGGTGACCAAGTAAATTAAGAGAGTTAGCATTGCTTTCATTGTTATTATTTTTGTCTATCTTTTTCTTGTGCTTTGGCTAACATTTTGTAGACAAAATCCAAGAGAAACTATTCACCCCCTCTAGCTAGATGCAAAGGCCCTAACAAGTGGTATCAGAGCCAAGTTTGTTTCGGAAGAACTCACCGTCAACCGAAACATCAAGATGACGTTTCTGTTGGATCGAGAAGAACGATAAGGGGGGTGAATATCGTAAAACGTTTTCGGATTCGTAAAGAGAATAAGCAGCGGAAAATAGAGAAACACACAATCCAAACACAGGCGATTTTACTTGGTTCAGAGTCGCGGTCGACTCCTACTCCAAGGCCCATGGTCGTTGACCGTTTACTGCGGGCAATTCTATATGTGCGCAAATGTTTACAGAGAAATTTTATAGTTGTAGTACAGTAAATAGAAAATTATGCTCTTTTGTTACCGACGCCCGATGTGGATTGTTCTTCGGAGAAGAGGGTCGTTGTCGGCGCTTCAATCTCGAGATGGGAGGTTTCTGGGACAGAGCGCTTGAGTAAAAGAGCGTATTGGTGTTGGAAAGTTGTGTTTCGAAGCCTTGGGGGTCGAGCCCCTTATATAGTGAGTCTGGGGGCGCCCGAGACGCTGGGGGCGCCCTCCACGTGGCCTTTGATCCGCAACAATCTCAGTCAGCCCTTATCCCACTCGAGTAGGGCTGAGGTTTGACTGTGGGGGCGCCCGGGGCACTAGGGGCGCCCCGGTTGACTTGGTCTGCTGGCTTCTCGGCCGGTTTACTTCGTTGGCTTGAACCCAGGGCGTCCGGGACGCTGGGGGCGCACGGGACACAGGGGGTGCCCTGGCCCAGTAAGCCTTTGAAGTGCTTTTTTGTTTACTGCTTTGCCTTGACCTTGGGGGCGCCCGGGACCTCCGGGGCGCCCTACTCAGCTGCTGCCTCTCTCCCTTGAGGCGTTCTGAGCTGCAGAGACTCGTTCCTTTGGTCCTGCATCCAGGGTTAGTTGCAAATACAATAAAACAAGAATATGTTATGTTTATACTGTTGGTGCAGGAAGCACCATATCGAACCTGGTTTTGATATTGGCAAAGGATTCAAAGTTAAGTTTATTTGTGATCTAACGTTGTTCACTGAGTGTGCAGAAAAAGCCCTAGCGAAGGACTGCTAGGCACCTGGCGAAGGACTGCCAGTATCCAAGCCCTAGCGAAGGACTGCTAGGCAACTGGCGAAGGACTGCCAGTATCAAAGCCCTAGTGAAGGACTGCTAGGCACTGGCGAAGGAATGCCAGGGTAAAAAGCCCTAGCAAAGGACTGCTAGGCGCCAGGCGAAGGACAGCTTGGGACTGAAGCCCTAACGAAGGAACGCTAGGCACCGGGAGAAGGACAGCTCGGCATCCAAGACCTGACAAAGGACCGTCAGGCAAAAGTCCAACCAAAGGAACGGTTGGCATCAGGTAAATTCTCCCGAGAGGAGTAGGTGAGGACGCGTTCCCCGTCGAGGGAACAGTAGGCGTCGGTTCGACCTAGGGCTCCATTTTGGAGACCAAAGTCAGAACCAAGACAGCTAAGGCTGTATAAACTAACAAATTAATGCTTTATTTTGTTTTCGGACTAACCTTGGATGCAGGACCAAAGGAACGTGTGTCTGCAGCTCAGAGAGCCTCAAAGGAGTGAGGCAGCAGCTGAGTAGGGCGCCCTGAGTGTCTAGGGCGCCTCCAAGGTGAACAAGAAACAGGTAAAGCAAAAAGGAGTTCGGCTAGCACTGGCCAAAGGCGCCCTCAGCGCCCAGGGCGCCCTCAGGAGCTAAGGCGCTCCGCGCCTATGCCAGCGAGGCCGATCAACTCTATCCAGCCGAGAAGACCGCGTCAACCAAGGCGCCCTCAGTGACCAGGGCGCCCCAGAGGTCAAACCTCATCCCTATTCAGGTGGGATAAAGCTTGACCGAGCGAAGTGTGGATCGGTTGACACGTGGCAGGGCGCCCCCGACGTCCAGGGCGCCCTAGGTGCTATAAATAGCACCCCTTGACCCCAAGCTTCATCAATCACTTCGACACAACGCTTCTACGCTCTTGCGCTCTCACGCCTTGCTCCGGAAACCTCCCAACTTGAGCTGACGACGTCCCGCTGCTCCGAAAAAGTCAACCCTCATCGGACGTCGGTAAAAAGAAGAGCTTCCTTTTTGTTAAGTTTACGATACTGTATTTTGCAAATCAATATTTGTAAACTTTTATTGCGCCTATATAGTATTGCCCAACGAAAACAGTCAACGACCGTGGGCCTTGGAGTAGGAGTCGACACAGGCTCCGAACCAAGTAAAATCTACTGTGTCTGTGTGTGTTGTGATTTTTAATTTCCGCTGCACTTGCTCTTAATTTTCCGAAAGAAAAACGATTTTCGATATTCACCTCCCCCTCTATCGGCTTTCACGATCCAACAAGTGGTATCAGAGCGGGGTAGTTCAAACTTGGTGCAACCACCAGTTTGAAAGTTTTTCGGATTTACAAATTTTTTATCTTATTTCTCTTCTTTTTTTTAATCAACACCACTACATCTTTTCCGCCTTTTATTTTAAAAATAAATAATATCTGTGGGTGAATTTAAAATATCCTTACGCCTTTTTCAATTTTGAATTCTCATTTTTTCACCATAAGTTAGAATTGTTAAAACAATCAAGTTTTGAAAATTTGTCATAAATTTTTTTTATTATTTTAATATTATTTTTTCTCGAAATTCGTGCTAAGCAAACTTTTTCCCAAATAGTAAATTCTTACCTTTTCATCATTAATCAGAATTAATAAAGTCATTTTTTCTCAAAAATTAGTCATCATTTTCTTTCCATTTTTTAATTATTATTTTACCTCGAAATTCGTGCAAACTCCTTTTTGAGCTAGTATTTTTTTTCTCCCGCACTACTAATCCAAGACCAAGTCTTGGTACATTTTTTTGTTATTTCTTGTGTGTACGAGGTTTAGAGTTAATGGCCAACCAAGAGTGGAACAGTGTCCGTCCACCGCTATTCTCCGGCGATAACTTCAAATCTTGGAGAAATCAAATGGAGTCCCTTCTGAAGGCCCACATGGACTTATGGCGGATCATCCAAACGGGGTTCGCATTTCCCACAGAAGAAGGAACATCGATCACTTGGGACAAAATGGATGAACCAACACTGAGGAAGATCGAGACAGATGCAAGGGCTACTGCAATCCTACAATGTGGCCTAACCAATGAAGAATTGAAGCGGGTCGGATCCTTCAGATGTGCTAGAGAAATCTGGGAAAAATTGATTGACCTTCATCAAGAAATCTCAGATGAAGAAGAAGATCAGGTAAGTTATCTTGCCCTTTCGGTTCAAGAACAAGCAGCCGAGACGAGATTGACTCGACACCCGACATCGAAACCGAACCAAAGTCAAACGATGAATTGACTGAGACAAAAAAGGTAACCAATTTCGAATCGTTTTCTGAATTAAAATTAAATATTCAAGCTGATACTGCAATGGTCGAGGAAGGTATAATTTTTATTGCAGGAAAAACTCCAAGAGAACCACCAAAGAAGAAGATTCAACCGGTACCTGAGTTCAACTCAGACTCAGAATTTGACGACAAAGAAGGAGATCGAACCAAACCGGTCCGGTCAGCTCGTGATCACTACAAGATGCTAAAGGCACAAAAAGGAAAGACGGCAAGTATAAAGGGGGAGATTCCCAACCGGGAATCAAAAGGTAAATTTACAGTATTTAAAAATCCATTATTTATCTCAAACAACGTAATTAATTCATATATGTTAGAGAATTTAATTCATAATCTTGCTAATTTTGAAAATCCGGAGTATTACTCCAATGGTGACCTTACTTAGATAATTATTTGCTTTAATTGTATGTTTCTTTTTATGTTTATTTTTTTCTTAAAATTAGGATTGATTAGTTTAAGGACTAAAGATTTAACTGAAATTTGAACAACATAGTATTGGGTGGAGGTGAGATGATAGTACGTTAGGGAAACCAATTCTAATAAGATCAAGTTTACTTGATCTCTTTAGACTGGTGAAACTAGTCGAAGCTACCGATCCAAAACTCAAACTAGTTAGACCAGAACTTTTCAAAGATTAATTTTGAAAATGGAATTTTATTAAACGGCTTTGTCAAGGAAAGGGTTGATGATCCAATAAGGCTACGGCCAAAGAAGGCCTAGTGCCTCGCCAAGACCTGGAAGCCAATTTTTGAATTTCAAATTCAAATTACTTTTTGTCAAATTCGAATATAACACAAATTTTCAGTTAATCTTAGATTCAAATATTTCTTTTCAAATTAATTATTTTCAAAATTAATCTAACTTTTCAAAATTAACCATGTTTTCAAAATTAAAATATTTGTCTCACAAAACCCATAAGGTTAACATGGTTGATCACATAAAACTGGGTGAGATATCTAGGACCTAAGAATATATGTCACTATCCTTTTAAATAAAACTCAAAGTGCTTTCAAAAATTATTCAAAATTATCTCTAGTTTTTCAAAATATTGAATGTTAAAATAGACTCGTTTTAAATAGAATTTAGGGTTTGATTAATTTAGTTATTTGATTGGTCAAACATAGTTAACTGAGTCAAACCTGGTCAACACAGTCAACCCTAGTCAACATAGTCAAACATGGACATTAGATTAAGTTAAACAGTACAGGGGGAGTGGTTTATTCTTTTCTTTCGAAGTATTTTTGAAAAATTATTACCATTTCAAAAGGGTTTTTGAAAAATTATGTTATCATACCAGATTGTATTTTCAAAAATCTATCTCCTTAAAAATGATCATACTCAAAAGGCATGTTCAAAATTGTTCCTTTAAGTTTGACAAACCCTAAGAACTCAGAGGAAGAATACTTGTGGTCAACAAGCTTCCAAGGACTGTATCAAGTTTAGGGGGAGGTCAAATTAAAAGAGTTATTAAACATTTCTAAATAATATGTTTTCATACACTATATTTTCAAAATTGTGTCGAAAACATTTGTCTTACAAAATAATATTATTTTAAAATGTTTTGTTTGAAATACCTTTTGAAATAATATTTACTAGGGTTGAAAAATTTCCAGGACACTTAGGAAAATGTCCTTGTAGTTAACAAGGTTTCCTAGGATTGTGTCATACTGGAAAAGAAACAAAGTAAAGTATCATGATCTCAAAATAACATTAAATTCTTTTAAAATATTATGTTTAAAAGTACTTACATGCATACTTTTCAAAAGTACTTATATTTTCCAAAATTTGCAAAATATCTCAAAATATAATGTTTTAAAAAGTTCTAATACTTTTCCAAGGCAATAGTGTTCTAAGTACTTGAATTTTCTAAAGACTTGGCTAAAAATACAAAATCCTTTTTCAAAATTGCACAATATCTTTCAAAGCGGAGTCTTTTTAGTGTAATTTAATCTGTGTGCTTTCAAAATTATACTAAGTATTTTTATATTTTCAAAACTCATAAGCTCTGATCCACATAATTTTTCCTTAAAAGTTCCTTATTGATATATGACCAAGAGAGAGAAAATTTCTTTTCACTAAGTATTCTTAAGTGCTTTAAAATTGGTCTAAGCATCTTTCAAAACCTCTAAAGCACTAAGTGTAGTTATTTTGAAAATATTTCTAAGTAAAATTTTCCTTAGTAAACAAAGTTTGTCTGAACAAAACCTTTGGAAAATTTTGACAAATGTTTCTAAGTAAGGTTTTCTTAGCAAACAAATCTATGTTTCAGCAAAAACTTGTCTATTTAAAGGTTTTTAATGCTATAAGGAAAAATGATTTTTAATGCACAAAATATGTTCTAAGAAAAATTCTCTATGAGTGCAAAAGTTGAAACTTTTTAAGGAAAACTTGTTTTCAAAATGTTGGCTAAGTAAGTTACGGTTAAGTTTTTCTTGAAACTATGCTTTTGAACTCCTTTACTTAAATTTATTTTGGTAAAACTGAAACCTCCTATTAGATACCTTGTTCACCATGTTTATTTTTGATATATGTCAAAGGGGGAGGAAAGGTCAAAGTTAAGTAGTATAACACAAGTACTCAGGGTTTTAGGGGGAGTATAAGAAATAAAGGTTTTTTATGAGAAATAAAGGTTTTTTTTCAACCTTACCTTGTGTTAGTAAATGTTATAAAGTTTTTACTTAACATTGAATTGTGTAAAATTGCTATACTTCATTTTTATATTATGTTCTTAACAGTTATAAAGTTTTTTACTTAACTTTGAATTGTGTTGCCATAATCAAAAAGGGGGAGATTGTTGGTGCAGGAAGCACCATATCGAACCTGGTTTTGATATTGGCAAAGGATTCAAAGTTAAGTTTATTTGTGATCTAACGTTGTTCACTGAGTGTGCAGAAAAAGCCCTAGCGAAGGACTGCTAGGCACCTGGCGAAGGACTGCCAGTATCCAAGCCCTAGCGAAGGACTGCTAGGCAACTGGCGAAGGACTGCCAGTATCAAAGCCCTAGCGAAGGACTGCTAGGCACTGGCGAAGGAATGCCAGGGTAAAAAGCCCTAGCAAAGGACTGCTAGGCGCCAGGCGAAGGACAGCTTGGGACTGAAGCCCTAGCGAAGGAACGCTAGGCACCGGGAGAAGGACAGCTCGGCATCCAAGACCTGACAAAGGACCGTCAGGCAAAAGTCCAACCAAAGGAATGGTTGGCATCAGGTAAATTCTCCCGAGAGGAGTAGGTGAGGACGCGTTCCCCGTCGAGGGAACAGTAGGCGTTGGTTCGACCTAGGGCTCCATTTTGGAGACCAAAGTCAGAACCAAGACAGCTAAGACTGTATAAACTAACAAATTAATGCTTTATTTTGTTTTCGGACTAACCTTGGATGCAGGACCAAAGGAACGTGTGTCTGCAGCTCAGAGAGCCTCAAAGGAGTGAGGCAGCAGCTGAGTAGGGCGCCCTGAGTGTCTAGGGCACCTCCAAGGTGAACAAGAAACAGGTAAAGCAAAAAGGAGTTCGGCTAGCACTGGCCAAAGGCGCCCTCTGCATCCAGGGCGCCCTCAGCAGCCAGGGCGCCCTCAGCGCCCAGGGCGCCCTCAGGAGCCAAGGCGCTCCGCGCCTATGCCAGCGAGGCCGATCAACTCTATCCAGCCGAGAAGACCGCGTCAACCAAGGCGCCCTCAGCGACCAGGGCGCCCCAGAGGTCAAACCTCATCCCTATTCAGGTGGGATAAAGCTTGACCGAGCGAAGTGTGGATCGGTTGACACGTGGCAGGGCGCCCCCGACGTCCAGGGTGCCCTAGGTGCTATAAATAGCACCCCTCGACCCCAAGCTTCATCAATCACTTCGACACAACGCTTCTACGCTCTTGCGCTCTCACGCCTTGCTCCGGAAACCTCCCAACTCGAGCCGACGATGTCCCGCTGCTCCGAAAAAGTCAACCCTCATCGGACGTCGTTAAAAAGAAGAGCTTCCTTTTTGTTAAGTTTATGATACTGTATTTTGCAAATCAATATTTGTAAACTTTTATTGCGCCTATATAGTATTGCCCAACGAAAACGGTCAACGACCGTGGGCCTTGGAGTAGGAGTCGACACAGGCTCCAAACCAAGTAAAATCTACTGTGTCTGTGTGTGTTGTGATTTTTAATTTCCGCTGCACTTGCTCTTAATTTTCCGAAAGAAAAACGATTTTCGATATTCACCCCCCCCTCTATCGGCTTTCACGATCCAATATATACAACCTTAGCTGTCTTGGTTCTGACTTTGGGTCTCCAAAATGGAACTCTAAGTCGAACCGACGCCTACTGTTCCCTCGACGAGGAACGCGTCCTCACCTACTCCTCTCAGGAGAATTTACCTGTTGCCAACCGGTTCCTCCGGTTAGACTTTTGCCCAGCAGTCCTTCGCCAGGTGTCTAGCTGTCCTTTGCCAAGTCTTTAGTACCACGCAGTCCTTCGCCTGGTGCCTAGCAGTCCTTCGCCAGGTCTTCGGTTCCAAGCAGTCCTTCGCCTGGTGCCTAGCAGTCCTTCGCCAGGTCTTCGGTTCCAAGCAATCCTTCGCCTGGTGCCTAGCAGTCCTTCGCTAGGTGCCTAGCAGTCCTTTGCTAGGACTTCTATCTGCACACTCAAGTAGCATGTTAGATAAACATAATATCTTAACTTTTGAACCCTTTGCCATTATCAAAACACAGGTTCGACTTGGGTGTTGTCTGCACCAACAGTTTCAAGAGGGATATAGCACCGTATGACCACCGTTCTTCGACGACAACGATTTTGCCTATTAGAAAGGTAGAATGGAGTATTATTTAATGAATGATATTGAAAATTAATTTAATATTGTAGATGGGTTCGAGAAACTGATGGATGAGTTCAGAGCACCTCTTCCAACCAAGGAGTGAAGAAAAGAGATGTCCAAGAAAGTTCAAGTGAATGCAAAGGCGACAACCACCCTATAATGTGGACTTTTCAAGGAGCAATTAAACAAGGTTGAACCATTTAATTCCGCTAAAGAGCTTTGGATAAAGCTCGTTGAGTTGAATGAAGGATCAAGTGAATCAAGGAGCATTCACCATGAAGACCAATGAGACCGTGAGTCAAATGCATGAAAGATTCAAAGAGATAGTAAATGATCTTCATGTAATAAGTGAGAAAATTGAAAATCGGGATCTAATAAGGTACATTTTTCAATCATTTCCTAGAACTACCTTATGGGCATCAATGGTTGATGCATATAAGGTTTCTAGAAATCTTTCAACAGTTAAGCTTGATGAATTATTTTGTGAGTTTGAACTACATGAACAAGCTAGTGTGTCTTTAAAAGAGAGAAGCATAGCTCTTGTTGTAGAGAAGAAGGAGAAGAAGAAGAAAAAGAAAGAAAAGATGGAAGAATCTTCATCATCCGAGTCCGATCAAGAGTCTTCGGATAGCGATGAAGAGATGTCGGCTAATGAAGTAGCTCATTATATCAAGAAAATGATTGGAAGAACAAGAAAATTTACAAGGAGAGATGTGAAGAAGATGTTTCAACCTTCAGAAGGTAAAAGTGGTCAAAGTTTAAATTTTAACACTAAAGTTATTTGTTATGAATGCAACAAGAAAGGACACATCAAGCCAAATTGCCCAGAATTGAAAAAGAAATAAGAAAAGGAAAAGAAAAAAGAGAAAAAGAAGAAGGAGGCAATGGTGGCTCAAGCTACATAGGGCACACCAAGCATTGACTCATCGGATGAAGATGAGCTATGTCATGTCACGAAACACATGACATTTATGGCTTTCGAAGATGACAAAGAAGCTTCAAGTGAGGAGGAAGCTTCTGTTGCTGCAATCAACCCAAGTTTGATCGGGTAGATCATTGATTTTGATGTGTGTGCCAATATGATTAAGTTAGGTTTTCATATTGATTTGATATGTGTGTTTGAGTCTTGCAGGACTTGATGAACTACACATGAGGATTAACGGAATGAAGCATCTGAGAGATGAGAGTCGAGGAAGAGGACTTTAAAGGGCAAGCTGAGGAAGTAGACTTCAAAGGCATACACGAAGAATGACATGGAGATAAGCCACGGGCTTGTGTGCGCATCTGAGGGACGAGAGCCGAAGGAAGAGAACTTCAAGGGGCAAACTGAGGAAGTGGATTTCAAGGCATACGCGAAGGATGGACTCTAGAGAGATTGAGTGCGAGTTTGTAAGTCTGGTAGTCGACTAGCAAGGGAAGTAGTCGACTGACAGCGTTGAGAGGAAACTCACAGAAAGATCAGTCGATTGATCCGGGTACCAGTCGTCTGGTCTGCTCAAAATAGAGTTGTTAGGCTAGTCGTTGGCTGGACACCAGTCAATTGGTCCTGGTGGTAGTCAACTGGTGTTGGGGCTGAGCTGTTGTGTTAACAGCTCTCTCCTCTATTTAAGAGGAGGCTTTGGGGCATGAAGAGGTTAAGAAATGTGATTGAAAAATTCTTTTCTAAGTGCCGAAAGCTTCCAAAGCTTACTCTCTTCCTCATACTCTTACTCTCATCTTGTAAAAGAGGAAGAGATCATCTTGTGAGGGTTTCTACACCTTCAAGCTTGATTGAAAAGGAGAAGATCATAATGGAGCTTGGTTGTGTGTGTCGATCCTTGAATTAGTCATCTCAAGGAGGTAGAGACCAAGTAAATCAAGATATTTAACATTGCTTTCATTGTTATTGTTTTGTTTATCTATTTTGTGTTTTAACTAATATTTTTGTAGACAAAATCAAAGAGAAGCTATTCACCCCCCCTCTAGCCAAACGCAAAGGTCCTAACAAGTGGTATCAGAGCCCGGTTCATTTCGGGAGAACTCACCGTCAACCGAAACATCAAAATGGCGTTTCAAGAGGAATATAACACCACACGACTACCATTTTTTGACAACAACGATTTTACTTATTGGAAAGGTAGAATGAAGTATTATTTAATGAATGATATTGAAAATTGATTTAGTGTTGTAGATGGTTTTGAAATGCCAAAGGATAAGAGGGGAGAACCTCTCCCAACCAAGAATTGGACAAAAGAGATCATGAAGAAGGCTCAAGCAAATGTAAAGGCCATAACAACTCTACAATGTGGTCTTTTAAATGAGCAATTGAACAAAGTCGAACCATTCAAGTCCGCCAAAGTGCTTTGGGAAAAACTCATTGAGTTAAATGAAGGATCGAACGAATCAAGAAGAGTCAAGAAGGGCCTCTTTGTGGCTCAACTCTAATCCTTCACCATGAAGACAAATGAGACCGTGAGTCAATTGCACGGTATATTTAAAGAAATCGTCAATGAGCTTCATGTGATAGGTGAGAAAATTGAAAATAGGGATCTAGTAAGGTATATACTGTTGGTGCAAGTTGCATCAATGATATTTCTCTTTAAGTGTTTTAATGTTTGACAATACACTTAAGTCAGTGATATATTGAACAGACAAAGGGGAGTAAAGGAGAAGTAACCCAAGTTGAAGAAATGTCCTAGTTAACCTAGGTATTGAAAGGCACCTAGCGAAGGGCTGCTAGGTATCGTAACCCTAAGACCTAGCGAAGGGCTGCTAGGCACCTAACGAAGGGCTGCTAGGCATCAAAACCCTAAGTCCCAGCGAAGGGCTGCTGGGCACCTAGCGAAGGGCTGCTAGGTATCGACACCCTAAGACCTAGCGAAGGGTAGCTAGGCACCTAGCGAAGGACTGCTAGGTATCGAAACCCCAAGACCTAGCGAAGGGCTGCTAGGCATAGAAGACCTAGTGAAGGGCTGCTAGGCACCTAGCGAAGGGTTGCTAGGCATAGAAGACCTAGCGAAGGGCTGCTAGGCACCTGGCGAAGGACTGCCAGGGAATTAAGTCTTGGTCCGAGGGACTGAGCAACTTAGCTGAGCGATGACTAAGGACAGGAGTAGAGACGGGTCAGGGTTTGGGCGTCTCGAGGTCCGAGGTATCGGAAGCTAAGCAAAAGTCTACCCGAAGGGCTGGGTGGCAACCGTCTCCTGAAAGGAGTAGGTGAAGGGCGAGTTCTCGGGGATAGGAACTCGTGCCGGTTCGACCTAGGGTTTCGTGCAAATCCGAAGTCAGAACCAAGTCCTTAAGCTTAATATTATATGCATATATGCTTTGTGTTTGTGTATCTTGCAGGTAACAAGAACCAGAGACAAAGCAAGCAGAAGAACTAGCCTTGCAGTGTTAATGCAGGGTGCCCCAGTGTTGGGGGCGCCCTCATGCACCAGGGCGCCCTGGTCAACACTATTTCGCTGCTACGAGAACGAAGCACAGGATAAGCTCTCAAGAGGGCGCTCGGGATGTTCGGGGTGCCCTGGTCAACAATCTTATCACCTGCGGCGAGGTAGGCGCAAGGATAAGGCTTGACCGAGTCTTCCGGGGCGCCCCCAGCGTCCAGGGTGCCCCTAGGAGGCCTATATAAGGGGCTTCGACCCCTCTGCTTCAGACACAACATTCCAGAGCGATTCTGATCATTCTGACCGACGACAACACGCTAGAAACGAGGCTCTACGACCGGGAGGCTCCAGGAGGAAGTGCGCGGCACTTCGGAGGTTCAGATCGGCCGAGTTTCAGAATTTTTGTTCGGTTCGCTTTTACTTATTCCGCACTTTATTTTCTATATTTTTGATTGTAAAACTGCACTGTAAGTCGGATTTCTCCGCCTCCGGAAAGTCCGGGAAGGAGACCAATAGTGGACGGGTGTTCCCGTGCATAGGCCTTGGATGTACTGACCCTGCGGGGTCGGGAACCAAGTAAAAATCCGCCGTGTCACTGTCTTATTTTTCGTTCTATTTATTTTCCGCTGCGCTACTAATATTCTAAGTCCAGAACGAAAGTATTACGAGATTTCCACGAAAGATTTTCACGATCGATATTCACCCCCCCTCTATCGACGGCACCGGTCCTACAATTGGTATCAGAGCCGAGCCGCTCTTCACCGGACTAACCGCCGACGGAGCAACGACGCCAGGAGTTGAGGGGGAGCCCAGGGGTGAATCAGGTACATTTTTTTTAATGTCTAATTTTAAATTGCATATTATTTGTTTCACGTGCAGGGAGAGAGGGCACTACAAAAATCAGTGCCCTACTCATAAAAATCGTTCATCACCGGCGGCGAAAGAGGCACCAGCGCCAGGAAACCGGAGGGACAAAAGCCATATCAGATGCTTCAAGTGCGAAAAATACGGGCATTACAAAAACAAATGTCCGGCAAAGGTACGAAAAATTTATCTTCCAAAAACTTTACAAATTCCTGCACTATCTTATGATAACTTAGTTAATTTTCCTGATAAATTAGATTACCTGCACAATAGAATTAATATATTGCATGTCAAATTAGAAAACGCAGATATGACTAAAATATCTGAAATTAATTGTTTAATTCAGAATATCAATTCAGAAATTAATAAAATTAATTCTGATAATTATTCTGATGAAATTAATTCTAATAATTATTCTGATGAAATTAATTCTGATAATTATTCTGATGAAATTAATTCTAATAATTATTCTGATGAAATTAATTCTAATAATTATTCTGATAAAATTAATTCTGATAATTATTCTGATGAAATTAATTCTAATAATTATTCTGATGAAATTAATTCTAATAATTATTCTGATGAAATTAATTCTAATAATTATTTTGATAAAATTAATTCTGATAATTATTCTGATGAAATTAATTCTAATAATTATTCTGATGAAATTAATTCTGTTAATTATTCTGATAAAATTAATTCTGATATTAAATCTAAAATAAACTCTGATAACTCTACAGATAATGATACAATTAATTCTAGTTCTAAATCTGAAATTAATTTCGAATTCAAATTTGAAAATCCTAAAGATAAATTCGAATTCAAATTTGAAAATCCTAAGGATAAATCTGAATTCAAAAATCTTAAGGATAATTCTAAATCTGAAAATCCTTTAGATAATTATGAATTTAAATTTGAAAAACCGTTGTATAATTCTAAATTTGAATTTGAAAATTCTAAATTTAATCTAGAAATTAATCTTAAAGATAATTCAGAAATTAATTCTGAAAATCTTAAGGATAAGTCTAAAGATAATTATAAGGATAATTCTGAAGATGATATCTCTTTAGATAATAATTTAATTATCTCCTTAGATAATCCTGAAACATTAATTAGTGGCCCAAATTACTCCATGAGGATATTGAAAAATCTAATCTCAAGGAGGATATGGAACTATCAAAGATAAAGGCCATAATCAATAAAAATTACAAAAATTCAAATAAATCAAAATTATTAGAAAAACTTGAAAAGAAAGATAAAGATGAGGAAGAAATTTTTGAAATAATGAAAATGATGAATTTAAACCCACAATTATTAATTAATCATTATAACCTTAAAAAAATTCAAATTAAATTAAATTAAATTCTAATTTGAAATTAAATTAAATTCTAATTCGAAATTAAACTAAATCATAATTAAATCCTAATTAAATTCAAATTAAATTTTAATTAAATCCAAATTAAATTCAAATTAAATTTTAATCAATCCTAATTAAATTCAAATTAAATCATAATTAAATCCTAATTAAATTCAAATTAAATCTAAATTAAATCCTAATTAAATTCAAATTAAATCTTAATTAAATCCTAATTAAGCTCAAATTAAATCTTAATTAAATCCTAATTAAATTAATTTAAATTCGAATTAATTAATTCATAATAATTCAAATTCAAATTAATTAATTCTTAATAATTCAAATTCAATTTAATTAATTCTTAAATAATTCAATTAAGTTCAAATAAATTCGATTTAATTCAAATAATTCAATTAAATTCAAATTAAACCTAAATTAAGTCTTAATTAATTCAATTTAATTCAAATTAAGTTGAATTCAAGTTAAAACTTCAATTAAATTAACTTCAATCCTAATCAATTAATTTCTAATTAATTCAACCTCAATTAATTCGTAATTAACCTGAATCCAACTAAAATCTTAAATAACTTAAACTCAAACTAAAATAAAATTTTACCCAAACTGTAACAATTAAAATTAATAAAATTAAATATGTCAAAGAGGGTTGACATATTCGCCGGTTCACACGACATGTATCAAATCGGGAATTTGATACATCTTTAGAAACATAAGTAAAATGATTTAAATTGTTTGACTCATGCATAATTGACATGACATGCATTTGCTATTCTTTTAAAATATATGACATGTCATTCATATTTAAATTTTATGTATATATTAGAACGGCTATAGGAAAAAGAATAATTGAAACTTGATCAACCTAGTATTGGGTGGAGGTGAGATGATAGTACGTTAGGGAAGCCATCTTGGCGGAACTAGCCGAAGCTACCGATCCAAGACCCAAACTAGTTAGACTAGAATTTTTCAAAAAGTAATTTTGAAAATGAAATTTCATTAAAAGGCTTTGTCAAGGAAAGGGTGGATGATCCCATAAGGCTACGGCCAAAGAAGGCCTAGTGCCTCGCCAAGACCTGGAAGCCAATTTTTGAAATTCAAATTCAAGTTACTTCGTGTCAAATTCAAATCTAACACAAGCTTCAATTAAATCTTAGAATTAAAAATAAATTAAGAAAAATGATTCAAGCATCTCACAATACACCTATAAGGCAACCATGCTTATTGTATTGATACATCTAAAATGGGTGAGATGTTAAGGACAAATGAATTGAAAAATATTTTTCAAAATTGTTTTTCAAAATTATTAGAATATTTTCATAAAAATATATTTTCAAAATAGTGCTTCAACATAATAATGTTTTTATGGAATTCATGCTTGTCTGATTGATTATATATATTATATATTTTTCAAAAATATATCTTTTCAAAAATTTGTTTGACTCACTCAATTAGACACAAGCCTCTTAGGACAACACTAAAGTTCCTTAAGGCACTTAGATAGAGTCAAACGGTATCGGGTACAGGGGGAGTACTTTTCATTTTTTTTGGTTTTCAAAAATTCCACTTTAAAAATTACTATTTCGAAAACTGAGCTTTAATTCGTTATCACTTGTATTTTTTGAAAAAGGTTTATGTTGTAAAATTTATCTGTCTTGTTTGATTTTGATAAACCCTAAAGACACAGAGGAAAGTCCACTTCATAATCTACAAGGACTCCTAGGATGTGTCAACTTTAGGGGGAGTATAAATCAAACTTGTGAACTAATTTTGTTTAATTAATTGTTTTAAAATTATTAGATAATTTCTTTAATTTGAATCAAACCTTAAGACTTAGAGGAAGAGTACATGTGGTCAACAAGCTTCCCAGGACTAGGTCAAGTTTAGGGGGAGATCAAATTAAAAGAATTATTGAATATCTCAAATGTTTTCATGCGCGGTATTTTCAAATCCTATTGAAAACATAAGTATTATTTTAAAATGCTATCAATTTTTTATCTAAAAAAATATTATTATTTTCAAAAAATTCATCTGGTTTTTTTTCAATTTAAAATAATATCTTGAGTTTGAAAAATCCTTCAGGACACTTAGGAAAATGTCCTTGTAGTCAACAAGGTTTCCTATGATTGTGTCAGACTGGAAGATAAACCAAATCAAGTATTATGACTTTAAAATCTTTACATTTTTCAAAACCAACTTACATTCTGTGACTTATGAAATTTTTGAAATAATATTTACTTGAGTTGGAAAACTTCCAGGGCACTTAGGAAATGTCCTTGTAGTCAACAAGGTTTCCCAGGATGGTGTCAGACTGGAAAATAATCCAAGTGAAGTCAAATATTCTTTCAAAAGTACTTAATTTAAAAAAATATTTTTCAAAAGTACCTACTCTTTTCAAAAAAAAACTCAATACATTTTTCAAAGGTACTTATATTTTTCCAAAATCACGTATTATTTTTCAAAATATCATTTTTCAAAACTGCTGAATCTATTATTTTTCAAAAGTAGTTGCATGCCTCAAAGATCATCCTTTAAAATATTTGGCATTTTCTCAAAAATATTGTCTAAGTTGTCTAAGTTCAAAATACTTAAGTATTAGTTTGATGCTATGCTTTCAAAATTTTATACTAAGTAGCTTCAAAAAGACTCTCATTGTTGGTGCAAGTATTCTTTTTTTTGATGTATGACAAAGGGGGAGAGGTAAGTGCTTAAGTTAGAAATTTCTTGGATTCTTACCAAAGGACCATTTGATCAAAATGTTTTTCAAAACTAAGGTCATGTCTTAGTTTGATCCCAAAGATGGTAAGTTAGCCCCTTAAACCAATCTAACTTAAGTTATTGTCAAACATCAAAAAGGGGGAGATTGTTGGTGCAAGTTGCATCAATGATATTTCTCTTTAAGTGTTTTAATGTTTGACAATACACTTAAGTCAGTGATATATTGAACAGACAAAGGGGAGCAAAGGAGAAGTAACCCAAGTTGAAGAAATGTCCTAGTTAACCTAGGTATTGAAAGGCACCTAGGGCTGCTAGGTATCGTAACCCTAAGACCTAGCGAAGGGCTGCTAGGCACCTAGCGAAGGGCTGCTAGGCGTCAAAACCCTAAGTCCCAGCGAAGGGCTGCTGGGCACCTAGCGAAGGGCTGCTAGGTATCGACACACTAAGACCTAGCGAAGGGCAGCTAGGCACCTAGCGAAGGACTGCTAGGTATCGAAACCCCAAGACCTAGCGAAGGGCTGCTAGGCACCTAGCGAAGGGCTGCTAGGCATAGAAGACCTAGTGAAGGGCTGCTAGGCACCTAGCGAAGGGTTGCTAGGCATAGAAGACCTAGCGAAGGGCTGCTAGGCACCTGGCGAAGGACTGCCAGGGAATTAAGTCTTGGTCCGAGGGACTGAGCAACTTAGCTGAGCGATGACTAAGGACAGGAGTAGAGACGGGTCAGGGTTTGGGCGTCTCGAGGTCCGGAGGTATCGGAAGCTAAGCAAAAGTCTACCCGAAGGGCTGGGTGGCAACCATCTCCTGAAAGGAGTAGGTGAAGGGCGAGTTCTCGGGGATAGGAACTCGTGCCGGTTCGACCTAGGGTTTCGTGCAAATCCGAAGTCCGAACCAAGTCCTTAAGCTTAATATTATATGCATATATGCTTTATGTTTGTGTATCTTGCAGGTAACAAGAACCAGAGACAAAGCAAGCAGAAGAACTAGCCTTGCAGTGTTAATGCAGGGTGCCCCAGTGTTGGGGGTGCCCTCATGCACCAGGGCGCCCTCATGCACCAGGGCGCCCTGGTCAACACTATTTCGCTGCTACGAGAACGAAGCACAGGATAAGCTCTCAAGAGGGCGCCCGGGATGTTCGGGGCGCCCTGGTCAACAATCTTATCACCTGCGGCAAGGTAGGCGCAAGGATAAGGCTTGACCGAGTCTTCCGGGGCGCCCCCAGCGTCCAGGGCGCCCCTAGGAGGCCTATATAAGGGGCTTCAACCCCTCTGCTTCAGACACAACATTCTAGAGCGATTCTGATCATTCTGACCGACGACAACACGCTAGAAACGAGGCTCTACGACCGGGAGGCTCCAGGAGGAAGTGCGCGGCACTTCGGAGGTTCAGATCGGCCGAGTTTCAGAATTTTTGTTCGGTTCGCTTTTACTTATTCCGCACTTTATTTTCTATATTTTTGATTGTAAAACTGCACTGTAAGTCGGGTTTCTCCGCCTCCGGAAAGTCCGGGAAGGAGACCAATAGTGGACGGGCGTTCCCGTGCATAGGCCTTGGATGTACTGACCCTGGGGGGTCGGGAACCAAGTAAAAATCCGCCGTGTCACTGTCTTATTTTTCGTTCTATTTATTTTCCGCTGCGCTACTAATATTCTAAGTCCAGAACGAAAGTATTACGAGATTTCCATGAAAGATTTTCACGATCGATATTCACCCCCCCTCTATCGACGGCACCGGTCCTACATATACTTCAATCTTTCCCTAGAACCACTTTATAAGTCTCAATGGTTGATGCTTATAAAGTCTCTAAGGATCTTTCTTTAGTAATGCTTGATGAATTATTTTGCAAATTTCAACTTCATGAATAAGCTAACGTGTCTTCTAAAGAAAAGTGTATAGCTCTTATTGTAGAAAAAGAGAGGAAGAAGAAGGTCAAAAAGAATATTGCATGCTCATCATCATTCGATTCGGAAGAATCAATCGCCTCAATGGATAATGATCAAGAGGCGTATATGGTAAGGAAGATGAGGAAAGTATTTAAAAGTTTTTCTTCTAACAAATCTCATGGTAGGAAAAATTCAAGAAGCAAAAGTAGGGTAAGAAAGATCATATGTTACAATTGCCATAAAGAAGGACACATAAGGGATGATTGTCCACTCTTGAAGAAGAAAGAAGAGAAGAAGAAGGAAGAAAAGAATAAAACAAAAGAAAAAGGCAAGAAAGTTCAAAACTTAAAGGCAACATGGGATGATCCTTTGTCATCGGAAGAAGAAGAACACCACGTATCCCATTTTGCTCTAATGAAAATTGAAGATATAGCCTTCACATCATCCGAAGATGAAAAAAGCTCAAGTGAAGATGAAGAAGGGAGCTCAAGTGAAGGGGGAGGTCAATCTTCGGATTATGATGTCTCGGTAAGTGAGGTATACAATCTACCCACTACCACTTTAGTAAAAATTATTTCCATCACCAATGATGATTTGTTGAAGGCTAGAAAAAAATTAAGTGTTTAAAAAATAAAATTTGTATGCTAAATAAAAAACTAGAATCCATGACACTTAGGGGTAGCATGCATATTTCCTCCTCTTCTAGTTTAAATGATTCATGTTTAGAAGAGGAAAATAAATAATTAAGGGAAAAGGTGGATAACCTTAGTAAAGCCCTTAGAAAATTTGAAATTGGCTCTAGCATCCTAGACATGATTATTAAGAGTCAAAAAGTAAGTTTTAAGAAAACGAGTTTTGGGTATAGTGATTCTAGTGTAAGTACCCCTGGTTGGTTTTAATGTGATCAACCTATTTAAGTTAGGTCCTAGTGTGTTTAATCCCTGTGTCTAAGTATACAGGAATTTAGGAGTGTAGGAAGTCGAGCGGAAGACGCAGAGGTCGAGAAGGATGGCACGAAAAGGGAGCCAACGGGTTCGGTGCATCCGAGGGACGCAGAGCTCTGCGGAAGAGTATGCCGATGGAACTGTGACGACCCACCTTTTCCCACTAAGCTTTAAGTTACAACAACTTAACTTCCCTTAACTTGCTCTAAATTTTTTTTTTCCTTCTCTCTTTTTTTTCCCAAAAAAAACAAAACAACTTTCATCTTATTTGCTTTGCCAGGATTTGACCCCTAGACCTCTTAGTTGTAACACTAGAGTACTAACCAGCTGCTCTATACCATTTCTTTTCAATGGTACCAGTCGACTGCTATATAGCAGTCGCCTGGTACCAGGCGACTGGCCTTTTGGCAGTCGCCTGGTGCATCGAACAGAAGCTACTGTTCGATAGGGCAGGTGACTGGTCTGGTACCAGTCGACTGGCACGCCTGAAAACCTGCATTTCAGACCTGAAACTCATCTCCATCCATCCACAAAACATATACTTTCAAGCCATACAAAGACATAACACCATTTCTATACTCTATACTAGTTTTCTAAACATTTTAGCCAATCAAAACAACTTCATAAACTTGAAATTAGGACTTTTGCGGAAGTAAATAAGCTATCAAAATCTATGTGAACTTTAGACTAGAGTTTGTACCAAATTTTGTATCTATGCAAGGTTTAAACAAAGTCATTCATTTTACCACTTCGAAACACCAAAACACATGTTTTACAAGACTTAGCCCAATGATCTCTTCCACGGTTCCGCCGCCACTGAACATCAATGCAAGTCCCTTCGCCTCCTTAACTTATGCTTTTTCTTTACCTTTATCTGCAATAGAAGGAAAATGCAACTAATAAGCGAATTGCTTAGTAAGTAAATCCTAACTCACAAATCCAACGATAAAGGATAAACATGCTCTTTTCAAGTAATGCTTGCTTCAAAACCCATGCACTTGGAAATAATTACACATGAGAACTTTCATACACTTATCATGCTCAATCATGCTTAAAAACATTTACTAGCTTCAAAACACTTGCAAACTTAACATGCTCATGATTTCTTTTGCAAACTTACTAATGATACATTTCCACACTTTCAAACACTAACTTCTTTGCTCTTTCTCTTTAATATGCTTGTAACATAACCATGTTATCATACACAACAAAACATACATTTAAGGAAATTGAAACACTTACATATACTTATATACTTCAAAATAATAATCAACTTTCTCAGGCCTTGACAATGTACCTGGTATCAGTGTACCAATGCGCGCATCCCTAATAGGTTTCGGGGTAGCTAGCCACCGCACCCTATTAGAGCTTCTTTCTAACTTTCTGTGGGCCTCTCTTTTGCCCGGTACATGTCCTTTTACAAAAGTAAAATACTTTCTTACTCATAATGCTTGTATTTATCAAGCTAACTTTCTTTTTTCATAAACTTTGCACTATAAACCTTTACCTTTTCTTACTTGGAACTTCCATCGAGCACCTTGCGTGCCCTTAACCCATAACTCAATTTTGGGACTTTTCAAGAACTTGGTCTCCCATACTTAGATCACATATATATAAAAATCTACTACAATTCAAGTTCTATGATTAAAAACATGTATTCTTGAGAAACTTAATCACACAATAAACAATATTCTCCAAGCATGCATATAAATCACAAAATCAAGGTTCTACAACGAGAAAACTACATGCGAAGCTACTCCTATTGTAGGTGAGTGATTTACTTACCCTTTTCTTGAAGAAAACTCACTAAGTATCTCGAAATTTCTCGTGTAGGGCTCTTTTCCTCTTCCTTTGCAAGAAAAACTCCACCCTTGGCCCTAGGGAAGAAGCCCTAGGTTTTCTACTTCAAGAGGAAGAAGAAGGAAGAAGAAAACTCCCCCTTTCTCCCCATTTTCGCAGCCCCTTTCCTCTGCTCGCGCGGCCTCCCGAAACCCTAATGGGGTCTTAACCCAACTTAAGTGGAAGTTTTAATACCTCTTCATGAAACGGGCTAAATCAACTATAATATTATTTCGTTTCATTACTTTCTGTGCTTGATACCCTAGCCCAGCTGGTTCCTTGGATTCGCTCAGGTAACTGCTTCTCGCGTGGTCGCGAGATCGATCCCTAGCCGACCCTTTTAATTTTTTTCTTCTTATTTTGATCCGAAAAAATGCTATAATATTCCGAAAAATGCTAGAAAAATTCCTAAAAATCCCTAATAATACCAGGAAATTATTGGGTGTTACAATCCTCCCTACCTTATAAAAAGTTCGTCCTCGAACTTAGAACAGCTCTGGATACCTTTGCCTCATGCTATCTTCTGATTCCCAAGTTGCCTCTTCATACTTCTGATTCAGCCATAAAACTTTTACTAGTGGTACCACTTTGTTCCTTAGCTTCTTATTTGCTCGATCTATTATCTGAATAGGTCGACTTTCATAACTGAGATCTTCTTGTACTTGTACCATCTGTGGCTCAATCACTTGGTTGGCATCTGGGATATGCTTCTTTAGCATTGAGACATGAAACACATTGTGTATTGCTGACATCTCTGGAGGTAGCTCCAACTCATAAGCTACTTTGCCAACTCTTTTCGTCACTGGGTAGGGTCCTACGTATCGAGGACTTAGCTTGCCTTTCTTGCCAAATCTCATCACACCCTTCATAGGAGCTACTTTGAGGAAAACTGTATCCCCAACTTCAAACTCTAACGGCCTACGGCGTACATCGGCGTAGCTCTTCTGCCTACTCTGAGCAGTCTCTATCCTCTGGCGGATACTCCTTATAGCTTCTGTGGTATCATCTATGAGATCAGTCTGTGACCCCATTTCTTTCTTCTCACTACCTTCATACCAACAGAGGGGAGATCTGTACTTCCTACCATAAAGAGCTTCATAGGGTGCCATACCAATAGTGGCTTGGTAACGGTTGTTGTAGGCAAACTCAGCTAAACATAAATACTTGCACCAACTGCCCTTGAAGTCCAATGCACAAGCTCTGAGCATATCTTCTAGAACCTGATTCACTCTCTCTGTCTGTCCATCAGTCTGGGGATGGAAAGCTGTGCTGAATTTCAGTTTGGTGCCTAACGCTGTCTGTACACACTCCCAAAAGTGTGACGTGAACCGACCATCCCTATCAGAGATAATGATCTTCGGGACTCCGTGTAGTCGGATCACTTCTTGCACATATAACTGGGCTAACTTTTCAATTGAGTAAGACACTCTGATTGCCAAAAAGTGGGCAGACTTGGTCAATCTGTCTACTATCACCCAAATGGCATCATAGCCATTAGTTGTCTTTGGTAAACCAACTATGAAATCCATGGCTATGTCTTCCCATTTTCACTCTGGAATCTGAATGGGCTGTAGAACACCTCCTGGTCTCTGGTGTTCTGCTTTAACTCTCTGACATGTCAGGCAGGTGCTGACATACTTAGCTATGTCTCTCTTCATTCCTGACCACCAAAATCCTCTTTTCAAATCCTGGTACATCTTAGTGGAACCAGGATGCATTGAGTAGGGAGTTCCATGGGCTTCTTCAAGAATCTTCTTTCTCAGCTCTTCATGATTGGGGACACATAAACGATCACCATAGTAGAGTATCCCACTGTCAGATACTCTAAACTCTTTACTCTCTCCTTCTTGCATCTCCTTCTTGATCCTTTGGATATCAGAATCCTCAGCTTGCTCTTTCTGTATCTCTTCAAGCAAAGTTGAATCTAGTGTCAATAGAGCTAGCTGCCCATCAATAATCTCCACTCCATAATCTACTATCTCCTTCTGTAATGGTGGTGCCAATGCTGATAAGGACATCAAAGTGGCACAAGTCTTTCTACTTAGTGCATCTGCTACTTTATTTGCCTTACCAGGGTGGTAAAGGATCTCATAGTCATAATCCTTCACTAACTCAAGCCACCTTCGCTGTCTCATATTGAGGTCTTTCTGTGTGAAGAAATATTTCAAACTCTGGTGATCTGTATAAATTTTACACTGCACTCCATACCAGTAATGCCTCCATATCTTTAGAGCAAAGACTACAGCTGCCAACTCCAGATCATGAGTGGGGTAATTCTTTTCATAGTCTTTAAGTTGCCTGGAAGCATAAGCTATGACCTTGCCTTCTTGCATAAGGACTGCTCCAAGTCCTAGCTTTGATGCATCACTGTATATATCAAAGCTCTTATCACCTTCGGGTACTGTAAGGATAGGAGCGCTGGTCAGTCTCTTCTTCAACTCAAGGAAGCTCTGCTCACAGTCCTCAGTCCACTTATACTTCTTATTCTTTCTGGTAAGGGCTGTAAGTGGAGAAGCTATCTTTGAAAAGTCCTCCACAAACCTTCTGTAGTACCCTGCCAAACCCAGAAAACTTCTGATCTCACTGGCATTCCTTGGTCGACTCCAGTTACTAACTGCTTCAATCTTGGCTGGGTCTACCATAATACCTTCCTTGGAAATGATGTGGCCTAGGAAGGCCACCTGGTCCAGCCAAAATCCACACTTTGAGAATTTGGCGTACAACTCCCTCTGGTGTAAGGTCTGCAACACTATCTTCAGGTGTTCTTCCTGAGTCTTTGAATACACTAGGATATCATCAATAAAGACAATGACGAACTTGTCAAGAAAGTCCTTGAACACTCTATTCATTAGATCCATAAACGTCGCAGGGGCGTTTGTCACTCCAAAGGGCATGACCACAAACTCGTAGTGCTCATATCTTGTACTGAAAGCAGTCCTTGGCACATCACTCTCCTTCACTCTGAGCTGATGGTAACCTGATCGCAGATCTATCTTGGAGAACACTGTGGCTCCCTTCAGCTGATCAAATAAATCATCTATCCTTGGCAAAGGATATCTGTTCTTGATGGTTACCTTATTCAAAGCTCGATAATCTATGCACATTCGCATAGATCCATCTTTCTTCTTGACGAACAGTACAGGAGCTCCCCAAGGTGAATGACTAGGGCGGATGAAACCCTTGTCAAGCAGCTCTTGCAATTGTTCTTGTAATTTTTTCAGTTCTGCTGGCGCCATGCGATAAGGTGGCTTCGAAATTGGGTTGGTTCCTGGGGCCAACTCAATTTCAAACTCAATTTCCCGATTGGAGGGAGTCCTGGTAACTCTTCAGGAAACACCTCCGGATAGTCACAGACCACCTTCACTTCCTCTTTCTTTAATCCTTCTCTTTGACTTGCATCTACTATATGAGCTAGAAAACCAGAACACCCATTCTCTAACATTCTCTGAGCTTGTAAGGTAGATAAGAACCTTTTTGTCTTTCTCTTTGGGTCTCCAATAAACTCGAATGGAGGTTCTGCTTCTGGTGTGAACTTGACTTTTCTCTTGCGGCAGTCTATAGAAGCATTGTACTTGCTCAAGAAGTCCATCCCTAAAATGACATCGTAATCCTTCATCTCAAGGACTACTAAATCACTATAGAGTTCTCGATTGGAAATCCGAATTAATACAGCTCTTAGCCACTAAGTAGATGACATGACCTCTCTCGAAGGTAAGGTCATTAAGAACTTCATCATTTAACATTTCTGGTGGCCTTTATACTGTTATCAGTCCTTCCGAGGTCTGCGGCCTACTAACACCGCTGGCCACCTTTAAAGCTATCTCAGTCCTTAACATCTTGATCATTAGCCTAACTCTTTCTCTTTCAGTGCCAACTAGCTCTAGGCACAGACAAGCTAGTCGGTTGAACTTCCTCACTGCTTCATCCACGGATAGTTCTCCAGGTCTGAACTCCGTGAATTCATCATAATGCTTGTTGGTTACTCGCATATGAATGTATTCTTCAAAGAACTCGATCTCGAAGTCGGCCCATGTCATCTGGCTGACATTTCTCTTGGCTTAGACTCTCTCCCATCACAATCTAGCATCTCCGGTAAGGCAGAAGGAGGCGCACTTTATCTTCTCTACCTCAGGTCAGTCCAGTTGCTCTACTTTTCTTTCCAACGTTTTGAACCATGCTTGAGAATCCCATGGTTCACTTGTGCCTGAGAAGTTCTCTGGCTTCAGTTTCTACCACTAGATGAGGTACGCTTCTTGCCTTACCCCCCTTGCCGGGACTATAGATGTAACCGATGGATCGTCGGTCACAACTGGTGCCACTACATTCTCCACCAGTGGGGTAACAGGAGTGGCCTACTGGTTAGCCATCATGGTGGCAATAACTTGCTGTTGCTCTACTAATGTCTCTATAACTGCGCCATCACCTCTAAGAGAGTTGGTGGTGGTACTGACTCTTTCTCTTGCCCTCTAGGAGCTCGCTCCTCATTTTGGGCCTTTCTAGGACGCCCTCTTGGCATTCTCTTACTTTACATCATCTAGGACGTCCTCTTGACATTCTCTTACTTTATATCATAAAGAGGGTAATGACATTTCATCAATAAGGATATTTCATTACTTTACTATCATCCTACTCATATCATCAAACTCATATGGCATATGCCATATCACCATACTATCATCATACTCATCATCATTCTATCATCATACTTATAATAGCATTACTGATCATCATACTCATAATAGCATTTACTAATCATGCACATAATATCATATAATAATACTCACATATTTTTCGATCATCATGCACTTACTAATACTAGCAGTAAATAAAGAAAGCATATAATACTACAATACATGAACTTCTTACTTGGCAGGCGGCAGGATTGATGCTTGATGTCAGTGTGGCGGAAGGGTGAAACCTTTTGCTCTGATACCACTCTGTGACGACCCACCTTTTGGTACTTAGCTTTAAGTTACTACTACTTGACTTCCCTTAACTTGCTCTAATTTTTTTTTCCTTCTCTCTTTTTTTTCCCAAAAAAAACAAAACAACTTTCATCTTACTTGCTTTGCCAGGATTTGACCCCTAGACCTCTTAGTTGTAACACTAGAGTACTAACCAGCTGCTCTATACCATTTCTTTTTAATGGTACCAGTCGACTGCTATATAGCAGTCACCTGGTACCAGGCGACTGGCCTTTTGGCAGTCGCCTGGTGCATCGAACAGAAGCTACTGTTCGATAGGGCAGGTGACTGGTCCGGTACCAGTCGACTGGCACGCCTGAAAACCTGTATTTCAGACCTGAAACTCATTTCCATCCATCCACAAAACATATACTTTCAAGCCATACAAAGACATAACACCATTTCTATACTCTATACTAGTTTTCTAAACATTTTAGCCAATCAAAACAACTTCATAAACTTGAAATTAGGACTTTTGCGGAAGTAAATAAGCTATCAAAATCTATGTGAACTTTAGACTAGAGTTTGTACCAAATTTTGTATCTATGCAAGGTTTAAACAAAGTCATTCATTTTACCACTTCGAAACACCAAAACACATGTTTTACAAGACTTAGCCCAATGATCTCTTCCACGGTTCCGCCGCCACTGAACATCAATGCAAGTCCCTTCGCCTCCTTAACTTATGCTTTTTCTTTACCTTTATCTGCAATAGAAGGAAAATGTAACTAATAAGCGAATTGCTTAGTAAGTAAATCCTAACTCACAAATCCAACGATAAAGGATAAACATGCTCTTTTCAAGTAATGCTTGCTTCAAAACCCATGCACTTGGAAATAATTACACATGAGAACTTTCATACACTTATCATGCTCAATCATGCTTAAAAACATTTACTAGCTTCAAAACACTTGCAAACTTAACATGCTCATGATTTCTTTTGCAAACTTACTAATGATACATTTCCACACTTTCAAACACTAACTTCTTTGCTCTTTCTCTTTAACATGCTTGTAACATAACCATGTTATCATACACAACAAAACATACATTTAAGGAAATTGAAACACTTACATATACTTATATACTTCAAAATAATAATCAACTTTCTCAGGCCTTGACAATGTACCTGGTATCAGTGTACCAATGCGCGCATCCCTAATAGGTTTCGGGGTAGCTAGCCACCGCACCCTATTAGAGCTTCTTTCTAACTTTCTGTGGGCCTCTCTTTTGCCCGGTACATGTCCTTTTACAAAAGTAAAATACTTTCTTACTCATAATGCTTGTATTTATCAAGCTAACTTTCTTTTTTCATAAACTTTGCACTATAAACCTTTACCTTTTCTTACTTAGAACTTCCATCGAGCACCTTGCGTGCCCTTAACCCACAACTCAATTTTGGGACTTTTCAAGAACTTGGTCTCCCATACTTAGATCACATATATATAAAAATCTACTACAATTCAAGTTCTATGATTAAAAACATGTATTCTTGAGAAACTTAATCACACAATAAACAATATTCTCCAAGCATGCATATAAATCACAAAATCAAGGTTCTACAACGAGAAAACTACATGCGAAGCTACTCCTATTGCAGGTGAGTGATTTACTTACCCTTTTCTTGAAGAAAACTCACTAAGTATCTCGAAATTTCTTGTGTAGGGCTCTTTTCCTCTTCCTTTGCAAGAAAAACTCCACCCTTGGCCCTAGGGAAGAAGCCCTAGGTTTTCTACTTCAAGAGGAAGAAGAAGGAAGAAGAAAACTCCCCCTTTCTCCCCATTTTCGCAGCCCCTTTCCTCTGCTCGCGCGGCCTCCCGAAACCCTAATGGGGTCTTAACCCAACTTAAGTGGAAGTTTTAATACCTCTTCATGAAACGGGCTAAATCAATTATAATATTATTTCGTTTCATTACTTTCTGTGCTTGATACCCTAGCCCAGCTGGTTCCTTGGATTCGCTCAGGTAATTGCTTCTCGTGTGGTCGCGAGATCGATCCCCAGCCGACCCCTTTAATTTTTTTCTTCTTATTTTGATCCGAAAAAATGCTATAATATTCCGAAAAATGCTAGAAAAATTTCTAAAAATCCCTAATAATACCAGGAAATTATTGGGTGTTACAGGAACGAGAAGGATGCGCGCAGTGTCCGAGGGACGAGAAGCCGGGAGAAAGGACACTCGAGGGACGAAAGGCCGGAATCGAATTCAGGTGAGCCTAACTTTGGTTAGCCAGAAATTACCCAAGAAGGCGAAGCAAGTCAAGCAGAAGATTGGTCAACATTGGCTGACCAAACTCACTGCTGGGCGCCTGTAAGCTCACGGGCGCCTGGGAAGTTAGGGCACCTAACAACTAGGCACCCGACCACTCAGGCGCCTGTGTGTTATCAGGTGCCCCAAGAAGGCTTTTTTAGCCGTTTGCGACCGTTGGCTTTGGATAAAGCCTCGAGCCACGTGTCAGGCGCCCAAGACCTCTCGGTCGCCCAATAACCGCCACATCAGCAAATGGATATATTTCACCGGAGCTATAAATAGACCCCTGAAGCTCAGTTTGTTTCATTCATTGCATTCCAAGCATTAGCAAACGAGTTTAGAATAGTTTCTCTTTCTTTTTCTGAGCTTTCCACATGTAAGAGGCTTCTCCGTCCAAAGGAGATATATTCAAGAGAATCGAACAATATTCATTCTTAGATAAGCAACCTTCCTGGTTGCAAATCAAGTAAATACTTATTGCCTCTGTAACGCCCGCCCTTATATCTACTCTCGGGGCGGGGTTACGTACTACTCATTCATATAATTTTAATCATAAAAGAAAAACATAAGTGCTAAGCCTATTAGTCAGTGCATGCCAGTCAGATATCATGCTTTAATGTTTAGAACATTTTATTTCTTTGGAGCATAGTCCTAGGTTTCTATGCATCTTAAGTTCACAAGTAATTCAACTCAAACATATAAGAGTGATCACTAATATTTAAAAGTACCAACTCTAATCACTAGCATTTATTATTAAAGGAAACATAGGCATAGTAATGTAGATATGGGAATCTTTCTTTCCCGAGCCACCACCCCACACATCTTCAGCCCACCTGCCTCTTCCTCTAGTTTAAGTGTCCATTACCTTTATCTGTAGCATAAGACAACACATAAACTAGTAAGCACAAATGCTTAGTAAGGATCCTGTCCTACTCACAAAATCCATACGAAAGCATACAACATGTACACCTCATAAATCATAAGCATGAGTTCATCATAGCATACTAAACATCAAAGTTTCTAAGCAAGCAGTATAAAGTATGGAATGCATATACATAAGGATGCTTAACTTTTAAAATCATACTTTTAAATACTTAAATATCATCGTATCATCATTGGGGGTCCCCGACTTGTACCACATACATACATCATAAGCGCGCATCCCTAAGTAGATACGAGGTAGCGAGCCCCGACCTACTAAGGTAAGGACAGCATAGTCGGTAGTCCCAGAACCGGGGCGTTCTTAAGGTGCCCATCCCTGTTGCACAGCTACGGTAGTGCCAGAACCGTGGACAGCATAGTCGGTAGTCCAGAACCGGGGCGTTCTTAAGGTGCCCATCCCTTGGACCCATACTTCGGTCCGGTACAAGCCCATTCATAAAGTAAAATACTTTACATGCTTTTACATATATGCTAAGGAATACTCCAAATCCACTCTTATGGGACACACCACTCTTCAAGGGTGCTCATGATCCCGTAGGGACACACCACACAACATAAGGGGTGCTCTTGATCCCATACTTAGTGGAGTATCCTTTCAAGCGTTTTATCATACACATCACATGCAATTCATAAAGGGTGCCACGTGGGCTATATAAACATGCTCATACATATGTCATATTTCAACCACTTACACAAACTTATATATGACAAGATTGGTCACATAAATCATATTCCTGTCATAGAAAGTGGTAGCATACTTCATGAGTTAATCGAGTTCTTCTTAACCCTAAACCTAAGGTCTTGGCCGAAAGTCAAAGTAGATATAGCTTAGGTTTTTGACATCAAACATCACATACAAGTATCATATCTATATCCATCATATATCATTCTAAGCATAGCATACATCATGGGGTAATCAAGCTTCACAAACCTAATGTTCTAGGCTTGGCCGAATATCACATGCCAGGGGAAAGGTTAAGTTTTCCTATCAAACATTCCCTTAAACATCACATGCATATACATATCATTATTCCCAAACATAAGCATATCTCCTAGGGTAGTTTAACCTTCACAAACCCTAACCTTAGGGAGTTGGCCGAATGGTGTAGGGTAGGGGAAATTAGGGTTTTTGAATCAACATTCATACAAGCATTTACACAAACATCTCACATACCTATCATGTCACTTATTAAACATAGATTTCATCATAAGATAATTATGCAACCCTAATCTCTAATCCCTCTAGGGTTGGCCGAACTCAAGGGTAAGGGAAACTAGGTTTCTTGAAATCAAATCTTCACACCAACATTTATACAAGCATTTTGTCTACACTACTAAGCATGGATATATCATAGGAATCATACAACCTTAAAAACCCTCTTTGCTTCATGCTTTGGCCGAAAGTCACATAAGGGTAGAACCCTAGTTTTTGTTCACAACATCATAAAGAAAATCAACATACCTATATACCCTAAGTCTCAAGGGATCTTCTCATGTATTAAAGAGTAACCAAGGCCTCTCCTAAAGGAGGTGGCCGAAACTTACAAAGGGAAAACCCTAATTCTTTTGTACAAGAAAACAACAAGAATCATGCATAACAATTACACTGCAGGCGAGGGGATACATACTTCCTTTCGCTTGAATTTCTCCTTCTCTTACTCCTTAGGGTACCCTTGAAGAAGAAGAAGATGAGAGTTTCCCTTGTTAGCCTTCTCTAGCAACCTTGGCCCTAGTAGAGGGCAAGAACCTTAAAGGGTTCCTTTCTCCTTCCAATTCCCTAGGGTTAGAACCCTAGGGTGAAATTTCGAACTTGCAAAGAGGGGAAGAGGGCTCTTGGTTTTCGAAAATTGAAGTGGGGAAGAAGAAGAAGAAGTGTAACTTCTTTTCCCTCTCTTATTTATACTCTTATCATGAAAAGACATGTCCCTTCGCTTCCCTCGATTTAACAAGAATGTTTCTTATTCTCTCTACAAGAAACATTGCTTGGTTCATTGGTTATGACATGATTAGTGCAACTAGGAGGTTCAAGGTTCAATCCTTGCTTCCTCCTTTCTACCTCTTCTTTTTATCACAATTCGCACTAATCCATATCAAAGCCCATTAAGCCAAGCCCATCATGAAATTTTATAATACTAATAATATTTCATAAATTCATAATTTTTCATAAGATTAATAATATTTCATGAATTCATAATATTTCATAATATTAATAATATTTCATGAATTTCATAATATTTCATATTCATGAATTCATAATATTTCCTAATATTCTATAATAATATTTCATGAATTTCATAATATTTCATATTCATGAATTCATAATATTTCCTAATATCCATAATAATATTTCATGAATTTCATGATATTTCATAACATTTTATATGGGAAAATTTTGGGGCGTTACAATCCTCCATACCTTATAAAAAGTTCGTCCCGAACTTTAAAATAATTCCGGATACTTTAATCGTATTGCCTCCTCTCGTTCCCATGTGGCTTCTTCGAATTGTTCATTCCGCCACAGAACCTTTACTAAGGGTACTTCCTTGCTTTCAGAGCCGACAAGAATTTGCTTGTCCTCTTCTTCGGCTCTCCGATAAATTCAAATAGGATTCTCGCCTCAGGTCGGAAGATAACCTTCCGTTTACGGCACTCGATAGAGGCGCTGTATTTGTTCAAGAAATCCATGCCCAATATCACATCATAATCGGGCATATCAAACACTATCAGGTCGCAGTAGAGTTCCCTATCTGCGATTCTGATCGTGCGGCGCGTATCATTTGGGTAGAGGGTATCACCTCACCCGAGGGCAGTGTTGTCAGAAATTTGTAGTCTAAATCTTGTAGTGACATATCGTTCATGTTCACATATCTTACAATTTACTTGTCATTATCTATCATACAGGTGATAAATGACTACATAAGAATTAATATTTCCTTCACTTGTTATGCAAGCATAAATCATCTCTATATTATGCAAGCATAATTCATCTCTATACATATCATTACTGTACATGCAATAAAATAAAGCGAGGTTAGGATCTCTTACTTGGAAGCGGCAGGATGAAGCTTGATGTGTGTGTGGTGGAGGGGAAATCTGCTCTGATACCAACTTGTAACGCCCGCCCTTATATCTACTCTCGGGGCGGGGTTACGTACTACTCATTCATATAATTTTAATCATAAAAGAAAAACATAAGTGCTAAGCCTATTAGTCAGTGCATGCCAGTCAGATATCATGCTTTAATGTTTAGAACATTTTATTTCTTTGGAGCATAGTCCTAGGTTTCTATGCATCTTAAGTTCACAAGTAATTCAACTCAAACATATAAGAGTGATCACTAATATTTAAAAGTACCAACTCTAATCACTAGCATTTATTATTAAAGGAAACATAGGCATAGTAATGTAGATATGGGAATCTTTCTTTCCCGAGCCACCACCCCACACATCTTCAGCCCACCTGCCTCTTCCTCTAGTTTAAGTGTCCTTATGTTGTGTGGTGTCTCCCTACGGGATCATGAGCACCCTTGAAGAGTGGTGTGTCCCATAAGAGTGGATTTGGAGTATTCCTTAGCATATATGTAAAAGCATGTAAAGTATTTTACTTTATGAATGGGCTTGTACCGGACCGAAGTATGGGTCCAAGGGATGGACACCTTAAGAACGCCCCGGTTCTGGACTACCGACTATGCTATCCACGGTTCTGGCACTACCGTAGCTATGCAACAGGGAAGGGCACCTTAAGAACGCCCCGGTTCTGGGACTACCGACTATGCTGTCCTTACCTTAGTAGGTCGGGGCTCGCTACCTCGTATCTACTTAGGGATGCGCGCTTATGATGTATGTATATGGTACAAGCCGGGGACCCCCAATGATGATACGATGATATTTAAGTATTTAAAAGTATGATTTTAAAAGTTAAGCATCCTTATGTATATGCATTCCATACTTTATACTGCTTGCTTAGAAACTTTGATGTTTAGTATGCTATGATGAACTCATGCTTATGATTTATGAGGTGTACATGTTGTATGCTTTCGTATGGATTTTGTGAGTAGGACAGGATCCTTACTAAGCATTTGTGCTTACTAGTTTATGTGTTGTCTTATGCTGCAGATAAAGGTAATGAACACTTAAACTAGAGGAAGAGGCAGGTGGGCTGAAGATGTGTGGGGTGGTGGCTCGGGAAAGAAAGATTCCCATATCTACATTACTATGCCTATGTTTCCTTTAATAATAAATGCTAGTGATTAGAGTTGGTACTTTTAAATATTAGTGATCACTCTTATATGTTTGAGTTGAATTACTTGTGAACTTAAGATGCATAGAAACCTAGGACTATGCTCCAAAGAAATAAAATGTTCTAAACATTAAAGCATGATATCTGACTGGCATGCACTGACTAATAGGCTTAGCACTTATGTTTTTCTTTTATGATTAAAATTATATGAATGAGTAGTACGTAACCCCGCCCCGAGAGTAGATATAAGGGCGGGCGTTACAACCTCTTTCTTTCAGTTTGCTTTATTTATTTATGTTTATTATTTTTTGCTTGGACTAACAAATATCATTGTCAAAGTTAGACAAAAGGTTTCTTATATTTTTTTTAGGGGCAATTCACCCCCTCTTGCCGGTCGACCACAATCCAACATCTAACAATGAAAAGACCTATCATTGCCTACTTGCAAGAGGACAAGAAAAAACCAAAACCCTAGATAGAAAATGGATTCCCAAAGAATATTTGGTCAACCCAATTAGGAAAGACTTCTATTAGGTGCCAAAGTCAATCCTCAAGGGTTAGAGAATTTAAGTTTAGTCAACCATGTTGTTAAAATTTCAAATTTTTGAAAAATAGTTGACTTAAGACCTTGAGGGGGAGTACTTAGCCCAAATAGAAATTCATGATAAAATGAGTTAAATAGGAATTACCTTTAGTACATCTCATATTGCGTTGATTTATGATTGTATTTATGCATATGAGATTTTAAGATGATACAAATAATTCACTTATGCTTATGACATTTTGATGAGTTATTAGATGTATCACTTTAGTAATCATAGACCAACTATGAGGAAAGCAAATATTTAATTAATGGACATCTTGCCCATAGATCATAGTTGGATATTTCAAATGTTTTGAAAATAATTCTGTATTTTATTTGATATGACATAGATTTGCAGAACACATGGGTTCAAAATAGGATATGATTTTGATACAAAATTGAAGGTTTTCAAAGTATTTAGGTTTTGGTCAAAAAGTCAAATATATTTAGATTTTTTATGAAAATATATTTTTCTCTGTTAGGAAACATCATAAGAAATATATTTGTAAAATTTCATAATTTTTTGAATTTTTTAAAATTTTTTATGTATTTTTGAAATTTAGCTCAAAAAGTTGAAATTCAAATCAGAAATGTATCAGTCGACTGGTATCAAGGGTCAGTCAACTGATATTATTGTTTCTTGGATGAAAGGATAATTTTGATGAGATCAGTCGACTGGTAACTGACTCAGTCGATTGATACATAAATTTTTTGATTTTTGTGTATTTTCAGAAGTTGAAACCTTGTCCCTATTTGATACCATAGGTTAATATTACTTGGTGCAATCTTTTTGATGGTGTCAAAGGGGGAGAATTGAAAGGTTTAAGTTAGAATTTAATTTAATTCTTTATGTTTGTGCAAAAATTGAAAATCATGTGATAAGACATAGGTTAAGGGGAATGATGCATGTTCATGTATCTTAATATACTATGTTTTTAATTTTCAATTGTTATCTTTGTACCTAACTTAAACATATTACCACACATCAAAAAGGGGGAGATTGTTGGTGCAATCAACCCAAGTTTGATCGGGTAGATCATTATTTTTTATATGTGTGTCAATATAATTAAATTAGGTTTTCATGTTGATTTGATGTGTGTGTTTGAGTCTTGTAGGACTTGGTGAACCGCACATGAGGATTAATGAAGTGAAGCGTCCGAGGGATGAGAGCTGAGGAAGAAGACTTCAAAGGGTAAGCCGAGGAAGTAGACTTCAAAGGCATACACGAAGGATGACATGGAGACAAGCCGCAGGCTTGTGTGAGCATCTGAGGGACGAGAGTCGAAGGAAGAGAACTTCAAGGGGCAAGCCGAGGAAGTGGACTTCAAGTCATACATGAAGGATGGACTCCGGAGAAGTTGAGAGTGAGTTTGTAAGCTGTGTAGTCGATTAGCAAAGGAAACAGTCGACTGACAACATTGAGAGGAAACTTACAAAAAGATCAGTTGACTGGTCGGGGTACTAGTCGACTGGTCTGCTCAAAATAGAGTCGTTAGGCTAGCCGTTGGCTGAACATAAGTCAACTGGTCCTGGTAGCAGTCGACTGGTGTCGGGGTTGAACTATTGTGTTAATAGCTCTCTCCTCTATTTAAGAGGAGACTTTGGGGCATAAAGAGGTTAAGAAGTGTGATTGAAAAATTCTCTTCTAAGTGTCCAAAGCTTCCAAAGTACACTCTCTTCCTCATACTCTTAGTTGCTGGGACCTTGACGTACGGCTAGAGGGGGGTGAATAGCCGATCACCGACTTTGGTCGCGGATTCTTCCTACAATGTTAGTGTGCAGCAGAAATACTAATAACACTAATAAACAAATGCTAACACAAACTGTTTACGTGGTTCGAAGATAAGGCTCCTACTCCACGGCTGTCCGTAAGGTGGACGATCCTAATCCGTCGGTGGATGAGTCCCCGGAAGACCTCCGGCTAGCTCTTGTAGCTCCTTGTGGGTGGAGAAACCTCGCCACAAACCCTCGACAATACCTGAGCACTAGAAAACTACTAATAAGCTCTAACCAAGCTTATTTCGTCAACCCTTTCCCAGCCAAACCGAGCTCTCTTAAATAGAGCTCATTGGTGAAAAGAGTCGTTACCAGTTGACTGGTCCAACTAGTATTTGAACGTTACAACCTAACGTTCGAATACCAGTCGACTACACCTAAGATTAATCGACTGGTCCACCCCTAAACGTAGGGTTTCCTTTCCCGAGTACAATTCGCTTAATACTCGAACCTTAGGGTTTCCCTTCTCGAGTACAATTCTCTCAGCACTCGAACTCTCACGACTTAGCTGACTCTTCATCCAACAGCCTCGACCTGTTGCCTTCAAGCCTTCTTCGACTTTAGCTCTCGTCTCTCGGATGCATGCAAGCCCATGGCTCGTCTCCCCATGTCATTCTTCGCGTATGCCTCGAAGTTCACTTCCTTCGGCTCATCGTCCCTGCTTTGTCCACGGTCCCTCGGATGCATACAAGCCCATAACTCGTCTCCCCATGCAATCCTTCACCGAACCTGAAGCCGTCCAACAAAGTCCATGTGTATCCTACAAACCTACATACTCAAATACACATATCAAACACAAGGGTGAACCTAACTTAAACCCTTTGCCCAAATATCAAAATGCATGGTCACTCCAGACCATAGATTGCCCCAACAATCTCCCCCTTTTTGATGTTTGACAATACGTTTAAGTTAGGAAAAAAAATAAATAGCAAATACAATGCTAATAAGCATTTGGACTTATGTTACCAAGACTTCACCTTGAACTTATACCGCCAATGTGTATACAATGTAAATATGCATGGATCCTATCACAAGGCATCTCCACACCTAACCTCCCCAAGAGTTAGGATTTTTACCAAACCGAGCTTTTTAAAACCTCTTCAAGGCTCCCCCTATATTGGACTTACAAAGGCTTTTTAAGAACCTTCCAGCAACAATGCTCCCCCTTTACCTATGTTCTCCCTTGACTTAGGATTTCACGCAAAGGTGTGTTTGGTTTCCCACTTAAACCTAACACTTTTCTCCCTTTGCCACACATCAAAAGGACTCCAACAATTTCCCTCTTATTAAATCCTTTAACCTCTAATGATCATAAATAAAGTGTATTAACCCCCCATAAGATTATACACTTGTTTTACATCATTACGACACTTCTTGATTGCTGAAAAATAGTTTCAGCCTATATCAGTCGACTGCGACAGTTACCAGTCGTCTGATCCCCCTTAAAAAATCATACAGTAGCTAGTCTCTCTCCGACAGCACTGTTACCAGTCGACTGTCCCCTGAACCAGTCGACTGGTACCCAAAAACTGCATTTTCCAATATTTCTGGCCTAATTTCAGAAATACACCAAAAATTCCATAAATCTCTAAAAATTCTCAAATTTTATGGAGAGATTTGTGGTACCTGTGTCTACTTGGGAAAAATACATTCAAATATGTATCTATCACCAATCTCACGATTGACATAAAATCCAAAACTAGCTAAATGATTCAATTGAATCTTGACCTAAAGTCCTAGTTTTGATCTCCTCTTGATGTATCTGCCCATACCAACCTACAATGCATCCCTAGCATTGGTTTATATGGCATCTACACATCAAAAACAAACTTCCATGCTATATGAGCCCCAATGTCATATTTTATACATGATCCTTAAACCCAATGTGCCAAATTCCTAGGATTAAAACTTCAAATCCGTCTTCACATCCTTTGGCATACTCCATGACCCATCTATACTTTCGAGAGAAATCCTCCCGAGATCCATAGACCATGAGTCTCAACTTGACTCCTAGAGCTTCCCCTTAAGCTCTTACCATAGCCACCTCCCTAGGTGACTCAACAAACACTAGGCCACACCGGTGTACCTCCGGTGACTCTTGGCCTACAACCTTAACTTTCGTAACTTTGGATACCTTGTCCTTGGTTAAGTTCTTCTTCTTCCCTTTAAATGACTTTCCCTTGCCATTCTTAAACTTTTCCTCCTTGCCATAGTTATATGCTACCCTAGCATATTTCTTTTCATTGGCATCGGAGAACTTAGATTGGTATCCTAAACCCGATATATTATTGTTGGGTTTTTGACCACCCAACACCCTAGCTAAACCCTTAGATCCAATAGTGAATTTATCTAGGATTTTCTCTAATTTATCAAGCTTTGCCCTTAAAGCTTGATTTTTTCTTTCTAGGTTCTCAAACCTAGAATCAACATGTCCACCTTGGACATTCCTAGACTTACCCATTCTAGGCATGTGTCTCCCCTTCTTGAAATTAATGCCTTTATCATGATGCATGAATTCCCTAGGGTTTTGATGTGCAACATTAACCCTATTTTTATCATGATATCTAAAACCAAAATTATGCATAGGTAAATAATTTTCATTATTTCTAACATGCATGGAGGAGTTTAAATTTGAATTACATTTAAACTTATAGTTAGGGATTACCTCCCTTACCCTTGTAGCTCCCCCTTGATGTGAGCTTTTCTTCTTCTCCTTCTTCTCGCACTTCCTCAAATGCTCTAATTTTTTGAATTCTCCTTTCTTTGAGCATTTGGTGTGGTAGTGTCCTGGCTCACCACACGTGAAACACCTAATGTGCTTCTTCTCCTTCTTTTCCCTACAACCCATGTTAGATTTTAAAGAAATTGACTTAGGTTTAGAGGTTACCTCCTTTTTCTTACCCAATGGACACTTGTCCTTGTAGTGCCCCTTCTCATTGCACCCAAAGTAAATAATGTGGTCTTTTGACTTTACTTTGGTGGAGATGGAAGCTTCTTCTTGCTCCGGTATTGAGGATAGTCTCTCCTCCCCCTCAATTCTTGAAGTGGAGACCTCTTCTTTCCCCTTTAATAAAGTGGATGATTCTTCAATTTCTTGTGTCACTTCACTTGAGGAGATGGATGAATCTTCTTCTTCTTTCTCCTCCTCTTCGGATGTTGAGCTTCCTTCCTCATCCGATTGGTCCTTCTCCTTTTCTTAGACCAATGACGCCTTTTCCTTGGGCTCCTCTTCTCCTTGTCTTTGTGTCGAATTTTCATGTAAAGCTATCACCTTTCTCCATAGCTCATACACATTCTTGTATTCTCTTACGTTTGACATAATATATGGAGGTAATAAATTTAATACAATTCTAGTTACCTCCTTATTCGTCTCCGCATCCTCCTTTTGATCCTTGGTCCAATACCGAGGTCGGAGGTGTTTTCCCTTCTTGTCCGTTGGAGCTTCAAATGGAACCTCCAATGCGGTCCAATGGTCCCAATCCATTTAGAACCATGTCTCCAACCGCTTCCTCTAATAATCGAAGTCATCTCGATCGTATGGAGGTGGGATCCGAATATCCCATCCAAGTGGACCTTCCGAATCCATCTTCCTCTAGCACCTTTGCTTTTTTGGCGGTTATTCCAACAAGAGTGAACCTCACTCTGATACCACTTGTTGGGCCTTGACGTATGGCTAGAGGGGGGGGTGAATAGTCGATCACCCACTTTGGTCGCGGATTCTTCCTACAATGTTAGAGTGCGCAAGCGAAAATACTAATAACACCGATAAACAAATGCTAACACAAACCATTTACGTGGTTCGGAGATAAGACTCCTCCTCCATGGCTGTCTGTAAGGTGGACGATCTCAATCCGTTGGTGGATGAGTCCCCGGAAGACCTCCGGCTAGCTCTTGTCACTCCTTGTGGGTGGAGAAACCTCGCCACAAACCCTTGACAATACCTGAGCACTAGAAGACTACTAATAAGCTCTAACCAAGCTTATTTCGTCAACCCTTTCTCAGCCAAATCGAGCTCTCTTAAATAGATCTCATTGCTGAAAAGAATCGTTACCAGTCGACTGGTCCAAACACCAGTCGACTGGTCTACCTAGTATTCGAACGTTACAGCCTAACGTTCGAATACCAGTCGACTGCACCTAAGATCAGTCGACTGATCTTTCTGTGCACTTCATCAGTCGACTGATCCAAGCATCAATCGACTGGTCTACCCCTAAACCTATGGTTTTCCTTCCCGAGTATAATTCGCTCAACACTCAAATCTTAGGGTTTCCCTTCCCGAGTGCAATTCTCTCATCACTCGAACCCTCACGACTTAGCTGACTCTTCATCTAGCAGTCTTGACCTGTTGCCTTCAAGCCTTCTTTGACTTTAGCTCTCGTCCCTCGGATGCATGCAAGCCCACGACTTGTCTCCCCATGCCATCCTTCGCATATGTCTCGAAGTTCGCTTCCCTTGGCTCATCGTCCCTGCTTTGTCCACGGTTCCTCGGATGCATGCAAGCCTACGGCTTGTCTCCCCATGTCATCCTTCACCAGACCTGAAGCCGTCTAGCTAAGTCCATGTATATCTTGCAAACCTGCACACTCAAATACACATATCAAATATAAGGGTGAACCTAATTTAAACTGTTTGCCCAATCATCAAAATACATGGTCACTCCGGACCATAGATTGTCCCGACATTAGTCTCATCTTGTAAAAGAGGAAGAGATCATCTTGTGAGAGTTTCTCCACCTTCAAGCTTGATTGAAAAGGAGAAGAGCATAGTGGAGCTTGGTTGTGTGTGGATCCTTGGATTAGTCACCTCAAGGAGGTGGAGACCAAGTAAATCAAGGGAGTTAGCATTGCTTTCATTGTTATTGTTTTGTCTATCTATTTTGTGCTTTAGCTAACATTTTTGTAGACAAAATCAAAGAGAAGTTATTCACCCCCCCTCTAGCCAAACGCAAAGGTCCTAACAGCTTCAAGTGAGGAGGAAGGCTCAAGTGATGAATCGTCATCTAGTGACAATGAGGTAAATGAATCTCCCAAAATTGAATTCCTTTATAAAACTATTGTTTATCTCAAGAATGCTTTGGCTAAGTCACAATACAGGGTCAAGATATTAAAAGGAGAACTTAAGTTCATTAGGAATAATACATGTATGCATAGTGAATCAAGCATGCCTAAGGAAAAAATAACAATTTGAGAAATCAAGTTATTGACTTGAGAACATGTTTAAAGAAATTTATAAATAGATCAAAGTATCTTGATATGATTCTTAGTAGTCAAAGAGCCGTTTACAACAAGGCCAGATTAAGATATAAACCTAAGACCAAAGAGGTTGCCTATATTTCTCTTATAGGAAGAAATGGTACACCTAAGAAGCAAATTATTAAAAGCAATGTAAAACAAGCTTAGGTGCCTAAGAAATATTTGAATGATATTGTTGGATCAAGTGCATGAGTTCCAAAAGATTGTTTTTTATGTTGTTTAGGTAGAAGAAGAGAAGGACTTAAACATGTGGATTGTGGATAACGGTTGCTCAAGGCACATAATGTGGGATCAGATTGAATCGATAGAGGGGGGTGAATATCGATCGTTAAAATTTTCGGACAAAAAGAGTAATTGCGCAGCGGAAATAGTAAAAACAATCGCTAACACGGTTTGTTTTTACTTGGTTCGGAGTCGCGGTCGGCTCCTACTCCAAGGCCCACAGTCCTTGACCGTTTATGATAGGTAATTGTATATTTTCGTAAAAGATTACAAGTTGGAGTACAAATATAGAATTTGAAACAAAATTACAGCACTTAAAAAAATAAATTTTTACCGATGACCGAAGAAGTTGGAATTTCGGAGCAGCGGGTCGTCGTCGGCACTTGAATGGCGAGTACGGAGCTTGTCGGAGCGTAGCGCTTGAATGAGTGCGTAGAAAGCAAGTTGTTCTGAAGCCTTGGGGGTGAACCCCTATTTATAGTGTTAACAGGGGCGCCTGTGTTGAAGGGGGCACCTGAAACATGACCTCCTCTACGCGAACCTCAATCCGCAGACTTGGCCAACGCTTATCCCCTTCACTAGGGCACATGAGTTAACTGGGGCGCCTGTGTTAACACAGGCGCCTCAATGACTTGGTCTTAGGCTTGCGTCGTAGTTTGCTTCGAATGCTTGGAATCAACCTTCACTGGGGCGCCTGTCTCAACACAGGCGCCTAACCCAGTGAGGCGCTGTTAGTGATATGAGAGAAGTGTCCTAAGGCAATCGCCTTATGATTGTAATCATTTATTTTAATAAATGAATATTCACTATTTGAGTATACATGTTTGTGTATTTAATTGAGATCTTAAACTCATTTACTGAATGTCCGCAATACAATTCACAGCATGAGAGAATTTGTGATGAATTCACAACTAGTGATTATCTCTACATGTGCAATTGTGAAGTATTGAAATTGTCCCTAGTCGATGAATTGATAAATACGGACACTATCAATTCTGTTGAGACTAGCATGGGTTATTCTCTAATCAGCTGATTCTCACTAGCTGGTGACATTGAGATGTCCGGAGATAAACATGAATGCTAGTTAAGGGAACTAGTTCATTGGAGTGACTGGCTGTAAAACTTCATATGGTAGTCTACATATAGATATGTCAGTGAAGTTCTTACTGCAGCTTAAGTGCGATGATCCTTTGACTTGTGGTGTTCAAGTCATCTTGGTCATGGAGACTTATACTTTGACATCTTAAGCAAGCATCTCCAAGGAGGTGTGGACCCAGGATGATTGGGTATAAGCCGAAGTGCTCGATAATGTTTGAACAGCCTACAACGGATTCACCACTCCTTGCGAGGAGATGTATACCCAAGGCCTATCGCCGGATTGTTACTCGAAGCCTCTAGCCAGAGCATGACATGTCCACTGTATGAATCTCTTAAATACATGAGAGTAATTAGAATTCGTAGGACGAGAAAACGTTACTTGGGCTAGGTGTGACGTAGTCAGCCTAGTGGGGACTGACACACATAGACCATGTCCTAAACCAAGTGGGTATAAGATGGTGAAGGGAATGGGGCATGATTCATTATAGCTGCTGAAGGGTTTCAGAATTGTTTCTGAGGTCAACCGTTGATCTTTCGATTAAGTGGGGATCATGATGTACTACTAGGTGCCACTCATGACCGTTCTATGATTGATTAATTATAGACGGCCAACATAAATCGAAAGTCTATTTAGTCACACGCACTACGAGTAATCCGAGGGATTTAAAATGAGTTGAAAATTGGATTTTCCAATCAAGAGAGATTAAGTTTGGTTGAGCCAAACGATAAGTCGAATCTGAATTTTTCAGAGACGCATCGGAAGCGTAAAATGGCTAAGTCTTTTGAAGACTTAATAGATGAATTAAATAAGTTTAATTCATTGGGGCTTGGCTTGGATGGGCCGGCCAAAGAGGGCCTCCATCCTCTTTTCTTGGCCGGCCACAACAAAGGGAGAGAACCAAGTTTTTGGTTCAATTTATAAAATAAACCAAGTGTGGTTTGTTTTATAAAATTATGGATGATATAATTTTTTATATAATAAACCAAGGTTTGGTTTATTTTTCATGGAAATTAAAATGAACCATGGATTGGTTTATTTTATTAAAATCAATCATGGATTGATTTACCATGATAAGGAAATTTATTCCATAGGAGATAAGATTCTTATCATGAATTAAAATATGATTTTAACCATGATATAAAATCAAACTTGGTATGATGGAATAAGTTATTCTATATTTGAGAGGCTTGATGGTTGAGAGACCACTATATAAAGGACCCAAGGCAAGGCTTGGGGGTAAAAAAAATATAGAGATGAAGGCATAGGCTCTCTCCCTCTCTTTCTCTCCTTCTCTTCTCCCCTTCTTGTCGTGCGCCAACCAGCCCCAAGAAGGAGCACCAGCCGGCCATCCTTTTGTGGTTAGTCTTCCGACTTCTCTCTTGGTTTTTCTCATCGTGTTCTCGGAGAATCTAGTAGTTCTCGAGAACATGAAACTCGTGGCTTTGCGAAGTCATCCCGAAGATACTCTGCGTGGACGCGAATAGAGGCGGAGCTTCCAAGGGACGCTTACGGTTGGATCTCATCCCTTCCTTCGAGTTACGCGAGGTAATATGTAAATTAGTTTACGTTTCTGCAAAAATTTTAAATATATGATAATGTCTACACAAGATAAAATTGCATGCTTGGATGTGTGGTTAAATGATTTAGAGAAATTATTTATGCAAAACCTTCCACTGCACGTAATTAATTTTAAAATTACGAACCCGCATCCATGTCAACATGCACCCGGACCCAACAGGCGCCTCACTCCATTGAGGCGCCTAGCAGCAAAAATCTCCTTTCCTTTATTCCTGCAACCAGGGTTAGTTCCAACACACAAGAAACATATAAATGATATAGAATAAAGCTTGATTTACAGCCTGAGCTGTCTTGGTTCTGACTTTGGGCTTCCCAAATGGAACCCTAGGTCAAACCAACGCCTAATGTTCCCTCCTACGGGGAACGCATCCTCACCTACTCCTCTCGGGAGAATTTTCCTTTTTGCCAACCGGATCCTCCAGTTGGACTTTTGCCCAGCTTCACTCACCAGGTCTTCGTGCCCAATCCGCGACCAGGTCTTAGTGCCCAGCTTTACTCACCAGGTCTTCGGTGACCAGTCCTTAACCTGGTCTTAGTGCCCAGCTTCACTCACCAGGTCTTAGTGCCCAGCTTCACTCACCAGGTCTTAGTGCCAAACCTTACGTCAGGACTTAGTTGCCCAGCCCGCGGCTAGGACTTAGTGCCCAATTCATAGAACTAGGACTTAGTGCCTAGTGTACCTAGGACTTTCCCTGCACACTTAATCATCATTGTTAGATCACACTAACACCTTAACTTCTGAACCCTTTGCCATTATCAAAACATAGGTTCGACTTTGGTGCTTTCGGCACCAACAATCTCCTCCTTTTTTATTTATGGCAACACGGTTCAAAAAGTTAAGTTAAAATAACATTCTATAGCAATCTAACAACAATAAGTATCTTAAAACAAATTCATTTATCTCCCCCTGAAAATGTTCTCCCCCTGAATTTTTCAATTATATACGGGTTTTTGTAAATCTTCTAAGTGCTTTTAAGTTTGACTAAGTGTTTGTCAAAATCGAGCATTTGCAAAAAACTTTTCAACACTTAGACAATTTTTTGAAATTTTTTTGCAATTCTAATTTTTGTTAGAGAACTTAGACAAGACAAATTTTGAAAACAGATTTCTCTTAAAAAGTTTCTATTTTGAGAACTTGGGAAAACATTTGATTATTACCAAAAACTTTTTCTATACTTAGAAAAATTTGCTTGAAAAATAGTTTGTGCATTTAAAACATTTTTACAGCAAATCTTTAACCAATTTTTAAACAATATTTGTTCACTAAGAAGAATTTTACTTAGCATCATTTGTCAAAAAGTTTCAGAAGAAATTTAACTCAGACAACTTTTGTTTACTAAGAAAAATTTTCTTAGGAATATTTTAAAACAACTGCACTTAGAAATATTTAAAGTACTTTGGAAGTTTTTGAAAGCACTTAGAAATAACTTTGAAGTATTTAGAAGCATTTTTAAACACTCAAAAGTATTTAGAGAAAACTTAGAAACATTTTTGAAATACTTTGAGAAAAATTTAGAAACATTTTTGAGATATTCAGAGAAAAATTTAGAAGATACCTAGAAAATTTTGAAGTACTTAAACATTTTACTTTACTTTTAGAAAAAAAGAGATGAAAATTTGAAAATTAGAAAAAAAATTCTTCTCTATTTCTCTCTCTCCCCCTTTGCCATATATCAAAAGAAATTGATAACAATTATTGCAAGTTAATTCAAACTTAGAGAAAAAAATTGAACATCTGTATCGAACCAACTCTAATTAATTCAAGCAGGAAAAAGGACCAAACCAAATTAAACCAATCTTGTTTGGGTCCTGTCTAACTTAGTTGGTTACTTACTAACTGTTATAAAACAGTAGCTTTCACTAGGGTTAGTCAAGTCAAGTGATCTGATCAAGTTAGATTTTCTAAGCTTGACACTTAACCTGATTGTTGTTCAACTTGTATTTATTGCCCCAATTACTGCAGATGCACTGACTTAAAGCATCTTGAATCAAGGCATAGACCTAAGCATCTCAACCCAGTCTAGGTTATCAATCAAAGTACCCTAAGGTGCTTGAGAGATGTTGACTTTTAGATCTATAGGTGCATGCAGTTCAAGAGTTAGGGCCTAAGCTAAGTCCATTTGCGCAAAAACCCTAGTTTTGAAGGGGGTATGTTTTTATAAAAACTAAGTCGGAAAATCATTTTAAATTTCAAAAAACTTGATAAAAAAATGATTTTTCAAATTGCTAATTTTTGAATCAAATTTAAAAAATAGGAAAACAAATTTTTTGAAAAATATAGAACAGTCCTATTCTACTAAGTACAACCCTAACTACCTTCTTAGTGAGCTAAACTCAGATTCAGGTAAGGGTTTGGTAAAAATGTCTGCTAAGTTGGATTTTGAGTCCGCATGCTTAAGTACTATCTTGCCCCTGGCTACATGATCTCTTACAAAATGATGCTTAACTTCTATATGTTTTGTTCAGGAATGTTGAATTGAGTTCTTAGTCAAATTGATTGAACTAATGTTATCAATAAAAACTTGGGTTTGGTTGTAGTCAAGCTGGAAATCCTTAAGAGTATGCATCATTCATAAAAGTTGTGCCACACACTCTCCTAGGGCAACATATTCTGCTTCGATTGTAGATAAGGCTACGCAGTGCTGCTTTCTACTACACCAGCTGACTAGGCTATGTCCTAACAGTTGACAACTTCCACTTGTACTCTTTGTATCTAATTTACACCGAGTATAGTCAGAGTCAGAATACCCTGATAATTCAAAAGTGAAAGTTCTAGGATATCAAATTCCTACATTTAGGGTACCCTTAATGTACCTTAGTACTCTTTTTAGGGCTGCTAAGTGGGATTCCTTAGCACAAGTTTGGTATCTAGCACACATTCCTATAGAAAATAAGATATTAGGTCTAAGTAAAGTAGACTACCAATCATGCTTCGGTATAACTTAAGATCTACAGGCTTACCTTCAGGGTCATTATCTATTTTGACATTAGTTGCCATAGGGTACCTAAGCTTTTTAAATTATCCATTTTGAATTTTTTTTATTAACTCTTTGGCATATTTAGATTGGTGAACAAAATTGTCATCTCTAGTTTGCTTAATTTGTAAACCTAAGAAAAAGTTGAGCTCACCCACCAAGCTCATTTCGAATTCAGTTTCCATTATTTTTACAAATTCTTTTAGAAAATTAGAGTTAGTGGATCCAATATTATATCATCAACATATATTTGTGCAATAAAAATATCTTTTCTAAGGTTTTAACAAAAAGTGTGAAGTCTATTTGACCTTGGTTAAATTCCTTAGAAATTAGATAAGTTGATAATCGTTCGTACCATGCCCTAGGTGCTTGTTTCAACCTATAAAGTGTTTTTCTAAGTTTAAAAACATATTCAGGTTTTTCTAGGTCCTCAAATCCTGGGGGTTGCCCTACATAAACTTCTTCTTTAATAAACCCATTTAGAAAAGAAGACTTGACATACATTTGATATAGCTTAAACCCTCTATAGGCTGCAAAGGCTAATAACATTCTACTTGACTCAAGTCTGGCTACTGGGGCATAGGTTTCATCATAGTCTAACCCTTCGATCTGACTAAACCCTTTAGCTACTAAGCGAGCTTTATTTTTAACAATTTCCCCTTGATCATTTAGTTTGTTTCTAAAACCCCACTTAGTATCTATAATAGATTTGCCCTCAGGTTTAGGTAGTAGTTCCCAGACTTGGTTTCTTTCAAATTGGGCTAATTCCTCTTGCATAGCTATGACCCAATCAGGGTCAGGTAGGGCATCCTTTATAGTCTTAAGTTCAAATTTTGAAATGAGTGCTATCTGACTAAGATTTCTATAGGAGGACCTAGTTCTGACTCCTAAGGTTGGATCACCCATAATTTGATCAGAAGGATGATTGAGTCTGGGTTTCTTTGTCCTTCTAGAACTAGGTTCAGTCTCAGGTCTGACTAGACGGTTCCGTTCAGTGTTTGGTTCAACTACTTGGTTTGGTTCAGTTATTGGTTCAGTTGATGCCTCAGTAGTTGGTTCAAGTGTTAGTTCATTTAGTGGTTCAATCAGTGGTTCAATTGATGATTCAATTATTGGTTCACTGTCTTCTTGATCAAGATTTGACTGGTTTAAATTTTGATTATCTTTTGGTTCAACTTCTTCATCAAAAATTAAATTAGTAGTTTCTTCAATTTTGTGGATTTATTTATTACAAACCCTATAGGCTCTACTAGTTGTTGAATATCCTAAGAAGATCCCTGGGGTTGACTTAGATTGGAACTTACCTAGGTAATCCTTAGTGTTTAAGATATGGACTTTGTACCCAAAGACCCTTAGGTAGTGTAGGTTATGCAATCTATGATAATATAGTTCATAAGGAATTTTATTGTGCCTTTTATTAATTAGAACCCTATTTTGAATATAGCGTGTCGTACTTACCGCTTTTGCCCAAAATTAGTTAGCTAGACTATATTCATTGAGCATTGTTCTAGCGGCTTCCTGAAGGGTTCTATTTTTTCTCTCTACTATCCCATTTTGTTGGGGGGTTCTAGGACAGGAAAATTCATGAATATACCCATTGACTTTGCAGAATTCCTCAAATTTTTGATTTTCAAACTTTCCCCCGTGATCACTCCTAAGTCTTTTAATTTTAGTATCATTTTGATGTTCAATCATTTTGCATAAGTCAATAAATAAGTTTAGGGGTTCATCCTTAGTTTTCAGGAACCTAACCCAGGTAAACCTAGAGTAATCGTCGATGATTACTAAGCAGTACTGATTCCCGCTTAGTGACTTGACTCCATGTGAATCAAATATGTCAAGGTGCAGGAGCTCAAGTGTGGTTTGAGTTAAGTCTGATTGAGTTGGTTTGTGTGTAGATTTAGTTTGTTTACCTGGTTTACATGAGTTACAAATTGTGTTCTCAAAATTCTTGATTTTAGATACACCTTTAATTAAACCAAGTTGGGTAATTTTAGAGATTAATTTGACATGAGTGTGACCTAATCTCCTATCCCAAAGGTTAAATTCTTCTAATTGCGTCAGAAAGCATTTTGGTACTAAGGGTAGATTAATAGTGTAAATATTATTTTTCCTAGTACCCTTAAGCATTATTTCTGAGTCTTGGAGGTTTCTAATAAGACAATCAGAGTTGGTGAAGGTAACTATGTAACCAGCATCATAGAGTTGACTAATACTAAGCAAATTGAACTTAAAATTTTCAACCAAGAGAACTTTCTTAATAATGAAATCAGATTTAAGTTCAATGTACTTGACCCAATGACTTTGAGTGTAGCATTGTTGCCAAATGCGACTGAGCCTAGGTTCTTGAACTTGATTTTGGTGAATTTCAATTATCTCCAGTCATGTGTCTGGAGCATCCACTATCCAACATCCACTCATCCAAATCTTTATGTTCCTACACATAAAGTATTTGTTGATTTGGATCCATTAGAGTTAGGGATAGCTTGAATTGAATTTCACATCCTAGTCTGTCTCACCCAATCTAGTGTTATCAAACATGTTAACCTTATGGGTTTTGTGAGACCAGTTTTCAAAATAAAATTTTAATTTTGAAAAATAGTTAATTTTGAAAGAGTTGAATTAATTTAGAAAACTATTTAAGGTTATTGATTTGAAAATATGTTGAATCTAAGATTAATTGAAATTTGTGTTAGATTCAAATTTAACAAATAGTAAAATGAATTTGATTTTCAGTAACTGGCTTCCAGGTTTTGGCGAGGCACAAGGCCTTCTTTGGCCGTAGCCTTATTTGAGCAACAACCCTTTCCTTGACAAAGCCTTTTACTGAATATTCATCTTCAAGTTACTTCTTGAAAGATTTTGGTCTAACTAGTTTGGGTCTTGGATCGGTAGCTTCGGCTAGTTCCATCAGACTAAACAGACCAAGTAGGATATACTTAACCTTATTAGAAGGGCTTCCGTAACGTATTATCATCTCACCTCCACCCAATACTATGTTGTTCAAATTTCAACTCAATCATTTGTCCTTAATCTTGCCAATCCTAATCTAAGCATGATAATTAAAAATTGCAAAAAGAAAATAGACAAGCAAGCAAGCAATTCAGTAAAATTATCTAACTATAAATATGGTTTTTATATTGACTCCCCCTGGACCATAGCCTCGATAAGGGTTAGGCAAGATGTGAATCTTGTCCTTGGGGATCCAATACTGGCTTGGTCCAGCCTGTTTATTTAAACACAGCTTGGGGATGTTGGGTTCTCCGGCACCATAACACAAAAACGCAGCGGAAACAAAAACCCTCGAGCGATCCATGTGAAAGAAAACTCGTACAAAGTTGATTTATATCTACTTTTAGAGAGGATATACCTTTGATGCGTGCCCTTTCGATTATCCCGCTCGTCCAAGATGCGCCGGATCTCTTGCACGTTCAAGTGTTCGTGCCTCTATCCGTATCCACATGGACACGATCTCTCAACTCCGGGAAGAACTACCTTAGTTGTGCTAGCAACTTGAGGTAGTTCGCAGAACACCAAAAACCCCAAAGGGGTTTCAGCCAAGAGGGAGAAGAGGAAGAAGAGAGGAAGGGAAGAAGGGAAAGCTCACACACACCTCATTCAAAATGACTACTCTCTTTTATATTCATCCCATGAATATGAAGAGTCTTTTGACTTTAACTTCCCTTCATTAAAGCCAATAAAGAGCACATCTTTTCATGTGACTCTTCACCTCTCTTCATCCAATGAAGAGAGACTTTTCTCTTACCTTCATTAAACACTTTAATGAATTTCCTCATGCAATTCCGGCCGGGGCCTCTCGGGCTTCCGACCAGGTCTCCCGACCAAGTCTGTCGAGCAAGTCGCCGAGCTCCCGACCCAGTCTGCAGAGCTCCCGACCTAGTCTGCCGAGCACCGAGCTCCCAACGCAGTCTGCCGAGTGCCGACCCAGTCTGCCAAGTGTCGAGCTCGGGCTCTCGATCTAGTCTCTCGAGTTCCCAACTCGAGCTCTCGACCAAGTCCCTGAGCTCCCGACCCAATCTCCCGACTCGAGTCTCTAGAGCTCCTGTCCCGATCTCCCGAGCTCCTGAACTAGTCTCCCGAGTTCCTAACTCGAGCTCCCGATCAGATCTCCCGAGTTCCCAACTCGGGCTCCCGATTAGACTTCCCGAGTTCCCAACTCGGGCTCCCACTCAGATTTCCCGAAGCATCATGTCCTTAGTGTGTGACCCAATAGGTTCTCGTGACGTTGGCAATGCGCTTAAACACCTTAGACACATAAGCAATGAGCTGCATCTAGCAATGCATCATTGCTACCCAAGTAACAAGAAAAGTCGAGATCCGACTAACCTCCGTGACTATGATAATGTATGACCTTGTCCTTCTATTCTTGATATCTAGATTGACCAATGAGGCATAGACCGTGTCATCCTCGATCAATCTATGTGTTTCTTGATCCCCGAGTAGACTCACTCAAACAAATGAGCTCAATATCTCATATTGACTCATTTGAGCATGGTCATACGTTTCAGTAGTCCTACTCGATCACGGGGCCCATAAATATCACTCCCGTCATATGGTGGGATAGATCCATCTACATCACTCACATCCTTCCGTATAATTCATTACATACCCAGTGATCGCCTTTATAGTCCACCCTGTTACGGGTGACGTTTGACGATACCAAAGTACATAACTCCTTATGTAGGGAACCGTAGTGACTTCAGGTCTAAGGACTATTCATACTAATAGTCACATGAGAAAGTTTATGTCACTCATATGACAATCTATGAAACATTCTTATGGCGGGTCAATTCAGTACACATTCTCTAATGTATACCCATGTATCAACTTGATATCACATATCCATGACTTGTGAGCTCAAGTCATCAATTGACCTACCATGCTAGTCTCCATGCATTAATATTGTCCCCTGAATATTAATGCTTGACTAGGAATAATTTAGTGTAGTGTTCTCTAACATTATCTCACTATCGATTCAACTAATCGATATAATATAGATAAGAACCTACTACACAAGGACATCATTATACTTAGTTATTTGGCACAAAAATACAGTAAGTATGATAACCAAACATGCCTTTAACAATGGTAGAATATGATACAAAAGGTCCCTAGTCAATCATCACATAATTGGCTCTAGGGCTCCTACTAATAGGGGACCCATGCTTGGACTTGGGTTCTAGGATGGTTCAATACAGAATAATATGATCGTTGTCTCCGACTTGGTTCGATAACCTAGTCCAGATCGATTGAGAACGGATTTCTGTTTTCCAAGAATCATGTCAAGACCCTTGGAACCCGAAGTGAACTGTTCTAAGGCAACTCTAAGCTCCTGACTTGATTTTTCAAGGAGGAATTCCCTTCCTCAAGCTTTTGGACTTGAGTCGAGTTTCCTTCTTGACTTGACTCAGTCAAGGACCTTGAGTGACTTCCTCTTTCAGGAGTTTTACTTCCCTGTCGGAGGGACTCAACCCGGATTTTGGCTTTGCCAAGTTTCGAGACAAATAGAAATTAACTTAGATAAATGATAACGCTCGCGTGTCATACCGCGAGTATCAAATACAATTTAAGTATCGAACTCCTCTAAACTAATGTAGCATAGAGTAACTCGAGTCGTCTCCCAACGAATGTAGTTGGTACATGATAATTCTCAGGATCGTATGTTATTGCTTTTGGATTTTGGGATATTAAATTAGGGGTTGGATTTGAATGCTAAGATTAGTAAATAAAAGAGCAATGCATATATGAAACTAATCCTAATACTAAATAAAAAAAACAATGCAAGTAATTGGAGCTAAGTCTAATCTAATTACAATTGCAGAAAATGAAAGACAAGTTAAACCTAATTGAATCCAAACAAAAACAAGAACTTCAACCATTGAAAGAAGCAATTAAAGCATGAATTAAACTAAGCTAACTGCAACAAATGAAGAAACAAGTGATTGAAGAAATTCATCGAACACTTAACATGCATCAAACTCAGTCACAATGCAAGCAACTAAACATGGGAAATCATCAATTGATGGATACATTGAACACACGATTGAAACACATCAACTGGCACAACCCAACTCATCGGACAAATGACCAACTCTGATGAAGAACTGCCGAAGAAAAGCTGTGAAGAAGTGGATCGAATTGCTATAAAGGACTGCTGTGAAGAATTGCTGATGAAGGAACTGAATTGCTGTGAAGAAGCTGTAAAGAAACTGCCGAAATTGATGAAGAGCTGCTGGAATTAAACCAATTAACCAAATCTGATGCAGAGCTGTGAAGAACTGCCGGATCGGATGAAGGAAAGCTGTGAAGGTATTAAGCTGTTGCCGAATATGAAACTGCTGTGAAAGAAGAAGCTATGAAGAAACTGCCGGATCTGATGAAGAAGAACTGTGCTGTAAAGAAGAAAAACTGTGAAGGGAAAAACTGTGAAGAAATCTGCTATAAAGAGAAAGCTGTGAAGAAACTGCTATGAAGAAATGGATCGCCGGCGGTGGATGGATTGTCGCTTCCCTCAACCCGAGAGAAAGCTGCGGAGGAAGATGGTAGACTAGGGTTCGGACCCGATCCCTAGCTTGTGGCCGGCGGCGAGATGGAGAGGTGGAGATCGCCAGCCCTTGGTGGAGTGGATGCGTTGAGTCGGGAACCCCCCGTCTGCCGAGCCTTTGCGTCTCTGCCCTCTTTTGATTACCCGGCTTCAGCCCATCATTTGGGTTCGATCAGCCAAGCCAAAGCAGTTGGATTCGATCAGTCAAGCCAGCCTTGTGTGCAGCCCAGCAGCTAGGTTCGGTCTAAGTTGTGGTTTGACCCAGCCTCAGTTAACCCAGCTTATATTTGACACAATATTTGGGTTCAGTCCATACTTGGGTTCGGTCCAGTCAGCCAAGCAGTTGGGTCAGCCAATCCAATTGAGTTCGACCCAGCCACAGTACAGGGCTCACAGCTCAGAAGGAAATTAGCAACGGACGGCTGAGATCGATCTGGCTTCATCCAACGGCCGGATCTCTTCAGATCTGACCCAAACTCCATAGATCCCAATCAATGGTCCTGATCTACCTGTCCCCAGCTCAAATTCACCAG
>JAGFNQ010003741.1:0-18819 GCA_024364735.1 Boesenbergia rotunda | reverse complement strand
GATCGCAGTCAGGGTTCGTTTTTGCTTATTGGGGAGGCTTGAATGGCGGAGCTGTGAGCTGGAAGAGTTCGAAGCAGGACACAGTTGCAGATTCTACAACAGAAGCTGAGTATATTGCTGCATCAGAGGCAGCAAAGGAGGCAGTTTGGATTCGCAAGTTCATCACTTAGCTTGGGGTGGTTCCTAGCATATCTGATCCCGTAGAGCTCTATTGTGACAACAATAGAGCTATTGCGCAGGCTAAGGAACCTCGCTCACACCAGCGGACCAAACACATACTACGGCGATTCCATCTCATTCGAGAGATCATCGATCGAGGAGATGTGAAGATTTGCAGAGTACCCACAGAGGCTAACGTCGCAGATCCCTTGACCAAGGCTTTGGCACAGATGAAGCATGATGGTCACACTAGGTTATTGGGTATTAGATACTACAGCGATTGACACTAGTGCTAGTGGGAGATTGTTAGTGAGAGCCCTAGAGCCAATCATATGATGATTACTTTTTGGACTCATTGTATCATATTCTTGTATATATATTTCTTATATATAAAGGCATTTCTTATGGTTATTGTACTTATGTGTATTGGTGCCAAATAACTTAGTATAATAATGTCCTTGAGTAGAAGGTTCTTATCTATATCAATCGATTAGTTGAATCGATAGTGAGATGATATAGAGAACACTACTCTTAATTATTCCTAGTCAAGTATTAACATTCAAGGACAATGTTAATGCATAGAGACTAGCATGTAGGTCAACATGATGACTTGATCTCACAAGTCATGGATATGAGATATCAAGTTGACACATGGTTATACATTAGAGAATGTATACTGAATGGCCCGCCATGAGAAAGTATCATGGATCGTTATATGAGTGTCATATACTTTCTCATGTGACTATTAGTATGACTATAGTCCTAGACCTGAAGTTACCATAGTTCCCTACATAAGGAGTTACGTACTTTGGCTTCGTCAAACGTCACCCGTAACTGGGTGGACTATAAAGGCGATTACTGGGTTTGTAACAAATTATGCGGAGGGATGTGAGTAACGTAGATGGGATCTATCCCTCCTATATGACGGGAGTGATATCTTCATTCTTGATAGAGTAAGACCACTAAGTGCATGACCATGCCCAAATAAGGCAATATTAGATATTGAGCTTATTTGATTATAGTGAGTCTACTTGGAGATCAAGACATATAGATTGATTTGAGGATGACACGGTCTATGCCTCATGAAAGGTCAATCTAGATATCGAGGATAGAAGGACGTTGTCACATATTGTGATGGTCACAATTATTAGTCACAATGGTGATGTTGGATCTCGACATTCTTGTAACTTGGGTAGCAATGATGTGTTGCTAGATACCTCTCATTGCTTATGTCCTTAAATAGGTTTAAGGGCATTGTCAACGTTACAAGAACCTATAGGGTCACACACATAGAGCAATAGATGGAGAATAAGTCCATATGATGGACCGAGAGTAATGAAGTTAAAGTTTGACTTTGGCTAAATATGGAAAGTCCATAAAAGGCAAGTTTGACTTGACTCAAATTAGACAACTTGAGTTGGACTCGAGTTTGATCCAAGTGTTGGATGAATCTAATCATGGGAGAGTAATGAAGTCAAAGTTTGACTTTGGCTAAATATGAAAAGTCCATAAAAGGCAAGTTTGACTTGACTCAAATTAGACAACTTGAGTTGGACTCGAGTTTGATCCAAGTGTTGGACGAATCTAATCATGGGAGAGTAATGAAGTCAAAGTTTGACTTTGGTTAAATATGGAAAGTCCATAAGAGGCAAGTTTGACTTGACTCAAGCCACATCACCTTGACTTGACCAAGTGATGACTTGGCATCATCATCAAGGCTAGGTAACCTCCCCATTTGAATTTTGAATTCAAATAGGGGGTTACCAAAGGTGGTGGCCGGCCACTTAATGGCCAATAATGGCCATTAAATGGTCGGCCACTTAAACACACAAAAGGAGTTTTTTTTTGTGGGTGTGTGATTCATTCTTCTCCTGACTTGGTTTTGTTTTGTTTGGCTCTCCCTCTCCTCTCATCTTGCCGAGACCCCAAGTAGTGCTAGCACACTTTTGGGCTCTCCTCTCCACTCTCTTGCTTGTGTGGATACTTCTAGAGGGTTGCTACTTTGCATCCTTGAGATCCGACACCAACCGAGGAGCGAGCGGGAATTGCGGGGCACGCATCGAAGGTAGTTTTCTCTTCTCTAATAGATCTAGGTTGTAGATTGGTTTTGAAGCATGTAAACGAGCACTCGTAAATTTTTGAAATGGTTTTCTTCGCTCGAATCCTTTCTATTGGGGCTTTCGGGGTTTCCGCGACGCGAAAAAGCGATTTTCGCGGCCCGAAAAACCCTACATCCAGTTCCTTCGGAAATGGTAAGACTTTGGCATAAGAAGAAGGGGTGATCCATATCATCTTGACTTGTTGACTTGGTTCTGCTTTCCCTTTTTTTAAGAATACCGAGTTGGCATCTTCTCCTACCAGTATCCAATAGAAAATGTTGAACAAAATCTTCTTCATGTAAAACCTGCTCGATTTAGATCGAGAAAATCATACGATGAAGCCTTATTCTATGACTCAAATATGTAGTCAATCCTATTTCCAATAGGAGTAGTTGATAATTGAATCTAATTTTGCTCATTATTTAACTATGATAATAGTAATAGTGCGAAAAGAAGTCCCGTTTTCAGGAATAGTGGCATTGAGTGTCTCGTCCCTTTGTCTTAGGATTAGTTAGTTCTATCTCTTGATGAGATTTTGAAGGGATATAACTCAGTGGTAGAGTGTCACCTTGATGTGGTGGAAGTCATTAATTCGAGCTTGGTTACCTCTAAACCCAATATAAGTTTTCAATTTTAACTTGCTCCCCTATTATGATCGAACGAGAATGCATAACCATTTACCATTTCCATGGCGGGTGTGAAGTAGGGAAGGTGGTCGACCAGGAGTACAGAGCGATCGGCGTGGACGGGCTCAGGGTGATTGATGGGTCCACCTTCAGTTTCTCCCCTGGAACTAATCCTCAAGCTACTCTCATGATGTTGGGCAGGTAATAATCAACTGAATTTCAGTGATAATAAAATTATACCATAAGCGTCTAATTTTGATTAATATGAAAGCATGGCTCTAATGAACGTGCTACTGCTGATTTTTGTGATGGTGATATTTGTAGGTACATGGGAGTTCTGATCGGAAATTGTGGTGCTGAACCAAGTGACTGATCTTCTTGCTCATATTCAAAAGCGTGCAGCCGATCCTCTATTTATTATCACAATAAATGTAATAGGGTGTAGCCGATCCTCTATTTATTATCACAATAAATGTAATAGGGTGGCAAAAGGCAATTGCTCGCACATAATAAATGTAATATGATCTATGTTTATGTACTTTAATTCCCCAATAAAATCATAAATTGAATTATAACATATGAGAGCTAAAATCATGGTTAGAACAGAAGCTCTTTCATCCCTAAAAGGCATCAAAACCACTAAGGAACACTCTGAAGAAAATTTGATTAATTTTAAAATATCTTTTGCACTCAATTTCAAATTTTATAGGGATAGGCTTCCACGAGAATTTGAGTTGAATCCATGGAGAAAAAATAATATTATTATTAAAGTTTGAGAATCATTAGTAGATTATTATTTTTAGAAATTTTTAGTTTATAGTATTTATATTAATTTTAGTATTTTTGATATTTATGAGTTATGAGTTGTTTATATGTGTCATGTTTTATTTATTTCTTTCTGTTAACAAAATTCTAATAAGTTTCTTTCCCTTCCTTACAAGATAGGAATTGAGGTCTTAGATATTTAGGTTTTTTTTTCCTTTTTAATGTTTTAAGATTTTGATCTATATAAACATCTTGTTAGTTGATGTAAGGAAGAAGATTTTTAGTTTAATAATAAAAATTCCACCAAGCCGTTCTTCTTCCCCCCGAAATTCCGTGTAATTTTTGGATGCATATTTCTTAGTATTCGTACATGAATCAATATTTTTACAAGATTATTTTCGATATTCGTGGGTGGATCAATGGATTCAATAGCCCATATGATAATCGCTATCTTACTTGGTGTCAATTGGTATCAGAGCTCTAGAAAAAAGGTAGATCTGCTACTTTAACGATCCCTTAGAGTCGGCCCCACGAATGTGGAGGGCGTTTATGTAGATACACAGACAACAAACGCATGATAACATAGAAAATGTAGGTCATCACCTCCTGGAGATCGACTGCTAGTAATTACGCCAAAAATACCATGCACCCACCATCTGTGCTACGCCCTGGGGGCGGTATCAGAGCTCTCGAGGTTGTAAAAGGCGATTCGCTCGTCCCTAGTGCCCCCGCCAACCTGTCCCAGAGCCAACACGTAGGAGGTAAATCACGGGAGCTACTAGCTAGGATGTTGTGGCAAGTGTTTGGGGAGGAGGGCACATTGGCTTTGCCAGGTTTTGACCCCCAGCCCTCATGGTGACAACACCCCACGCACTAACCATCAGTTAATCCCGTGGGGAGGTATCAGAGCTCTCGAGATCCCATGGATAGTTGTCGTGGTTGCGATTGTGGTCGTGACAGGCAAGTTCCGATTGAGAAAGCCTTACATCGTGATCTTAGTACTCAAGACGAGATATTTGAAGATATACAGAGATAGTTATCCCAAAGTCTAGCAGCTCAAGATCATAAAGATCATAAGTTTTTTTAATTTTAATTTAGATAAATTTTTTGAGAAAAATATGGACGAAAAGATCAAAATAGTTAGCGATTCAATTTACGATGAAGATGATGATGATATTGAAGAGAAGTTTGTAGAAATATTTAAAGTGCAGCAGCTATGGACATAGTTTTATCAATACTAGACAAAAGGCGAAATCGCTCGCCCCCAGCACCCCCGCCGCACCTGTCCCAAGGCCATCACGAGGGAGGTAAATCATGGTTCCCGGAGTAATTAGTGCACAGTTGGGCCGAGAATTGATACACCAAACGCCCAGAGTTTTAATCCAGTGCACCTCGCGCGACTCGAACCCAGGACCTCTTAGACAACACCCTCATGCACTAACCACTCCGGATCCCCATGGGGACTAGTTTATCAATACTAGTAAAGGAGGCAGGTGCATGTATGTTGTGTTATTAATGAATTAATTGATGTAGTCATCACCTATGTACGAGAGCAGTATTGTGGGAAAATAGACTTGCAAGGTAAATTGTAAAGCCTCAAATGTGTACTTCCTCAATTCCAAACAGTTTATGTTTTTGACGAACATAAATTAACTTCATATTAGTCTTTTAATCAAGAATTAATGGAGTGGTTGTGATAGATAGATAAGAACGATATCCATGATACTGTGCTCGTTAGTGGATTAACGATGTTTTCAAAATCCAACCGCTATTAGTAGATTTTGCTGATTTGGTTTCAAATAATCTTCCTCCTAGGCTACCATTTGATACTACTTCAAACTCGAGGATAATTCCTTTCAACCCAGGAAGACTGCGATAGGAGATTTATAGATTATTATTAGTAGTAGTAATTTTTATTTTTATACTATTTAGGATAATTTTGGTATTTTTAATATTTATGAATTCTGAGTTCTCTATATTAATGTCTTGTTTTATTAATTTATTTTTATTAAAAAAATTTTGATAAAATTTCTTTCCTTTCATTAAAGATAAGAATTGAAGTCTTATATATTAAGGATTTCTTTCCTTTTTTGTATTTTAGGATTTTGATTTATATAAGCGTTAGTTCATGTAAAAGAGAAGATTTTTTATTTAATAATAAAAATTTGGTCACGCCGTTCTTCTTTTCTCCAAAACTCTGTGTAATTTTTGGATATCTATTTTTTGATATTTGTACGTGAATCAATAGGTTTAGGAGATTATTTTGAATATTCATGTAACAGATTCAGTAGCTCAAAGATAATTATTACCCTGTCTGACGTCATTAGCAGAGAGAAATTCTTGGTTTGTCATGTTTGTATGGTCACAGGCATTGCAATTTACATTGGTGATTAGTTTGGTATTAGTAGGCAATTGTAGTAGTTGATGTCGATCATTAGAAGCCTCATATTGTTGGTTGATGTTGACACTTACAGTAGTTATATATGGAAGTAAACCAAATCAAACGGCAACATGTTTGTTCAATTATTTTTGACAGTAAGGAAAGCTCATATATTTAAGTCTGTTAAATGAGTTAAGTATTAATTGCCAATGGAAGTGGCTGATGTTGACGCTGACAACAATTATGGATGCAAACCAAACCATTTTGATGATAATGAAATCTTGAATATTTTTAAGTCTTTATGATGTAGTTTTTGGGCATCAAAATTTATGAGAAATTTATCAAATCTCAAGTCTTTATGATATAGTTTTTGGGCATCAAAATTTATGAGAAATTTATCAAATCAAAAAGGTTGAATAAAACATCTTAAATTATTATGAAGGTGAGATTTGAAATTTATAATTTAAGAGTAGTAATGAAAATTCAAATTTATTCTTTTTCTTGAAATTGATATAATATAAATGGAGTAATGGAACTGTATGCTATGAATTGAATTACAAAACAAATTTATGTAGAGTTCTGACAATTGAATTGAGGATATTTTAATAAATGTTCATATTATTGATATGATAAATATTGAGATTATGAAAAAAATTTATTTAGAAATCTAATCAGATATCGACTATAATTTTTATGATAGTTATTGAGCTAAGGTCATGGGCAGACCTAAACGCATTTTGAATATAAAATTTATGAGAGATTTATAAAATTAAAAATTTTGAATAAAAATGTTTGAACCTGGAGCCGATGTTTAAGATTTATAAGTTAACAACAATTAGTGAAAAATTAAATTTGATTTTTTACCTTGAAATTGATGTAATTAATATTTATGGAATCATGAAATTATATATTAATGAATTGGATTAAAAAAGTTTGTTTAGAATATTAATTATCATAGATGTTTTTATAAATTTTTATAATATTGATATGATATATTAAAATTATAAAAAATTATATTTTAAATTTAAAAACATACTCTAATAGAACAATATGTGACAGACGATCTCCTTTCAATTGGATCTGTAGATGGCTCAATAAATGCATCAAAAGTGCAATAATAGTAGGACAATATTGGGCAGACCAAATAGTAATTCAACATTTATTACGATTCTTTCATCGGCAATTTACCAAAGGGCGTACCCAAATATTAGTATTTATCAAAATGCGTACCATAGTTTCATTGTTACCAAATAACACACTTATATTAGTGAACTTCCTCTTATACCCCTTCTGCCAAAGTACTGCATGTCATTTTCATTATCTTTCTCTTTCTCTTTTTCAATAACGAATTTCGAGACATTTAAAAATATTTTTTCAGACTTTTTATTTTAAAATAATATATTATGGAATCGGATAAAAAACGTACGATAAAAATCGAAAAAATATTTCAATTAAAAAAATATCTCAATTAATAATTTAATATTTTTTAAAAATATAAATAAATTATTTTTTATATTTGATTAATATAAATTAATATATTTAATAATATTATTAAATATATTAATATATAAAAAACTTAAAAAAAAGTTGAAGATTTTTTTTTTTAATTTCAAACAGCGTGGGCCTAAAATATTTTATTTCAGGCCCAGCCTGGGCCTGAAATATTTTATTTCAGGCCCTGCGAGGGCCTGAAATATTTTATTTCAGGCCCTGCGAGGGCCTGAAATATTTTATTTCAGGCCCAGCGTGGGCCTGAAATATTTGTGCATCAATCACTATGTGAGTCAAATGCACGAATCTCCTTTCCCTTATTTGTGCATTTTTCTCTAACCTCTCTCATTCTATGATAAGTGAATTCCGGGGTGCTATCGTTTGACTTCTTCTAGACTCTATCTTAATGATCCAAGGATATTCTTCCCTTTATGAGTTGACTGCCCCTTACTTAGCTGCCTGTGCCCGGACAATCCTTTCCATTACGGAGTGATTGCGAGAGGGCCGAGGAACGACGGGCTGCCCCGTTAGGGGGAGGATAGAGAGGTAGTTGAGGGACCCTGTCATCGTACGTGAAAAAGAAAGAGATGATAAAAGAGTTATCGTCAAGTTTCAAAAAGATAATCTTTGGAGTCTCATTTCAGAGGTCGGGATGAATTAAGAGTTCCATGTGAGTTGGTAGCTGCAGTAGCTCTTTGTCCGTCTGCTCTTGGGTTTAAGTTAGCTGTCCAGTGAGTCAGAGGGAGGGTACCGTATCCAACCTAAGAGCCGGGTAGTCTTTTCATTCTTTGAATTCACTGCTGCGATTCTTTACCGCCAGGCCCTCGCAGGGCCTGAAATATTTTATTTCAGGCCCTGCGTGGGCCTGAAATATTTTATTTCAGGCCCAGCGTGGGTCTGAAATAACTCAGGGCCTGAAATCTTGCGTCGAATTGAAATAATGTGTTATGATAGGTTTTTTTACGTAGGTCTAAAACTTAAAGAAACATCTCTTTATATTTTTGAAATCACAATAAAAATTATTGAGAAAGACTACCTACGAGATGAATTCTAATTAATATAAAATAAGGATTATATTAAAAATGAACATAAATCGATTTTTTGAATAAAAAAGTCAAAATTATTTATTATATTAATTTAAATATTATATATTATATTAATATATTTAATTTTTATAAGTTTTGATAGGAGGGCCTGAAGCATCTGCGTAAATAATTAATTTAATCAAAATAATTAATTATAAAAAAACTTCTAATGATTATTTTTGGTGTCCAAACTTCTAATGATTATAAATTATGTTGCAATAGGAGTTTTCTAGGTCTATCAGTGGGTTTCGCTCAAAACCCACTGATATTTTTTTAGAAATCCAGATATGAAAGGTCCATCAGTGGGTTTTGCTCAAAACCCACTGATGGAACTAAACTACACCTATTACTTTGGGAAAAATAAAAATTTGAGGTTTGGACACCTAAAATATTTTCTCCAACCTCAACACTAACTTTTGATAATGGTATTTCAGAAATCCAGATATGGGAGGTCCATCAGTGGGTTTTGCTCAAAACCCACTGATGGAACTAAACTACACCTATTGCTTTGGGAAAAATAATAATTTGAGGTTTGGACACCTAAAATACATTCTCCTAACTCTACCCTAACTATTGATAATGTTTTTTCAGAAATATAGATATGGGAGGTCCATCAGTGGGTTTTACTCAAAACCCACTGATGGAAGAACTAAACTACACCTATTACTTTGGAAAAATTAATAATTTAATAATTTTTAAAAATATAAATAAATAATTTTTTATATTTGATTAATATAAATTAATATATTTAATAATATTATTAAATATATTAATATATAAAAAAATAATAAAAAATTGTAATTTTTTTGATTTCAGGCTGCGTGGGCTTGAAATCAAAAAGATTTCAGGCCCTCCTATCAAAACCTATTAAAATTAAATATATTAATATAATATATAATATTTAAATTAATATAATAAATAATATTTGACTTTTTTATACAAAGAATCGAGATATATATATATATATATATATATATATATATATATATATATATATATATATATATATATATATATATATATATAAAAGCTCATTTTTAATATAATCCTCATTTTATATTAATTAGAAATCCTCTCGTAGGTAGTCTTTCTCAATAATTTTTATTGTGATTTTAAAAATATAAAGAGATGTTTCTTTACGTTTTAGACCTACGTAAAAAAACTTATCATAACACATGATTTCAATTCGACGCAAGATTTCAGGCCCTGAGTTATTTCAGGCCCACGCTGGGCCTGAAATAAAATATTTCAGGCCCTCGTTGGGCCTGAAATAAAATATTTCAGGCCCTCGTTGGGCCTGAAATAAAATATTTCAGGCCCAAGCTGGGCCTGAAATATTTTATTTCAGGCCCACGCTGTTTGAAATCAAAAAAAAACTTCAACTTTTTTTAAGTTTTTTATATATTAATATATTTAATAATATTATTAAATATATTAATTTATATTAATCAAATATAAAAAATTATTTATTTATATTTTTAAAAATTATTAAATTATTAATTTTCCCAAAGTAATAGGTGTAGTTTAGTTCTTCCATCAGTAGGTTTTGAGCAAAACCCACTGATGGACCTCTCATATCTGTATTTCTGAAAAAACATTATCAATAGTTAGGGTAGAGTTAGGAAAATGTATTTTAGGTGTCCAAACCTCAAATTATTATTTTTCCCAAAGCAATAGGTGTAGTTTAGTTCCATCAGTGGGTTTTGAGCAAAACCCACTGATGGACCTCCCATATCTGAATTTCTGAAATATCATTATCAAAAGTTAGGGTTGAGGTTGGAGAAAATATTTTAGGTGTCCAAACCTCAAATTTTTATTTTTCCTAAAGCAATAGGTGTAGTTTAGTTCCATCAGTGGGTTTTGAGCAAAACCCACTGATGGACCTCTCATATCTGAATTTCTAAAAAAATATCAGTGGGTTTTGAGCGAAACCCACTGATAGACCTAGAAAACTCCTATTGCAACATAATTTATAATCATTTAGAAGTTTGGACACCAAAAATAATCATTAGAAGTTTTTTTTATAATTAATTATTTTGATTAAATTAATTATTTACGCAGATGCTTCAGACCCAAGGAGGGCCTGAAGTCATCTGACTTCAGGCCTAAGGAGGGCCTGAAGTTAGATGACATCAGGCCCTCCTATCAAAACTTATAAAAATTAAATATATTAATATAATATATAATATTTAAATTAATATAATAAATAATTTTGACTTTTTTATTCAAAAAATCGATATATGTTCATTTTTAATATAATCCTTATTTTATATTAATTAGAATTCATCTCGTAGGTAGTCTTTCTCAATAATTTTTATTGTGATTTCAAAAATATAAAGAGATGTTTCTTTAAGTTTTAGACCTACGTAAAAAAATCTATCATAACACATGATTTCAATTCGACGCAAGATTTCAGGCCCTGAGTTATTTCAGGCCCACGCTGGGCCTGAAATAAAATATTTCAGGCCCACGCTGGGCCTGAAATAAAATATTTCAGGCCCTCGCTGGGCCTGAAATATTTTATTTCAGGTCCACGCTGTTTGAAATTATAAAAAAAACTTCAACTTTTTTAAAAGTTTTTTATATATTAATATATATTAATAATATTATTAAATATATTAATTTATATTAATCAAATATAAAAAATAATTTATTTATATTTTTAAAAAATATTATATTATTAATTGAGATATTTTTTTAATTGAAATATTTTTTCGATTTTTATCGTACGTTTTTTATCCGATTCCATAATATATTATTTTAAAATAAAAAGTGTGAAAAAATATTTTTAAATGTCTCGAAATTCGTTATTGAAAAAGAGAAAGAGAAAGAGAATGAAAATGACATGCAGTACTTTGGCAGAAGGGGTATAAGAGGAAGTTCACTAATATAAGTGCGTTATTTGGTAACAATGAAACCATGGTACGCATTTTGATAAATACCAATATTTGAATATGCCCTTTGGTAAATTACCGTTCTTTCATTGCAATCGTCCAGCAAGCTCATCTACTTTGAGTTTCTCATCTCTTCTGCTATTAATGGTGCAACGTACGGAGGTGAGAGTTGGATGTTTGTCTAGGCAATGTGTCTAACTAACCACACATGGCATTTATATTGAAAGTGAAAACGAGATATACAAATAAAAAAGATGACATTTTCGGAAGATAAAGTGATATTTACAAGTGAGGGGGTGATATATAGTTAATAGGAAGTTACTATAACATCAATTAGGACAATATTAGATAGTAAATCCAAGTATTTTGTAAAAAGTATAGATCGAGGGGAAGTTATTATTTGTAATATTGCTCACCGGGCCAAGAAATCAAAGTATCTTAGATAGCATAAGACACTTCATAAGTTCACTCTACAAAGAAATTAGTATATGATAATATTGTTGACGTCAAGTAAGATAGTAATTATCTTACAGACTATTGAATACGTTGATCTGTACATGAATATATGAAATAATCTTCTAGAATCTATTAATTCACGCACGAATATCAGAAAATAGATGTCTAAAAACTATACGAAGTTTTGAAGAAAAGATGACCGACGTAGCCGAATTACTATTAATTAAAAATATCTTTTGCCCCTTATATCAACTAATAAGATGCTTATACACCCAGACCCTAAGACAAAGCAAGGAAAGAAATCTCAATTTTTGGACCTCAATTCTTATTTTGTATAGAAAAAAAGATCTTTTTAGAAAAAGAAATTTCTCTACAAAAATTAATAAAATATGATGCTGATATAGAAAACTCGTAACCTATAAATACCATAAGGGTTATGATATACACAGTGAAAGTGAATGTCTCAATGAAATATTTGACTGTCAATCGGCGGCACGTCCGACGTCCGATCGTCGATCGGACATCATCAGTGGCCTTCGGCCGCCACCCCAAACAAAACTATACTCTGGGGGCACCGTAAACCTGTCGAGGATTGTCGCAATTGCGATCTCGCATTATTCACCGTCGATTTCAACGGGTTCATTGATGCCGGCGATCTCGATGGGTTCACTGTCCCCCAAGGTATAGTTTGGTTCGGGACAGCGATCGGAGACCGCTGGTGCTGCCCGATCAACGATCGGACATCGGACATATCATTGACTGATAGTCAAATTTTTTACTAAGGCATTCACTTTCGCTGTACAAATCATTTCTCATACCACAAATATCAATATTAACCTAGATATTATATAACAAAAATTATCAAAATAATAATAAAAATTTATAAATCCTCCTTCATCAACCCTCGGGCATCTGTCCCTCCGAGATAGTCTCGGGAGCCCGACCCCTGGTCAGACGGGGCTCTAATATGCTCTTTCGAAGTGGTCTCGGGAGGTCGACCCCTGGTCTGACCTCCAGGCTCTGATCTGCTCTCTCGAGATGGTCTTGGTATGTCCACGACACTCAGGTTCAGTGGACCCTATCACGTAGCTTCCCTGTGCCACGTGCCCACCCTGGGATCCTCAAATCAATCATAAGTCCCTCCCTTCAAATCTAATCAAAGGAAGTGTTGCTAACTGATTAGGCTGGTGGTACGACTAGGGGAAACGATGCATCTGTGGGACCCATATTGTTATTCCTTCTCTCTTGGCGGGGTGTCAGGTCCGAGGAATCAAAGCATTTATCTCTTGGCCCGAGGTAGTCCTTTGAATTAGTCCAAAAAGGCTCTGCGAGTTCCGAGGCTTGACAATGATAGCTATCTATCACCCATTAAAAGCGCATGGGGACTCTTAATGATGACAAAACATCTCTGCATATGTAGCCTTGCCACGTGTTCAAAGCCATACCAATGACGACTGTATAGAGGGGCGAGGCCTCGAGATGAGCAATCATCGCCGTCCACGTGTCGTGCCCCCATTGTCCTCACGAGGGTGGCCTCTTCCCTATAAAAAGGGGATGCAGAAGCGTCCTTCCGTCTTCCTGCTTTGCTGGCTATTAGAGATTTCCCGCGCCATTTCCGTTCACTAGAGTTCCACCTCGTTAAGGCTTCTTCTTCAAGCGTAAGTCTCATTCGTCTCGTTTCTTCTTCTTTTCACGACCGTGGGTAGGGAAGGAAAAGGAAAGAAGACTCAAGGTGAGGAAGAGAGACCGGAGGGGGAACAGGTTTACCATCCGGAGTGGTACGAAATCATTTCCTCTAGGGTTAAGTCCGACACCCTTCGAGCCATCTGCGAAGCGCACGACATTCCGGCGGAACTGGAGGTAGAAGTTCCTAGGTTAGATCAGTCCCCCGTAGAACCTCCTCTAGGGTTTTCCACCTTTTTCCTAGTGCAGGTAGAACTTGGACTCCGCTTTCCTCTTCAACCTTTTTTCATGAGCATATCTTCGTATTTTGATATCCCTCTCCATCAGATGGCTCCCAACGCCTTCACCCAGATGGGTGAGGCGTTCATCCTTTTCAAACTCTTCAACATTCCCTTGACCCCCTCTGCTTTTTTCACTTTTTCTTTCTCTCAACCTTAGTGTCTAGGGGGCTTTCAATTTCATGGCTTGCCCCAGCTATAAGTTTATAGGTAGTCTTCCTTCCTTCCATCGGGAGCACCTTCTCTCGGAGTTGACGAAGACGAGGTGAGCCATTTGGCCCAAGAGAAGGAGTGCTTCGAGGAACGGGAGGAAAAGTTGTCGGAGGACCATTGCCTCCTGCAAGAAGCTTTGGAGCGAGCTCAGGCGAAACTCCTGGCGACAACGGAGCAGCTCGAGAAGGCCCAGGCTACTCAGGACCAGTTATCCTCTGAGGTAGCAAACCTTAAGACTGCATGGGACCAGGCCTCGGAAGCCTTGAAGACATATAAGGCCAATGAAGAGTCCCGACAGGTGGAGGCGGAGGCGGAGGCGGCATTCAAGTCTCAGTTCCTCCAATCCGACGAGTTTGGGGACCTCTTGGCCAGCCAAGTGCCGAGGCAGTTGAAGTAGGGCTTCAACGGAGCAGCCCAGCAGATCTGGTGGGCGGGAGTACTGAAGCCGGACGCCGACCTCTGCTTCCTCAGCGTCAGTCAAGCGTGGGAGGAGCTGCCGCCCAAGGAGAAGGAGTTGTAGCTGCCGCCTCTTCTTTTGTGTTTTGCCATTTATTTTTTCTTTTTTTTCCAAATGTAAGTCAAATGTAACCAAAAATTTTGAATGAAACATTTTAGCCCCATTGCCTTGAGTACTCCAAGTATGTCTTTTTTCGGAATACATGTCTCCTGCTTCATTTTCTTTTATTCTTTTGTACTTTGTAAAAATGTACTCTGAATTGTTTGAAGCATATTTGTTTTCCGTGTCTTTTTCTTCCAATGCAACTTCATCTTGTGTTTGTCTTATATGCTTGATTGAATATAGTCCGAGTGCAACCTCCATCTATAACGAAAATAGATTCATCTTACATATCCTTTTGCCCGTTGGCTACCCGTCTTTCCCTCCTCTCTCCCCATATGGATACATACACTCGAGGCCTAACATCGGGGAAGAGACGAGGCTTTAAGGCGGGGCTAATTGTTTGAGCGAGCAATGACAAGAATCGGACTGCCCGACATTTCGCCCAGGCAGTTGTATTTCTGGGGTCTTATGCAACTTCAGATGATATGGGTCCAAGTCATTCTTTGTAACACCCCAAAATTTCTATTTTTAGTTCTTAAAGTCCTTAGAATTATTTAGAAATGGTTTAGAAATATTCTAGATATTTTTAGGAATTTTTAGAGTATTTTTATGGAATTTTCCGAGTCCGTTTGGTATTTTTGGAAAAAGAAAAAAGAAAAAGGAAAAAGCCAAAATGGAAAAAACCAATTAAGTGCAGCGGGTGGCTCGAACCCGCGACCACCACGAGACCAAGGGAGCGCGCGGCCAACCGGGCTAGGGGTATCAAGCACAACAATGGGCGGAGAGAACTGTATTTAAGGTATAGTTAAGTTGATCCGCCCCTTAAGTATAAATAGATAATTAAAGAGAGAAGTTTTATTTTCTCTCAAACCCTCTCCCTCTCCCAAGTTGCGCCGACCCCTCTTCTTCCCCTCTCTTGTGCGCACGCCACACCAAGCTCTAGAGGGCCGGCCAAGACTCTTCTCTAAGAGATAATCCTATATTCGGGATCCCCGCGACGAGAGGAACGCGTAGGCGTGAAGAATTCTCCGAGATCTCAAGTTTCTCCCGAGCTCTAGACGTCAATCTTGGTTGTAAGTCCAAGATATCAATGTAAGTACTGCTCACCTGCAGTAAGAGGCGGTTTTTCCGCGAGAATTTCCTTTAAAAGTTTTTAAAAAGAGCTATTTCCTTTTTGTTTAAGTTTTTGCATGTTATCTTAGTTCATTAATTGTTGTATGCTTATGTATAAGTTTATTCATGTACCCTATATGAGTTTAGGGTCTAAGAAAGCTATGAGAAAAGAAAAGAGAAGATAAAGATAAGAAAAGAAAAGGCCAAGGCCTTAAGAAATCCCTAAAAGTCAAGACTTAGGGATTTTAGCACGCAAGGTGCTCCAGAAAATGCCAAGGCATTTACAGATAAGAAAGAAAAGTAAGAAAAGCTATTTTATTTTCTAAGGCCAGTACCCGGCGTCCAAGGGCGTCGTTAAAGAAATCCAGGTGTCCAATTCCAAGGTCTTGGCCCTGGTAGACCAAGGTCTGCTCTATTAGGATTGGTGGCTCGCTACCCCAACCTTTTAGGGAACGCGCATCAGATGGTACTTACGTCTTCAGTGGATCCAAGTGATTATTATTTTCAAGTATATGCTTTAGCAAAGTTTTCTAAAGTTTAAGAAAGTTTTCAAAAGTTAAAGAATAGCTAAAGTTTCAAGTTGAGCCAAGAAAAGTAAATTGAGATTTATTATTGCTTGAGTATGCATGTTTTGAGCTATACATGTTCTTAGTTTCCTTTCAAGCATATTAGTATCTCATATGATTTTCATATTGTTCTAGAAGCATGTTTGCACATTCGAGATTTTGTGAGCTAGATAGTACTTACTAAGCTTTTGCTTATAGATGCATTTCCTCTTATTGCAGATAAAGGTAAAGGCAAGCAATTCTGAAGGAAGACGACGAGGCGGTGCTGAGTAGAGTGTGTGTGGTGGCTGATTATGGAGAGATCCTTGAGACGAGACATTTTAGTTATTTGAATTGCAATGTTTAAGTTTATTCAAATTTCAAGTTCTTGCTTTATGGAGATTATGGAGTATTTGAGTTTTGGATAGTTTTATATGCTAAATTTTTTAGAGTAAAGATTCCATGTCATTTCCTTTAGCATATATATCCCCATGATTGCATTGGATGAGTAAAAGTGTGAGTAGTTAGAAATATTGATACTTTGTTAGAGAAAAAGGTGTTTGTGCCGAGATAGTATCAATTTTCCTTTTGAATCGAGTTTTATTGCTTAAAAATGTTTAGAAAAGTTGCAATCACATTTCATAATGCTTTAGCAAGGTCGTAGAACATGTATTGGGTGTTATAAATTCATAGAAGTCAAGATTGGTACAAACTCTATTGTTAAAGTTTATATAAACTTGTTTAGTTTATTTTCTTCCATAAAAGTCCTAAATTCAAGTTTATGGATTCGTTTGATTGACTAAATTGTTTAGGAAACTGATATAGAGTATAGAAATGATGTCGTAGTTTGATATGGCTCGAAATTGAAGGAATGGTGGACTTGGAAAGCAAGGGCCGAAACCTGTAAAACTGATTACAGGCGTACCAGTCGACTGCCACGTCACCAGTCGACTGGTACAGGCAGTTTAAGAAGGGTAAGGCTGTTTTCAACAGGTATTAGCTATGAGATTTGAGAAGAAAGTATGGCATGGTATTATTATACATGATTGCTTAAGTTAGAATATAATTGTTAGCAGAATTTAAAAAAAAAAAACAAGATTTCCGCAATTTTCTTTAGTCATGTATAAAAGTTGAGAAGTAGAGAAAAGTAACGATCCGTCTAAAGACAGTAAGAAGGCGGGTCACTACAGTTGGTATCAGAGCAGTTCCCATTTTCCAGCATCACACACACATCAGCATCAACCTTGCCGTCTTCAAGTAAGAAAGCTTTAAGTTTCAGTTTTTCTATTGCTCCTTTATTTAATTGCAGTATAGAGAAATACTTAAGTATTACTCACATGTGCATAGAACAAGGAAGCATGTTTAATCCCTTAGTATCACGGAATCATGCTTAATCCCTAGAATGGATATTAGATTTCTAAGTAAGAAGACAAGTTTATACCTAGAGATGTAGTAGTGATTTCTTGTTCCCTTATGCATTATTAGATGGCAAGAAGAGGCCGAGCTCCTAATGCTAATAACAGAACTCCAGTTCAAGAGAACAATGAGCCTGGCACAGAACAGCCAAACCTGATGGCAGTCATTGCTCAAATACAAGCTCAGATTACAGAACAACAGAAGACCATCGCCACACTGATGGCAAATCAGCACCCAGAGCCCCCTACACCACCCACGACAGGAGTGGGAACCCCAGTGGTGGCTGAAGTTCCACCAGTCCCACAGGAGACCCCTGCTGTGAACCGAAGACAAGAAGCATACCTCGTCCAGTGGCAGAGGCTGAAACCAGAAAGCTTCTCAGGCACGACTGAGCCCTGGGATGCCCAGGCTTGGTTCAAGACTTTAGAAAGCACGATGGAGCTTCTTGACTGGCCAGAGGTTGAGAAGGTCAAATGTGCCTCCTTCTGCCTAACTGGAGATGCTCGTATGTGGTGGGAGCGAGTCAAGAGTAAGAAGATAGTCAACCAGATGAGCTGGGCAGATTTTGAGCACGAGTTCTATGAGGAATTTTTCCACATGAAGGTTACCAACAAGCACTTCGAGGACTTCATGGAGTTCAGACAGGGTAGCCTACCAGTGGGAGAAGCAGTTGCAAAGTTCAACAGACTAGCTCGCCTCTGCCCAGAGCTAGTCAGCACAGAGAAGGAGCGAGTTAGACTGATGCTTCGCATGCTGAACCCGGAGATAGCACTCAACGTGAACAGCGGGATGCACCGACCCCAGACCAGCGAGGAGTTGGTCAGTAGTGCCCTAATCTCAGAGCACTACCTGAATAGCATCAAGGCACAGCAAGCACAGCAGAAGCCAGTCCTGATTGAGAACAAGACAATAGGAGGCCAGAAGCCTCAGCCAAATAGCCAGAACTGGAAGAACAAGAACCACAAAAGGAAGCAGTGGCCTGGCAGCCAGAAAGGAAAACCAGAGAATAAGCAAGCTAGGTATCCACCTTGTCCTAAGTGTGGGAGGAACCATCCAG
>JAGFNQ010003740.1:96062-184893 GCA_024364735.1 Boesenbergia rotunda | reverse complement strand
CAGTGTCGAATTTATACAGACCACCAAGAGTCTGCGATATTTCTTCACTCAGAAAGACCTGAATATGAGACAACGCTGATGGCTTGAGTTGGTAAAAGACTATGACTGCAAGATCTTCTATCACCTAGGGAAGGCGAACAATGTGGCCGACGCACTCAGCCGGAAATCAAGTGCCACCTTGATGTCCATATCTAAATTATCCCGACCACTCGAAAGAGAAATGATGAATTTTGGGGTCGAAGTCATCTCCGGGTGGCTTTCCACCATGACAATATCACCCATGCTGTTTGAGAACATAGTGGAAAGACAAGATGGTGATCTGAGTCTTCAGAAAATAAAACAGGAGATCCTAGAAAGAAAGGGCGATGGTTTTCATATCGCCAAAGGGGGAGTACTTTACCTCAGGGATCGTCTATGTATCCCTAAGGATCCGGAGCTTCGAAAGGAGATACTGGCAGAAGCTCACGGAACCCCTTATTCGATGCATCCAGGATCCACCAAGATGTATCAGGATCTGAAAGAGAAGTTTGGTGGTCAGGTATGAAGAGGGATGTGGCTCAGCATGTTAGTACTTGCATGACTTGCCAGCAAGTAAAGGCAGAACACCAGCGACCCGGAGGAGTTCTGCAGCCACTTGCAATTCCAAAGAAGGAAATGGGGCTCACAACAGATGTCATGGACAGCACCACCCGAGCTATACAGAATATCCGACAACGGATAGAAACTGCTCAGAGCCGGCAGAAGAGTTATGCCGATGTTCGGTGCAGACCACAGGAGTTTAATGTTGGAGATTGGGTGTTTCTGAAAGTGGCTCCTATGAAAGGGGTGACAAGATTCGGGAGGAAAGGAAAGCTAAGTCCGCGTTATGTGGGGCCGTACCTGATTCTGAAAAGAGTTGGTAAGGTGGCATACGAGCTGGAGCTACCTTCAGAGATGTCAGCTATCCATAACGTATTCCATGTGTCCCTGCTTAAAAAGTGTATCCCAAATATGGACCGAGTGATCGAGCCGCAGACAGTGCAAGTACAAGAGGACCTAAGTTATGAGAGCAGACCTATCAAGATTTTGGACAGGGAAGTCAAGAAGCTGAGGAGTAAGGAGGTACCCTTAGTCAAGGTCCTATGGCAAAGTCAACGGTTCGAAGAAGCTACCTGGGAACGCGAGGACGAGATGAGGCGCAAGTACCCGGAGTTATTCTAAGTTCGAGGACGAACTTTCATGAGGTATGGGGGATTGTAACGACCCGGAAAATTCTCTTAATATTTTCTTAAAATATTAAGCATGTTTAAATAATTTTCCAAGGGACCTAGAAATATTAAGGAGAACTTAGGCCTAGAAAATCCATGTTTTCTCATTTAAATTGAGAAAACTAAGTACCAATGAGCTTTAAATGGGCTCCAAAAATGGGTATTAATTAGATAAAATTAATATAAATTAGGTAAAATTAATATAAATATAAAAGAATTTTATTTAGGAATATTGGCATAATTATGGGTGATTATAGGGGGATTTTCGGAATTTAAGAAATAAAAATAATAAAATAAATGAAATGAAAATAAAATAAAAATAAAGGTGCATGAGCCAAGGATTGAACCTTGGACCTCTTGTACAACCATGTAAGCCTTAACCAACTCACCTAGCAAGGGATTTCTATGAGGAAATGAAGTGGATATAAGTTGAGATTAAGAAGAAGATGAAGAGTCATGGAGAGACTCTTCATTCACCACCTTAATGGGTTATAAAGAGGGGGGTTTTTGGGAGTTATTCTCTTCTCTCCATCAATTGCATTCTCTTCCTCCTTCTTTCTCATCCTAGACGAAATCTACAAGGGAGATTTTCCCTTGGGAAAACTCCACAAGAAGGCCCTACCACCAAGATCTAAAGGTTTCCTAAGGTTCCAAGGCTAGGGGTGATCAAGAGACAACAAGTCTTCCTTCTTCTTCCCATCTAAGGTCTAAAAATCAAGAAACCCCAAGGTAAGACTCCCTCACCTGTGGTATAATAGTTCCCTATGATTTCCATGATTTTTAGCATGATATATTGGTTAGTTTTCGAATTTGATGTTGAAAGGAAAGAAAACCAAGACCCTCATGCTTAAGGGTTTCGGCCACCATATTTTACAGGTCTATAATTATGATAAAAATCATGATAATGTTATTTAATGTTCCCTTATGATGTGTAGAGGTTAAGTACAATTTTTTGGAATTTTTGGAGTAACCTAGGACACTCTAGGGTTTTGGCCAACATGAAAGGGACAAAAACCAAGGTCCCTATGTTTATGGGTTTCGGCCACCATGATTTGAATGTCTATAAATATGTTAAAAATATTTATAATGTTATTTAATGTTCCCTTATGATGTGTAGAGGTTAAGTATAATTTTTGGGAATTTTTTGAGTACCCTAGGACACTCTAGGGTTTCGGCCAACATGAAAGGGACAAAAACCAAGGTCCCTAAGTTTATGGGTTTCGGCCACCATGATTTAAATGTAAATAAATATGTTAAAAATCTTTATAATATTATTTAATGTTCCCTTATGATGTGTAGAGGTTAAGTATAATTTTTGGGAATTTTTGGAGTACCCTAGGACACTCTAGGGTTTCGGCCAACATGAAAGAAACAAAACTAGGAACCCTAAGTTTAAGGGTTTCGGCCACCATGATTTACAGGTCTATAATTATGCCAAAAATCTTGATAATGTTATTTAATGTTCCCTTATGATGTGTAGAGGTTAAGTATAATTTTTGGGAATTTTTGGACTACCCTAGGATACCCTAGGGTTTCGGCCAACATGAAGGAACTTAAGCAAGCACCCTAGGACACCCTAGGGTTTCGGCCGCCATGTTTAAGGGTCTAAAATGATGATAAAAATCCCAATCATGATGTTTAATGTACTCTCATGATGTCTAGAGGTTTAATACAATTTTTGGGGTACCCTAGAGACCCCATATGTTTCGGCCAACCTCAAGGACCCAAGGGTTAGGGTTGAGCCTTTAACTTCAAGTATATGTTTATGTGTTGCCATGATAAGTATGATAAGTTTATGTTCAGGATATGAATGATGCCATGATAAGAATGATAGGGTTATGATCACGATAAAAATGATGCTATGATATGTTAGGTTCATGATATGAATGATGCCATGTTAAGTATGTTATGTTTATGTTTAAGAATGAAAATGATGTCATGTTTAAGAATGAAAATGATGCCATGTTAAGTATGTTATGTTTATGTTCATGATAAGAATGATACATGCCATGTCTTATGAATGATACATATGTATGCCATGATTTATGAATAAGATGTATGTATGCCATGTCTTATGAATGAAGTTAAGTACATGCCTTTAAGGCACAGCTATGATGTTAAGTATGATGAATGACAAGTATGATGAATTAATGATGATGAACGACAAGTATGATGAATGAAAGATGATGCTTATGTCTTTAAGGCATAAATATACTAAACGGCACGGTCGATGGTTGACGGTACGACGGTCGAGAGGACCGGTAAATGGGCCGGTAGACGGGCCGAGCCGTAACAAGTTATGCTATGTTAAGTATGCTATGAATGAATGATGAATGATGACACATGAAAAGTATTTTACTTTATGTATGGGCTTGTACCGGACCGAAGTATGGGTCCAAGGGATGGGCACCTTAAGAACGCCCCGGTTTTGGACTACCGAAGCTGTCTACGGTTCTGGCCCTACCGGAGCTGGGCAACAGGGATGGGCACCTTAAGAACGCCTCGGTTCGGGGACTACCGACTATGCTGTCCTTACCCTAGTAGGTTGGGGCTCGCGACCTCGGACTTGCTAGGGATGCGCGCTATGATGTATGTATGTGGTACAAGTCGGGGACCCCAAATGATGTATGATGATTATGTTTAAGCATTTAAAAGTATGTTTTAAAAGTTAAGCATCCCTTATGTATATGCATTCCACTCATGCATCCATTCATGTTATGCATTATGCTATAATGATAAGATTTTATGCTTACGTTTCATGTTAAGAAGTATGCATGAGAATGAATGATCTATGCCATGATTATGTTAGGAAGAGGTTCATATGCTATGATAGGTTTTATACCATGAATTATGCCATGCTTAGAATGTTCACTACGTTTATGAATTATGCCATGAATTATGCCATGCTTAGAATGTCTATGATGTTTATGTTTATGCCATGAATTATGCCATGCATAGAATGTTTATGATGTTTATGTTTATGCCATGTATCATGCCATGCTTAGAATGTTACTATGATTATGTTCATGCCATGCTATGTATACGACAAGTGACGAAAGATGTTATGTTCTAAGTAGAGCACCAAGTATGTTAATGTTTTATGTGCTCATTATGAGATGATGAATGATGAATGATTTTGTGAGTAGGAAAGAGTCTTACTAAGCCTGTGTGCTTATAGTCTTATTTCCTTATACCGCAGATCATTCAAGGGGACAATGAAGGAAGCAGCAGGAGGGCAAGAACGCATGTGTGTCGTAGTGACTTGGCCCAGGAAACTATATGTTTACTTATATGTTTGAATAATGACTTATGGAACCTTATGACCTTATGATATGATGTTATGTGAGACATGATATGATGCTTAAGTTCAAAGTTAATATGCTAAGGTTCCCATGTCAATAAGTTAAGAATGGAACAGGGCATGTATAAGTTAAGTTATTCCGCTGCCTTATGATGTCTACATGCCCTAAGCATGTGAACGTAACGCCGCTTAGGAAAAAAAAAGCAGGCGTTACAACATAAGTACTTTAGAAAAGTTTTGAAAAGCTTAAATACTTAGAAAAGTTTTGAAAAGCTTAAGAACTTAGAAAAGTTTTGAAAAGCTTGAGAACTTAGGTACTTTAGTAACCTTTTGAAAACTTAAGTGCTTTGAGAAACTTAGTACTTTTTGAATAAAGGATAGAGTTAAAAAAAATTTTGAGCTAGAAAATTTTAAACTCTCTCCTTTCCTATCTCTCCCCCTTTGCCATATATCAAAAACAGATAAATATAGCAGAAATTAATTTGTATAAAGGAAATAACTTTCATAAAGGAAAATATTTGCATGATTTTGCTGTACTGAACCAATTCATGATAAGACTTAAACCAAATCAGTTAATTTTCTCTTGTAGGTACCTGTCTAACCCAATTAGCTACTTACTAATTGTTATAAACAGTAGTTTTTGCTAGGGTTAGTCAAGTTAAGTGTTTCTGTTCAAGTTAGATTTTCTAAACTTGACACTTAACTTGATTGCTGTGTAAGTTGTATTTAGTGCCCCAATTACTGCAGATGCACTGACTTAAAGCATCTTGAATTAAGGCAAAGACCTAAGCATCTCAACCCATTCTAGGTTATCAATCAAAAGTACCCTAAGGTGCTTGTGAGATGCTGGCTTCTAAATCTAAAGGTGCATACAGTTCTAGGGTTAGGGCCTAGGCTAAGTCCATTTGCGAAAAAGCCCTAGTTTTGAAAGGGGGTAGTTTTGAAATAAAACTAAGTCGAAAAGAAGAAAAAAATAAATAAAAATAAAAAAACTGATTTTGAAATTAAGTAAAATAGTTTTTCAAATTCTTTTAGAAACTGATTTTTAAATCAAGTAAAGCAGTAAGAAAATCAAAAGTGGAGTTAACCTATTCTACAGAGCACAATCCTAACTGCCTTCTTAGTGAGCTGAACTCATACTCAGGTAAGGGTTTTGTGAGTATATCAGCTAAGTTGGATTTAGAGTCTATATGCTTAAGTACTATTTCAGCCCTGGCTACATGGTCTCTTACAAAGTGATGTTTGACTTCTATGTGTTTGGTTCTGGAATGTTGGATTGAGTTCTTAGTTAGATTAATTGAACTTATATTGTCAATAAATACTTGAGTTTGGGTGTAGTTGAGCTGGAAGTCCTTAAGAGTGTGCATCATCCATAAAGGTTGAGCTACACATTCTCCTAAGGCAACATATTCAGCTTCAGTTGTGGATAGAGCCACACAGTGTTGTTTTCTGCTGCACCAACTTACTAGACTATTTCCTAACAGTTGGCAGCTTCCACTCGTGCTCTTTCTATCTATTTTGCAACCAACATAGTCAGAATCTGAGTATCTTGACAAATTGAGGTTCTAGGATACCAAATCCCTACATTTATGGTGCCCTTTACATATCTTAGTATTCTTATTAGGGCTGCTAAGTGCGTTTCCTTAGCACAGGTTTGGTATCTAGCACACATCCCTACAGCAAAAAGAATGTCAGGTCTGCTGGCTGTAAGGTACAGTAGACTACCTATCATACTTCTATAGAGTTTAAGGTCCACTGGTTTACCATCAGGGTCACTATCTATTTTTACATTAGTGGTCATGGGGGTACTTATGCTTTTAGAGTTATCCATTTTAAATTTCTTTATTAACTCTTTAGCATATTTGGATTGATGGACATAGTTTCCATCCCTAGTTTGTTTAATTTGTAAGCCTAGGAAAAAGTTAAGTTCACCAACTAGGCTCATTTCAAATTCGTTTTCCATTATTTTAACAAATTCTTTTAGAAATTTCGAGTTGGTGGACCCAAAGATTATGTCATCTACGTAAATTTGGGCAATAAATATATCTTTTCCTAGGGTTTTAATAAATAAGGTTGAGTCAATTTGCCCTTGTTTAAATTCTTTAGAGATTAAGTAAGTTGATAAACGTTCATACCAGGCCATAGGTGCTTGTTTTAGCCCATATAGTGCTTTAGTAAGTTTGTAAACGTGGTTAGGTCTTTCTAAGTCCTCAAACCCAGGGGGTTGTCCTACATAAACTTCTTCTTTAATGAATCCATTTAGAAAAGCTGACTTTACATCCATTTGGTATAGCTTAAATCCTTTATGGGATGCAAAGGCCAGTAACATCCTAATGGACTCCAGTCTAGCTACTGGGGCATATGTTTCGTCGTAATCTAATCCTTCAACTTGGCTGAAACCCTTTGCTACTAAGCGGACTTTATTTCTGACTATTTCTCCTTGATCATTCAACTTATTCCTAAAAACCCACTTAGTGTCAATGACGGATTTGTCCTCAGGTTTAGCTACTAATTCCCAGACTTGGTTTCTCTCAAATTGAGCTAGCTCTTCTTGCATTGCTATGATCCAATCAGGATCAGGTAGGGCTTTCTCTATAGTTTTGGGTTCAATTTTTGATATCATAGCTATTTGACTAAGGTTTCTATAGGAGGATCTAGTCTTGACTGCTAGAGTTAGATCACCCACAATTTGATCGGTTGGATGACTAAGTCTGGGTTTCTTGGTTCTTCTAGAACTTGGTTCAGCCTCAGGTCCGGCTGATCGGTTTGGTTCACTATTTGATTCGACTCTTTGAGCTGGTTCATTTGTTGGTTCGATAATTGGTTCAGTTGACTCATTAATTGGTTCAATAGTTAGTTCGTTTAAGGGTTCAATAATATGTTCATTATTTTCTTGATCAGAATTTGATGAAGTTAGGTCTGGATTTTCAGATGTTGAGTTGATTTCTTCATCAAATATTAAGTTTGTTGTTTCTTCAATTTTCTTAGTTTGTTTGTTGTAACTCTATAGGCTCTACTTGTGGTTGAGTATCCTAGGAAGATACCTGGGGTTGACTTGGACTGAAATTTCCCTAAATAGTCTTTGGTGTTTAGGATATGGACTTTGCATCCAAAGACCCTTAGGTAGTGTAGATTTGGGAGTCTATGGTAGTACAGTTTATAGGGTGTTTTGTTGTGTCGCTTGTTAATCAGAACCCTATTTTGGATGTAACAAGCCGTACTAATCGCTTCTGCCCAATATTGATTTGCTAAGTTAAATTCGTTGAGCATAGCCCTAGCGGCTTCCTGTAATGTTCTATTTCTTCTTTTGACTATCCCATTTTGTTGGGGGGTTCTAGGACATGAAAATTCATGTAAATACCCATTTACCTTACAGAATTCCTCGAACCGTTGATTTTCAAATTCTCCCCCGTGGTCACTCCTAAGTTTTTTAATTTTAGTATCGTTTTAATTTTTAATTAATTTACAGAATTCATTAAATAGGTTTAGGGTTTCATCTTTGGTTTTTAGAAACCTAACCCAGGTGAACCTAGAGTAATCATCAACTATTACTAAGCAGTATCGGTTCCCGCTTAGTGACTTGGCTCCATGTGAATCAAATAGGTCAAGGTGCAGGAGCTCAAGTATGGTTTGAGTTAGGTCAGATTGGATTAGTTTATGATTAGATTTGGTTTGTTTACCTTGATTACATGATTCACATATTAGGTTTTCATTGTTTTTAATTTTGGGAATACCTTTGATTAAGCCAAGTTGGGTGACTTTTGAGATAGTTCTCAGATTAGTCTGACCTAGTCTCCTATACTAAAGATTTGATTGTTCTAACTGAGTTAACATACATTAGGGTACTAGGGGAAGGTTTATAGTGTATACATTATTTTTACTAGTGCCTTTAAGCATGATTTCTGAGTCTTGTACATTTCTAATCAGGCAGTTAGAATTGTTGAAGGTGACTATATAACCAGAATCACATAACTGACTTATGCTAAGCAAGTTAAAATTGAAGTTTTCAACCAAAAGAACTTTCTTAATAACAAAGTCAGTTTTAAGCTCAATATTACCTGACCCAATTACCTTGAGTGTAGCATTGTTGCCAAATGCCATTGAGCCTAGGTTCTTGAACATGAGTTTGGTGAACTTCAATTTATCTCTAGTCATGTGTCTGGAGCAACCGTTATCCAACATCCATTGGTCCAAATCTTTATGTTCCTACACATAAAGAGTTTTATTGATTTGGATCCAATTAGAGTTAGGAATAGCTTAAATTGAGTTTCACTGCCTAGTCTGTCTCACCCAAATCTAGGGTTTTCAATCACGTTAGCCTTATAGGTTTTGTGAGACAGGTTTTGATAAGTAAAATTATTTTGAAAAATTAATTTTTATTTGGAAAACCTTAAATTAATTTTTGAAAACAACTAAGTTTATTTTGAAGAAAAATGTTTGATTCTAGACCTAACTGAGAATTTGTGTTAGATTTGAATTTGACAAAGAGTAATTTGAATTTGAAATTCAAAAATTGGCTTCCAGGTCTTGGCGAGGCACTAGGCCTTCTTTGGCCGTAGCCTTATTGGATCATCAACCCTTTCCTTGACAAAGCCATTTAATGAAATTTCATTTTCAAAATTAATCTTTGAAAAGTTCTGGTCTAACTAGTTTGGATTTTGGATCGGTAGCTTCGGCTAGTTTCACCAGTCTAAAGAGACCAAGTAAACTTGACCTTATTAGAATTGGTTTCCCTAACGTACTATCATCTCACCTCCACCCAATACTATGTTGTCAAGTTTCAGTTAAGTTTGTTCAGTCCTTAAACTAACCATTCCTAGGTCTAAGCATGGTAAGTTGCAGAAATTTAAATAAACAATCAATCAAGCAAATTGCAATCAAGAGTTGAATTTATCTAACAATAAAAATAGTTTTTAATTTGGCTCCCCCTGGACTAAAGCCACGGTAATGGTTAGGCAAGATGTGAATTTTGTCCTTGGGGATCCAATACTGATTTGATCCAGTTGGTTTGTTCAGGTACAGTTTAGGTACCCATGCCTGAACTTTACTTCTGGACTGATTTAGTACAGCAAAGTAAGATCTTTGTCTAGATTTGGTTCTATAGCCAAGTCCGGATCGATTTAGAACTGATTTCTGCTTTCCAAGAATCATGTCAAGACCCTTGGAACCAGAAATGAATCGTTCTAGAGCTGATCTAAGATCCTTAACCTGAGTTTTCAGGGAGGAGTTCTCCTTCTCAAGCTTTTCAACTTGAGTAGGAGTTCCTTCTTGAACCTTCTCGGTTAAGGGTTTAGAGTTAGCTCCCTCTTTCAGGAGTTTTACTTCCTGTCGGAGGGATTCGACTCGGAGTTTAGCTTTCGCCAAATCTCGAGAAAGATATGAAATTAGTTCATTTAATTGACATCTATTAAATCCACTTACCTTAATTTTGCCGTTCTCTGTGAAGGTCAGTCTGCTGTCGTCCTGTTCTGATTCTGACTCGGTCTGGACTTCTTCTGAGGTGGTTAGTGCAAGTAGGTTCGACTGTGGGACCTCTTCTTCTTCTTCGGATGAGGACTCGTCCCACGTTGCTTGAAGTGCCTTCTTCCTTCTATTCTTCTTGGTTTCCTTTAAATTCGGACACTCCGTCTTGTAGTGACCCTTCTTCTTGCACTTGTAGCAGGTCACGTTGGGCTTGTTCTTTTCGTTTGCGGGTTCAGCTGGTTCGTCCTTTCTTCGGTTGGCTTTCCTTCTGTTGGTTTGATTTTTCAGTTCTTTGTAGTAGTTTCTTGCCAGTCGGACCAGCTTAGGTCGATCTCCTTCTTCATCTTCTGAGTCTGAGTCTGAGTTAAACTCGGGTTCAGGTTGAGGCTTTTTCTTGGTTGACCTTCCAGTTTCACCTGCAATAAAGGCAATACCTTTCTCGGCCAAATTGCAGTTAGTCTGTTCATGTAGTTCTAATTCAGAGAATAATTTATCTAATTTTATTTTTGAAAGATCCCTTGAAACCTTGTATGCATCTACCATAGATGCCCACAAGGTATTTCTAGGGAAAGCATTTAAAGCATACCTTATTAGGTCACGGTTTTCTACTTTGTGACCAATAGTGTGTAGACCGTTCATTAGTTCGTGGATTCAGGCATGAAGCTGAGCTGCTGTTTCGTTGTCGACCATCTTGATAGTATATAGCTTGTTCAGGAGCAGATCTCTCTTACTGATCCGAGTGTTTGATGTTCCTTCGTGCAGCTCGATCAATTTTCCCCACAGCTCCTTGGCACTGTTGAAAGGGCCCACCCGGTTCAGCTCCTATTTTGTTAAGCCGCATTGAAGGGTCTGGGTCGCCTTTGCATCCGCTTCAATTTTCCGTTTTAGAGCGGTGTCCCACTCTGTGTAGCTTTGAGGTACTCCTTCAGCATTTCTCAGAATCTCCAGTCCAGACTGGATGATTATCCACATGTCTACCTGAGTTTTTAGGTGGACCTCCATTCGACTTCTCCAGTAGGAAAAGTCTTCTCCACTGAAAAGAGGAGGTCTGGCTGTGCTGAATCCTTCTTGCATGGCCATTAGATATTTTATCTGAAAAAGAGATAAGAAAAAGAAGAACTTTGTCCCAAGACTTGGTCTTGGATTAGTAGTGCGGGATAAAGAAAATTAAATATCGAGGGGTGTTGCACCAACCTCAATCAACGAGAAGAAATTTGAACAAAAAAAATATTAGAAGAAATTCGAACGAAAAAAAAATTTTAAACGAAATTCGAACGAAGAAAAATATTAAGCGAAATTCGAATGAGAAAAAAATATTAAAAGAAATTCGAATGAAACAAAATATTAAAAGAAAAATTAAATAAAATCTGAAAAATTTTCAAACTGGTGGTTGCACCAAATTTGAACTTCTCCGCTCTGATACCACTTGTTGGATCGAGAGAACCGATAGAGGGGGGTGAATATTGGAAAACGTTCGGATTTTAGGATTAGAGAAATTACGCAGCGGAATAAAACAATCAAACGCAAACACAGGTAGTTTTACTTGGTTCGGAGCCTAGGTCGACTCCTACTCCAAGGCCCACGGTCGTTGACCGTTTTCTGCGGGCAATTCTATAAGTTCGCAAATCAGTTTACTGTATTAAATTACAAATATAGCAAAGTAAACTTTTAAAACGAAAACTCTTCTTTTACCGACGTCCGATGTAGGTTGTCTTTTTCGGAGCAGCGGGACGTCGTCGGCGCTTTAGTCTCGAGTCAGGAGGTTTCCGGAGCAGAGCGCGAGAGCAGAAGAGCGTAGAAGCGTTGAATGAAGTGTTGTTCGAAGCCTTGGGGTCGAGGGCCCTTTTATAGGCCCTGGGGGCGCCCGGAACGTCGGGGGCCCCCCCCACGTGTCGGTCGATCCGCCTCCGTCTCGGTCAGCTTCTGATCCCTTCAATCTCGGGATCAGATCTTGACCGGGGCACCCGGGATGCTGGGGGCGCCCGGGTTGACCGGGTCAGAGCTTATCCCTTGGCTTCGCTGGCTTCTGCTTCGATGGCTTGCGCAGGGGGAGCCCGGGACGCTGGGGGCGCCCGGGAGCAGCCGGGGCGCCCGGGAGCACGGGGGCGCCCCGAACATGAACGGTCGAAGCCTTCTTTTGCATTATGTGTTTTGTGTTCACCTTGGGGACGCCCGGGACACTCCGGGCGCCCTGGTCAGCTGTTGTCTCACTCCTTTGAGGCTCTCTGAGATGCAGACACTCGTTCCTTCGGTCCTGCATCCAGGGTTAGTCCAAAACACCATAAAGCAATATGATGTTAGTTTAGACAACCTTAGCTGTCTTGGTTCTGACTTTGGGCCTCCAAAATGGAACCCTAGGTCGAACCGACGCCTACTGTTCCCTCGACGGGGAACGCGTCCTCACCTACTCCTCTCGGGAGAATGTACCTGATGCCAACCGGCTCCTCCGGTTGGACTTTTGCCCAGCAGTCCTTCGCAAGGTCTTGGGTACCAAGCTGTCCTTCGCCCGGTGCCTAGCAGTCCTTCGCTAGGTCTTCAGTCCCAAGCTGTCCTTCGCCTGGCGCCTAGCAGTCCTTCGCTAGGGCTTCAGTACCCTGTCATTCCTTCGCCAGTGCCTAGAAGTCCTTCGCTAGGGCTTTGTACCCTGGCATTCCTTTGCCAGTGCCTAGCAGTCCTTCGCTAGGACTTTTCCTACACACTTGAGTAATTTGTTAGATAACAAGTAAGACTTAACTTTTGAGCCCTGTTTCCATTATCAAAACTCAGGTTCGACTTGGGTGTTTTCTGCACCAACACACTTCTCCCCCTTTCCCTAACATCAAAAAGATTCCAATAATATCCCAATTATTGGTTCTTTTAATCCCTAATGATCCTAAACACAGTGTACTAGCCCCCCATACACTTATTTTTCACCATTTGGACACAAGTCAGCTGTTGGATACCCACACCAGCCCTGACCAGTCGACTGCCCCCAGGGCAGTCGACCGATACTCTGAAAATCAGCTTTTCTGGCCAAATTCAGAAATGCGTCAGAAATTCCACAATTCTCCAAAAATTCTCTAATTTTGTGGAGAAGTTTGTGGTACCCATACCTACTTGGAAAAAATACATTCCACAATGTATCTATCACTATTCCCAAGTTGGACACAAAATCCAAAACTAGCAAAAAGGTTCACTCAAACCTTGCCCAAAAGTCCTAGTTTTGGTTTTCCCTTGATGTCACTGCCCATGACAACCCACAATGCATCCCTAGCATTGATTTACATGACAATTACATATCAAAAACTAATTTTCATCAATTTTCATCTAATATGACCCCAATGTCATATTTCCATGCATGAAACTCAAAAACACCATGCCAAAACCCCAGAATTGAGATTCAAGTCCGTCTCCAATTCTTTTGGCACACTCCATGGTCCATTTAGACCTCTAGGAGAACCCCTCCTAAGATCCATTCACCATATATCCCAAAATTTCCTATAAAAATTAAGGTAACTAGGAGACAACCTCCCCCTTTACCTATGTCTTCTCCTAATTTTCAATTTTCCAAGGTTAAGTTCTACCCAACTTAACACCATAACACCAGTTAAGTTCTACCCAACTTAATACCCAAGTTCTTTCCCCTTTGACACTATCAAAGAATTGCCCCAAGCAACCTTACCCCTAGTGCCAAAAAGAACTTCCGAAAAAACCCTAAAAATTTGCAAACACACTTGTTAGGATATACCTTATCCTAGAAAAATATGATTTCATGAATATATTAAGTGTGTTTGACTTTTGGTACATCCTTTATTGTCCTAAGAGGTTTGGCATTTGGTATCAACTTTCAAATCCATCTATAATTCCATGTGTTTGTCAAGGCTAACCATTATAATTTGACACATGGAATTATCCTCAACTCTCCCTTTTATGTATCCTTATTATGATGAAATCCCCTTCTCCTTATCTCTTAACCCTAGATAAACATGGGAACCTTATTAATCTTCCTTGAGTTTCAAGATATCAATAAAGCCTTATTAAATCATGGCATAACACTTTATTCAAGGAATATGAAATCATAATCAAGACTTTAATCCAAAGTCATATCCTATCATCCAATTTTGCAATCCCTTACTATCAAATATGCCTTTTATTCTGGAACCTATGAGCAGTCGACTGGCAAATCGAACAGAATGGTCCCAGGGCTGAATTCACTCGGATCAGTCGACTGCCCCACAGGGCAGTCGACTGATACCTGAATTTCAGGTTTTCAGTCCAATCTTAGTAATGCCTAGTTAATTCCACAAATCTCCAAAAAATCTAAAATTTCGTGAGGAGATTTGTGGAGCCTATGCCTACTTGGGAAAAATATATTTCCAAATAAATGTACTCCAGATCCTAAGATTGGCACGAAACTCAACTCTTCCTACATTATATCATTTAAACTTTTTCAAAAGTCCTAATTGTGACTTCTTCTCAATGTATCTTCTTATACTTGATCATAATTCATTGCTATCATTGAATTATATGGTATTCACACATTAAAACCTAATTTTCCCAATATAATCGTATTTTCACCTTTTTCTCCATAATTCTTTTTTTAATGTGCCAATTCTCTGGGATTAAGACTTACCCTAGTCTTCCAACCCTTTTTGGCACATTTCCTAGTCCACCTAGACTTCCTAGGTGACTCAATCCACACTAGGCCACACCGGTGTGCCCCCGGTGACTCTTGGCCTACAAAATGAACCCTCTTAACCCTAGACACCTTGTCTTTGGTTAAGTCATTCTTTTTTACCTTTAAATGGCACCCCCTTGCCATTCTTGGACTTCTCCTTCTTGCCATAATTTTATGCTTCCCCAGCATACTTCTTTTTGTTAGCATTGGAGACTCTAGACCGGTATCCCAAACCTGATCTATCATAGTTAGGTTTTATACTACCCAACACCATGTCTAAACCCTTTGATCCGACCGTGAATCTTTTTAGGGTCTTTTCCAATGTATCAAGTCTTGCCCTCAAGGCTTGATTTTCCCTTTCCAAGTTTCTAACCTTAGTGTCCATATGTCCACTTTGGGCATTCTTAAACCTACCCTCCTTTCTAGGCATGTGTCTCCCCTTCTTGGGGTTAATGCCTTGATCCTTAGGTCCTAAGGTCTTGGATTTTTCATGATGCATGCTTTTCTTAGGGTTATGATCTACCTTGTTAACCCTATTCCTATCATGATATTTAAAACCATGGTTATGCACAAGCAAATAATTTTCATTAATTCTAGCATGCATGGATGAATGATTTACACTATTTTTAACATTTATGGAGGAACTCAAATTTGAATTACATTTTAACATAAGGTTAGGAATTACCTCCCTTTGTTGATGCAGTCTGACCCTGATTGTTGTTTTGGTGTTGACATCGATTTTAGTTTAGGTTGATTATGATGATTATGATGATTATGATTAAGTCCTGGTCGGGGATCAGACATGGTATGGAAATTCCTAGCTTGGAGGGATAGGTGTTAGAAAATCCTAATCTGGAGGGTTAGGTGTTGAAAATCCTAGCTTGGAGGGCTAGGTGTGTGAAAAGTCATAATTCGGAAGAGGTGGGTGAAAAGTCCTAGCTTGGAGGGCTATGTGAAAAGTCCTAACTTGGAGGGTTAGGTGCAAATTCCCATCTTGGAGAGTTAGGTGAAAAAGTCCTGGCTTGGAGGGTCAGGTCCTAGCTTGGAGGGCTAGGTTTAGAAAAGTCCTAATCCGGAAGAGTTGGGTGAAAAGTCCTAGCTTGGAGGGCTAGGTGAAAAGTCCTAAACTGGAGGGTTAGGTGCAAATTTCCAACTTGGAGGGTTAGGTGAAAAATCCTTAGCTTGGAGGGCTAAGGCGGATGAAACCCTAGCTTGGAGGGCTAGGTTGGAGCCCCTGGATCGGTCTAGTGATCGATCAGGGAGTTGGCACGGTGCTCCTTCGTGGTTCGGTCTGGTGACCGATCCAGCGACGACTGATCGGTCTGGTGACCGATCAGGGAGTACGCGTTTCACCCATTGCTTTGCTCCTGATCGGTCTGGTGACCGATCAGGGAGCAAACAGTGAGGTTATGTTCCCTTGCTGAACTGCTCCTGATCGGTCTGGTGACCGATCAGGATCACTGTGCAGATCGTTCTGGAGAACGATCCAGCAAATCAGGTTCCTCTCTATGATCGATCAGGACGGAGCCTGATCGGTCTGGACCCAGCCTGATCGGTCTGGTGACCGATCAAGAGGTTTCCTGATTGGTCCGGTGATCGATCAGGAGGTCTGGAATGCGAAGCTCAAAAATCGCCCGATAAAGGGGTGGATCGGTCGGGTGATCGATCCACAACCTGGGATCGGTCTGGTGATCGATCCAGAAGAGCCCAAAGAAATCACGATTTCTAATCAAGCGTTGGGGACTGATCAGGACGGAGCCTGATCGGTCTGGACCCAGCCTGATTGGTCTGGTGACCGATCAGGAGGCTCTCCGATCGGTTCGGTGACCGATCACCTTAATTCAAATTGCACTGTCAGACGCTCTGATCGCGCCTGACCGTATCTGATTCTCTGCTGCTTGCATCTGATACTTGATTTACTGTGTAATATGCTGCTCTAACACTCTGATTAAGCTGCAGGTGACAGGGGATTATTCAAACACTCAAGGAGAAGTCAATGGAGTCTTTCCTTGGAGCAGGTTTGTCCGTTTTCCATCTCAGGTTGCAATGGCTGGAGCTGCAGACTGGAGTTGCTGACTGGAGCTTGGCTGAGGGGAGCTCAGGAAGTCCAGGGAGGGCTCAGTGGTAGCTGGCGTTGGCAGGGAAGCAGCTGGAGGCTGCAGGAGATGCTGTCACTTGGTGCTGAGTGGAGAAACAAAAGGGCGAAAGAAGGCTTCGTTGAAGCAGAGTTCTAGAGTTTGCGAACTGAGTTCTTGCTGCGCCTTGTGTTCTCCACATCTTGCTTGCGTGTTCAAAATTTCCATCATCTTGTGCAAGCAACTACAATCTGAAGAAGCAACCATTCATTACTTGAGCGCTTGAAGGAGAGAACAAGAAGCTCCGAGTCCAACAGCGAGAAGACACGAGGAGAGGGCTCTTGCGTGAGATCGTCGCTGGGTGGAGCTCTGAGGGAGCTTGCTGTGTTCTTGTCTTTGCTAGTGCTGAGTAAGATCTTTCTTGTTGTTTCATTGTGCTTAAACATACATCTGTGATTGAAACGCTGTGGAGAGGTTTCTCCACCGAGAAGGAGGTTGTCTTCTATTCGGTGTTAACCGGGGCTTGATCTGCCGACGATCAAGGGATCGCCCACCTTAAGGGAACGCCAAGGAGTAGGGGCAAGTTATCCCCGAACCTTGTAAACCCTCCTTGTTAGCGATCTTGCTAGCTGCGTTGTTTCGTTTGTGTTTTCTATTTTTCTGCATACTTTGTTCTTGCAACTTCCGCTGTGCTACTAACAACTCTGAGTGCAGAAATTCGATTAGTGTCCAAGGTCAAAGTGATTGGCTATATTCACCCCCCTCTCTAGTCATCCGGGTTCCAACAAGTGGTATCAGAGCTTGGGGCTCTGTTTTTGCGGATTAACAACCGAGAGCTATATCCATGGCATTGAGGGAAGGCTTCTCCACCACCCGACCTCCATTCTTCGATGGCGCTGATTTCCAATATTGGAGATCAAAGATGAAATATTACTTAAAGATGGACATCAACACTTGGTTTGCGGTGAAGGAGGGATTCACCCCTCCTAAGGATGATGAAGGCAAAGAACTCGAATCATGGCGGTGGACAGCCGAACAAACTCGGAAGAGTGAAGCCAACGCGAAGGTGGTCGTCACTCTACAATACGGCATGAACAATGACCAACTCATCAAGGTTGGTCCTTTCACAAGTGCAAAGGACTTGTGGAACAAGCTCATCGAACTTCATGAGGGCACCCGAGATTCAAGAATCTCCAAGAGGGACTTGTTCCTCAATCAACTCCAAAATCTCTCCATGAAGGAGAATGAAACGGTAAGTGAGCTCCATAGCCGGTTCAAGGAAGTTTTCAATGGGCTTCATTCGATTGATGAAAAGGTCAAGAATCGCGACCTTGTGAGTTATGTACTAAAAGCATTTCCAAGGAATGCTTTGTGGTAATCCATGGTGGATGCCTACAAAGTCTCCAAGGATTTATCTATTGTTAAGCTAGATGATTTATTTTGTGAAATGGAATTGCATGAAATGGCTAACAAAGGCCCCAAGGAGAAGGGGATTGCCTTAGTTGCAGGGGACCGATCCAACAAGAAGAAGAAGGAGAAGAAGAAGGAGAAGGAGGTCTCTTCATCTTCATCTTCATCCTCTTTCGAATCCGAGTCCGATTTCGAAGAAGATGGCAGCGGCTCCTCATCCTCCGAGATGGCAAACTTTGTGAGAAGGATGATGAGAAGGGGTCGACGCTTCAAGAGTAGAGGTAACTCTAGTGAAGCTAAACTTGATAAGACTAATGCCTCTTGCTTTGAGTGTGGTAAGAAAGGGCATTTCAAGAATGAGTGCCCGAAGCTAAAGAAGGAGGAGAAATCCAAAAAGAAAGAAGAAAAATTCAAGAAGAAGAAGAACAAGGCCTTGAAAGCCACTTGGGATGAGTCATCCTCAAGCTCATCCGATGAAGAGAAGGAGGAGAAGAGCACAAGGCATGTGACACTCATGGCATTGGGAGATCAAGAGAGCAATGATGAATCTTCCAACTGTAACGCCCCAAAATTTCCATTTTTAGTTCTTAAAGTCCTTAGAATTATTTAGAAATGGTTTAGAAATATTCTAGATATTTTTAGGAATTTTTAGAGTATTTTTATGGAATTTTCCGAGTCCGTTTGGTATTTTTGGAAAAAGAAAAAGAAAAAAAAAGGAAAAATGGGAAAAACCAATTAAGTGCAGTGGGTGGATCGAACCCGCGACCACCACCGAAACAGCACAAGCGCCCAACCGGCTGGGCTAGGGGTATCAAGCACAGAAACGGATGGAGAGAAGGGTATTTAAGCGATAGTTAGGTTGATCCGACCCTTAGGTATAAATAGCCAATTAAAGAGAGAAGTTTTATTTCTCTCCTCTCCAAACCCTCACGCCGACTCCCTCTCCTCTCTTGGGCGACGCCGACCAACATCAAGGCCAAGGAGGGCCGGCCGAGACCCTTCTCCAAGAGATAATCCTATATTCGGGATCCCCGTGACGAGAGGAACGCGTAGACGCGAAGAATTCTCCGAGATCTCAAGTTTCTCCCGAGCTCTAGACATCAATCTTGGTTGTAAGTCCAAGATATCAAAGTAAGTACTGCTCACCTGCAGTAAGAGGCGGTTTTTCCGCGAGAATTTCCTTTAAAAGTTTTTAGAAGAGATATTTCCTTTTTTGTTTGAGTTTTGCATGTGATCTTAGTTCATTATATGCTTATATATGTTGATTAATACCCTATGTGAGTTTAGGGTCCAAGAAAAGCTATGAGAAAAGAAATGAAAAGATAAAGATAAGAAAAGAAAAGGCCAAGGCCTTAAGAAATCCCCAAAAGTCAAGACTTAGGGATTTTAGCACGCAAGGTGCTCCAGAAAAATGCCAAGGCATTTACAGATCAGAAAGAAAAGAAAGAAAAGCTATTTTATTTTATAAGGCCAGTACCCGGCGTCCAAGGGCGTCGTTAAAGAAATCCAGGTGTCCAATTCCAAGGTCTTGGCCCTGGTAGACCAAGGTCTGCTCTATTAGGATTGGTGGCTCGCTACCCCAACCTTTTAGGGAACGCGCATATCAGATGGTACTTACGTCTTCAGTGGATCCAAGTGATTATTATTTTCAAGTATATGCTTTAGCAAAGTTTTCTAAAGTTTTCAGAAAGTTTTCAAAAGTTAAAGAATAGCTAAAGTTTCAAGTTGAGCCAAGAAAAGTAGATTGAGATTATTTATTGCTTGAGTATGCATGTTTTGAGCTACACATGTTATTAGTTTTCTTTCAAGCATATTAGTATCTCATATGATGTTCAGTTTGATCTAGAAGCATGTTTGCATATTTCGAGTTTTTGTGGGCTAGATAGTACTTACTAAGCTTTTTGCTTATAGATGCATTTCCTCTTATTGCAGATAAAGGTAAAGGCAAGCAATTCTGAAGGAAGACGACGAGGCGGTGCTGAGTAGAGTGTGTGTGGTGGCTGATTATGGAGAGATCCTTGAGACGAGACATTTTAGTTATTTGAATTGCAATGTTTAAGTTTATTCAAATTTCAAGTTCTTGCTTTATGGAGATTATTGAGTATTTGAGTTTTGGATAGTTTTATATGCTAAATTTCTTAGAGTAAAGATTCCATGTCATTTCATTTAGCATATATATCCTTATGGTTGTATTGGATGAGTAAAAGTGTGAGTAGTTAGAAATATTGATACTTTGTTAGAGAAAAAGGTGTTTGTGCCAAGATAGTATCAATTTTCCTTTTGAATCGAGTTTTATTGCTTAAAAATGTTTAGAAAAGTTGCAATCACATTTCATAATGCTTTAGCAAGGTTGTAGAACATGCATTTGGTGTTATAAATTCATAGAAGCCAAGATTGGTACAAACTCTATTGTTAAAGTTTATATAAACTTGTTTAGTTTATTTTCTTCCATAAAAGTCCTAAATTTAAGTTTATGGATTCGTTTGATTGGTTAAATTGTTTAGGAACCTGACATAGAGTATAGAAATAGTGTCGTAGTTTGATATGGCTCGAAACTGAGCGAGAGGTGGCTTTAAGAAGCAAGAGCCGAAACCTGTAAACTGATTACAGGCGTACCAGTCGACTGCCACGTCACCAGTCGACTGGTACGGGCAGTTTAAGAGGGGTAAGGCTGTTTTCAACAGGTATTAGCTATGAGATTTGAGAAGAAAGTATGACATGGTGTTATGCATGATGACTTATGTTAGAATATAATTGTTAGAAGAATAAAAAGTTTAAAAAAAAAGAATTCCGCATTTCTTTTAGTCATGTATAAGAGTAGAGAAGTACAGAGAAAGTAACGATCCGTCTAAAGACAGTAAGAAGCCGGGTCGCTACAGGTGGTATCAGAGCAGTTTCCCATTCTCCAGCATCACACACACATCAGCATCAACCTTGCCGTCTTCAAGTAAGAAAGCTTTAAGTTTCAGTTTTTCTATTGCTCCTTTATTTAATTGCAGTACAGAGAAATGCTTAAGTACTTACTCATATGTGCATAGAACAAGGAAGTATGTTTAATACCTTAGTATCACGGAATCATGTTTAATCCCTAGAATGGATATTAGAGAAATGCTTAAGTACTTACTGGATTTGCCCAAAAGTAAGTTTTGGGATTATGGCACGCAAGGTGCTTGATAAAAGTTTTGAGCAAGACCAAGGTCTTACTAAGCCCTAGAACGAGTTCTAGGATTAAGAAATGAGATAAGAATCAAGACCAAGGTCTTGTTATATCCTAAAGCAAGTTTGGGAACATTACCATTAAGTGTTAAGTTATACATTTGAGAACGTCCTAGAAAGGCCCAAAACGAGGAGCAAGCTCCTAGAGGGCAAGAGGCAACAGAGTCAGTACCCCCACCAAATCTCTTAGACGTGGTGGCTCAGTTACAGAGACAGTTAGCAGAACAACAGCAAGTTATTACCACTAGGATGGCTAACCAACAGGTCGTTATTATTACCTCGCCAGTGGCGAATGTAGTGGCACCAGTTGTGATCGAAGACCCATCGATTACATCTGTAGTTCGGCAAGAGGAGTAAGGCAAGAAGCGTACCTCATTCAGTAGGAGAAACTGAAGCCAGGGAACTTCCCAGGCACAAGCAAACCATGGGATGCTTAAGCATGGTTCAAAACGTTGGAAAGAATAGTAGGGCTACTGGACTGGCATGAGGTAGAGAAGATAAAGTGTGCATCTTTCTGCCTTACGGGAGATGCTAGAATATAGTGGAAGAGAGTCAAGGCCAAGAGAAATGTCAGCCAGATGACATGGGCCGACTTCGAGACTGAGTTCTTCGAAGAATACTCTCACATGCAAGTAACCAACAAGCATTATGATGAATTCACGGAGTTCAGACAAGGAGAACTATCCGTGGTGAAGCAGTGAAGATGTTTAAGCGGTTAGCTCATCTATGCCCAGAGCTAGTTAGCACAGAAAAAGAGATAGTTAGGCTAATGCTCAAGATGTTAAGGCCTGAGATAGCGTTGGAGGGGGCTAGCGGTGTTAAGAGGCTGCAAACCTCCGAGGAACTAATAAGTAGTGCTTTGATCACTGAGCACTACTTAAACAGTATAAAGGCCACCAGAAAGGTCGAACGATGAAGTTCTTAACAACCTTACCGTCAGGGGAAGTAATGGCCTCTACTCAGAGGCTAAGGGCAGTACCTATCTGGATTTCCAACCGAGAGCTCTATAGTGACTTGACAGTCCTTGAGATGAAGGATTATGAAGTCATTTTAGGGATGGATTTCCTCAGTAAGTACAGCGCTTCAGTGGACTGCCGTAGAAGGAAGGTGATTTTCAGCCTAGAAGGAGAACCACCATTCGAGTTTCAAGGAGCCCCAAAGAGGAAGACTCAGAAATTCCTCTCAGCCTTGGCAGCCCACCAGATGCTAGAGCAAGGGTGTGCTGGTTTTCTTGCACACGTAGTAGACTTAGAAGCAAAGAAAGAACTCAAGCAGGAGGATGTACGGGTAGTCTGCGAATATCCAGAAGTATTCCCCGAAGAACTACCTGGACTACCGCCCAACAGGGAGGTGGAATTTGAGATTGAGCTGGTGCCAGGTACCGGTCCGGTCTCAAAAGCCCCATATCGTATGTCTCCTGCAGAGCTGAAAGAATTACAAGAGCAACTCCAGGAGCTACTAGACAAGGGCTTCATCCGCCCGAGTCATTCACCCTGGGGAGCTCCTGTACTTTTCGTCAAGAAGAAGGATGGGTCTATGCGTCTGTGCATAGACTACAGAGCTCTGAACAAGGTAACCATCAAGAACAAGTACCCCCTTCCTAGAATAGATGATTTATTTGATCAACTCAAAGGGGCTACAGTGTTCTCGAAGATAGATCTGCGTTCTGGGTATCATTAGCTGAAGGTTAAAGAAAGTGACATCCCCAGGACGGCCTTCAGGACAAGATACGGCCACTACGAATTTGTAGTAATGCCTTTTGGAGTAACCAATGCTCCAGCAGTCTTCATGGAGCTGATGAACCACATCTTCAGGGAGTATCTCGATAAATTCGTCATTGTATTTATTGATGATATTCTCATATACTCACAGACTCCAGAGGACCATGCTACACACTTGAGGATAGTGTTGCAGATCCTTCAGCAGGAGAAGCTCTATGCAAAATTCTCAAAGTGTGAGTTTTGGCTAGATCAGGTGACCTTCCTAGGTCACATTGTATCCAAAGAAGGCATTCAAGTTGATCCAGCCAAGATAGAAGCAGTCAGCAACTGGTGTAGACCCAAGAATGCCAGTAAAATCAGAAGCTTCTTAGGCCTGGCAGGATATTACAGAAAATTTATGGAGGACTTTTCCAGGATAGCCTCTCCACTCACAGCCTTGACCAGAAAGAACAAGAAGTTTGAATGGTCAGATAAATGCGAGCACAGTTTTCTAGAGCTGAAGAAGAGACTGACCAGTGCTCCCATCCTGACTGTTCCAGGGAGTGACAAGGTCTTTGACATCTACAGTGATGCATCCAAGATGGGCCTTGGAGCTGTCCTCATGCAAGACGGTAAAGTGATATCATATGCCTCCAGACAGCTCAAGGACTACGAGAAGAATTACCCTACGCATGACCTTGAGCTAGCAGCTGTGGTTTTTGCACTGAAGCTCTGGAGACACTACCTGTATGGAGTGCAGTGCAGGATCTTCACAGACCATCAGAGTTTGAAGTACTTCTTCACTCAGAAGGATCTGAATATGAGGCAGCGCAGGTGGCTAGAGTTGGTCAAAGATTATGACTGTGAAATCCTCTACCACCCAGGTAAAGCTAATAAAGTGGCAGATGCACTGAGCAGAAAATCCTGTGCAGCACTGATGTCCCTATCATCACTGTCTCTACCACTTCAGAAAGAAATAAAGGATTTTGGAGTCGAAGTAATAATTGGGCAACTTTCTGCATTGACTCTAGAGTCAACCCTGCTTGTGGAGATACAAAGAAAGCAAGGTCAAGACCCAGAGATCCAGAAGATCAAGCAGGAGATCCAAGAGGCAGAAAATTCAGAGTTGCGAGTATCAGACAGTGGCATACTCTATTTTGGAGATCGCCTTTGCGTCCCCAATGATGAGGAACTAAGGAAGAATATTCTAGAAGAAGCCCACAGTACCCCATACTCTATGCATCCTGGTTCTACCAAGATGTATCAAGATTTAAAGAAAAGATTCTGGTGGTCTGGACTCAAGCGAGACGTGGCCAGATATATCAGTACCTGCTTGACCTGCCAGAGAGTCAAAGCCGAGCACCAGAGACCAGGAGGAGTTCTGCAGCCACTTCCCATTCCAGAGTGGAAGTGGGAAGAAATATCCATGGACTTTATCACAGGCCTTCCAAGAACCACCCATGGACACGATGCAATTTGGGTGATAGTGGATAGATTGACCAAGTCTGCCCACTTCCTAGCCATTAAGTTATCGCATTCGGTAGAGCAGTTAGCACAGCTGTACGTGAAGGAAGTAATCAGGCTTCACGGAGTTCCGAAGTCGATCGTTTCTGACAGAGATGGGCGGTTCATCTCCCATTTTTGGAGGTGTGTTCAGGACGCCCTAGGCACCAAACTTCAGTTCAGCACAGCCTTCCATCCCCAGACAGATGGACAAACAGAGAGAGTAAATCAGATTTTAGAAGACATGCTCAGGGCTTGTGCGTTGGACTTTAAGGGTAGTTGGTGCAAATTTCTGTGCTTAGCCGAGTTTGCCTACAACAATAGCTATCAGGCCACCATCAGGATGGCACCTTATGAGGCATTATATGGCAGAAAATGTAGATCACCCATATGTTGGCAAGAAGCTGGTGAGAGGAAGGAGATGGAGTCAGAACTAGGCAGCCAGACTGAGCTTATAGAGGAGACCACTCAGGCTATCCAGACGATCCGCCAGAGGATTGAGGCTGCCCAGAGTAGACAGAAAAGTTATGCTGACACACGCCGTAGGCCACTTGAATTCCAAGTTGGAGATTCAGTATTTCTCAAGGTCGCTCCTATGAAGGGAGTGATGAGATTTGGTAAAAAGGGTAAGCTAAGTCCTCGCTACATAGGACCCTACAAGATCATAAGGAGGGTTGGTAAGGTAGCATATGAGTTGGACTTACCAGAGGATATGTCAGCTATCCACAGTACATTCCATGTCTCCATGCTAAAGAAGTGTATTCACGACCCTAGCCAAGTGATTCAGCCTCAGTCAGTACAGATCCAAGAAGATCTTAGTTATGAGAGCAGACCGACACAGATAGTGGACAAGGCAGTTAAAAGATTAAGAAACAAAGAAGTGCCACTAGTGAAGGTCATCTGGCAGAATCAAAAGCATGAGGAGGCTACTTGGGAACGTGAGGACAGCATGAGAGAGAGATATCCAGAATTGTTCTAAGTTCGAGGACGAACTTTTCATAAGGTATGGGGGATTGTAACGCCCCAAAATTTTCATTTTTAGTTCTTAAAGTCCTTAGAATTATTTAGAAATGGTTTAGAAATATTCTAGATATTTTTAGGAATTTTTAGAGTATTTTTATGGAATTTTCCGAGTCCGTTTGGTATTTTTGGAAAAAGAAAAAGAAAAAAAAAAGGAAAAATGGGAAAAACCAATTAAGTGCAGCGGGTGGATCGAACCCGCGACCACCACCGAAACAGCACAAGCGCCCAACCGGCTGGGCTAGGGGTATCAAGCACAGAAACGGATGGAGAGAAGGGTATTTAAGCGATAGTTAGGTTGATCCGACCCTTAGGTATAAATAGCCAATTAAAGAGAGAAGTTTTATTTCTCTCCTCTCCAAACCCTCACGCCGACTCCCTCTCCTCTCTTGGGCGACGCCGACCAACATCAAGGCCAAGGAGGGCCGGCCGAGACCCTTCTCTAAGAGATAATCCTATATTCGGGATCCCCGTGACGAGAGGAACGCGTAGACGCGAAGAATTCTCCGAGATCTCAAGTTTCTCCCGAGCTCTAGACATCAATCTTGGTTGTAAGTCCAAGATATCAAAGTAAGTACTGCTCACCTGCAGTAAGAGGCGGTTTTTCCGCGAGAATTTCCTTTAAAAGTTTTTAGAAGAGATATTTCCTTTTTTGTTTGAGTTTTGCATGTGATCTTAGTTCATTATATGCTTATATATGTTGATTAATACCCTATGTGAGTTTAGGGTCCAAGAAAAGCTATGAGAAAAGAAATGAAAAGATAAAGATAAGAAAAGAAAAGGCCAAGGCCTTAAGAAATCCCCAAAAGTCAAGACTTAGGGATTTTAGCACGCAAGGTGCTCCAGAAAAATGCCAAGGCATTTACAGATCAGAAAGAAAAGAAAGAAAAGCTATTTTATTTTATAAGGCCAGTACCCGGCGTCCAAGGGCGTCGTTAAAGAAATCCAGGTGTCCAATTCCAAGGTCTTGGCCCTGGTAGACCAAGGTCTGCTCTATTAGGATTGGTGGCTCGCTACCCCAACTTTTTAGGGAACGCGCATATCAGATGGTACTTACGTCTTCAGTGGATCCAAGTGATTATTATTTTCAAGTATATGCTTTAGCAAAGTTTTCTAAAGTTTTCAGAAAGTTTTCAAAAGTTAAAGAATAGCTAAAGTTTCAAGTTGAGCCAAGAAAAGTAGATTGAGATTATTTATTGCTTGAGTATGCATGTTTTGAGCTACACATGTTATTAGTTTTCTTTCAAGCATATTAGTATCTCATATGATGTTCAGTTTGATCTAGAAGCATGTTTGCATATTTCGAGTTTTTGTGAGCTAGATAGTACTTACTAAGCTTTTTGCTTATAGATGCATTTCCTCTTATTGCAGATAAAGGTAAAGGCAAGCAATTCTGAAGGAAGACGACGAGGCGGTGCTGAGTAGAGTGTGTGTGGTGGCTGATTATGGAGAGATCCTTGAGACGAGACATTTTAGTTATTTGAATTGCAATGTTTAAGTTTATTCAAATTTCAAGTTCTTGCTTTATGGAGATTATTGAGTATTTGAGTTTTGGATAGTTTTATATGCTAAATTTCTTAGAGTAAAGATTCCATGTCATTTCATTTAGCATATATATCCTTATGATTGCATTGGATGAGTAAAAGTGTGAGTAGTTAGAAATATTGATACTTTGTTAGAGAAAAAGGTGTTTGTGCCAAGATAGTATCAATTTTCCTTTTGAATCGAGTTTTATTGCTTAAAAATGTTTAGAAAAGTTGCAATCACATTTCATAATGCTTTAGCAAGGTTGTAGAACATGCATTTGGTGTTATAAATTCATAGAAGCCAAGATTGGTACAAACTCTATTGTTAAAGTTTATATAAACTTGTTTAGTTTATTTTCTTCCATAAAAGTCCTAAATTTAAGTTTATGGATTCGTTTGATTGGTTAAATTGTTTAGGAACCTGACATAGAGTATAGAAATAGTGTCGTAGTTTGATATGGCTCGAAACTGAGCGAGAGGTGGCTTTAAGAAGCAAGAGCCGAAACCTGTAAACTGATTACAGGCGTACCAGTCGACTGCCACGTCACCAGTCGACTGGTACGGGCAGTTTAAGAGGGGTAAGGCTGTTTTCAACAGGTATTAGCTATGAGATTTGAGAAGAAAGTATGACATGGTGTTATGCATGATGACTTATGTTAGAATATAATTGTTAGAAGAATAAAAAGTTTAAAAAAAAAGAATTCCGCATTTCTTTTAGTCATGTATAAGAGTAGAGAAGTACAGAGAAAGTAACGATCCGTCTAAAGACAGTAAGAAGCCGGGTCGCTACACCAACTCATCAAACGCGGCTTCATCATCTTCGGATGATGAAGAGGTAACTTCTCCCGAACTTGAAAAGTGTTATAGAGCAATTGCATGTTTAACTAGTATGCTTAAGAAGTCAAAAAATAAGGTTAAAGCATTGCAATTAGAAATTGATCAATTGAAATTATCTAGGGATGATAACATTGATGATTTACATGTTGAATTGTTAGAGGATGAGATTAAGTCATTGAAGCTTGAGGTTGAAAATTTGAAATCCTCTAAGGTTGAGGATGTAAATGATTTGCATGATGACTTGCTAGGAGAAGAGAACAAATCATTGAAGAGTGAAGTTGAGAGACTCAAGAATATTCTTGAGAACTTCTCAACTAGCTCTAAGACCCTAGATATGATCTTGAATGCCCAAAGGGCAGTCTACAATAGGGCCGGTATTGGTTACCATCCCAAAGAATCCTCATTCGTATCCTTGATGTCTAGGACAGATATGAGACAATCTAGGACACCCAAGGGTCAAAAGAAAGTTGTCAAGGCATGGGTGCCCAAGTCTTGTTTAGTTGATGCTTTAGGTCCCAAGGTTTGGGTACCTAAAACTTATATTTTTCGAATTGTGTAGGCTATGATTGAGGGGGAGCATCTATCAACTTGGTTCGTTGATAGTGGATGCTCCAAACACATGACCGGGGATAGATCATTGTTTAGCACACTTCACAAGAAAAGTAGAGGTAATATTTCATTTGGTAACAATGGTAGCCTTAAGGTCATAGGAATATAAGACATTCAAATATCCGAATGTCTTAGAATTTCAAATGTCCTTCTAGTCAAGGGGATGAAATTTAATCTCCTAAGTGTTAGTCAATTGTGTGACACGGGTTACACAATTGATTTTCAGCCAAGTCAATGTCTAGTTAGACGACATGACACTTTGGACACGGTACTAGTAGGAACAAGAGTAGACAATATCTATCAAGTTTCTTTTAAAAGTGCTACTAATGTTTCTGCTAAGTGTTTCATGTCAAAAGAAGAAGAGTCCACCCTTTGGCACCGGAGGCTAGCACATGTGAACATGAAGAACATCCGGAAGTTGGCCAACAAGGGGTTAGTTCGTGGCTTACCAAGCATCAAGTACGAAAAAGATAAACTTTGTGATGCATGTCAAATGGGTAAGCAAACAAAATCTGCACATAAAGGTAAAAGCACTGTAAGTACTTCTACTGCATTAGATTTACTTCACATGGATCTATTTGATTGTAGTACTATCATATCATTGAATGGAAGTAGATATTGCTTTGTGATCATTGATGATTTCACTAGATATACATGGACTTATTTTTTAAAATATAAGGATCAAACCTTAGATGTTTTCATTTCTTTTTGTAGGAGGGTAGAAAATGAGAAATCATTAACAATTAAGACAATTAGAAGTGATCATGGAGGTGAATTTCAAAATCAGAGATTTTTAGAATTTTGTCAGGATAGAGGATATAGACATGAGTTCTCTACTCCTAGAACACCACAACAAAATGGTGTTGTAGAGAGGAAGAATCGTGTTCTACAAGAGGCTGCGCGAAGCATGCTTAATGAGTACTCACTCTCGAGTTACTTATGGGCCGAAGCTGTAAATACAGCTTGCTATGTGCAAAACCGGGTCCTCATTCATAGGTTTTTAGGAAAGACTCTCCATGAGCTTTGGTTTGGGAAACCACCTACAGTTAAACACCTTCGGGTGTTTGGTTGTAAGGTGTTTATCCTAAACACCAAGGACCACCTTGGGAAGTTCACAACAAAGGCTGATGAAGGGATACTAGTCGGGTACTCCCTCGTTAGCAAAGCCTATCGAGTCTACAACAAGAAGTCTAGACTGGTTGAGGAGTCTTCTGATGTTGTATTTGAAGAAATTCCAAAAGTCAATGGTCAACCAGAAGATGAAGTCCAATTCGAACTTAGGAGACTAAGTTTGAATGAAAGTCCAAATGTTGTTGATGGTGATGAATCCGATGACGGTGAGCCTAGACAATCCATAGATCAGTCGGATCCTGAGGCTGAACTTGTGTCTAGTGAGCCCATTCACGAAGCACCACCAACACCAAGGCAAACTAGATTAGCCTCTAGTCATCCCCAAGACCAAATTGTTGGAGACATCCATCATGGGGTTAGAACTAGATCATTCTTCCAGAATGAGGCTAATGAAGTTGCCCTAATTTCCGAAATTGAACCTAGAAAAATTGATGAAACATTAAATGATCCCGATTGGATTATTGCAATGCAAGATGAACTAGGTCAATTCGAAAGGAGTCAAGTTTGGGACTTAGTCCCTAGACCTAAGAAAACCACCATCATTGGAACCAAATGGGTCTTCAAGAACAAATTGAACCATAAGGGATAAATCATTAGAAACAAGGCACGCTTAGTAGCCAAGGGCTATAGTCAAGTTGAAGGCCTTGATTATGATGAGACTTATGCTCCCGTGGCACGATTAGAGTCCATCCGATTGATGCTAGCTTTTGCAGCTCATCGTGGCTTCAAATTATATCAAATGGACGTCAAATCGGCCTTTCTAAATGGTCTAATAAGAGAAGAGGTCTATGTCGAACAACCACCGGGGTTTGAGAGTACCGAATTTCCAAACCACGTGTTCAAACTCAAAAAGGCACTTTATGGCCTTAAACAAGCACCCCGAGCTTGGTATGAGAGGTTGTCGACATTCCTCATTGAAAAGGGCTTCGTTAGAGGCCAAATAGACCCTACACTATTTCTACGAAGAGATGGTGACAATATTTTTGTAGCCCAAGTATATGTCGATGACATAATTTGTGGCTCAAACAATAAGGGCTATTTAAATGAGTTCATTGGACACATGGAGAGTGAATTTGAAATGAGTCTAGTGGGAGAGTTGACTTTCTTCCTTGGACTTGAAATCAAGCAAACTCGCGATGGTATCCATGTGCACCAATCAAAATACACACAAGAAATGCTTCGAAAATTTAACATGAGTGATTCAAAAGAGGTAACCACTCCCATGGCTACAAACACAAGATTAGACAATGATGAGAGTGGTAAACCCGTTGATTTGACTCAATATCGAAGTATGATAGGTAGTTTGCTATATCTCACAGCTAGTCGACCTGATATTCTTTTCGCTGTGGGTATGTGTGCTAGGTATCAAGTTTGTGCCAAGGAGTCTCATTTAATCGCTGTTAAGAGAATTTTGAGATATCTTAAAGGCACAATAGGAGTCGGTCTTTGGTACCCCCGTACCGAATCATTTGATCTAATTGGCTATACCGATTCCGACTACGCTGGATGTAAGTTGGATCGGAAAAGCACAAGTGGGGGCTGTCAATTCCTAGGATCATCCTTAGTTAGTTGGTCAAGTCGGAAGCAACATTGTGTTGCTCTCTCCACGACCGAGGCAGAATATATTGCTATGGGAGAGAGTGTATCGCAATTGTTGTGGATGATTCACACTCTAGAGGACTATGGATTGAGTTACAAAGGTGTGCAAGTGTTGTGTGACAACATTAGCACAATTAACTTAACTAAGAATCCAGTCCATCATTCTAGGACCAAACATATTGAAGTGCGTCACCACTTCATTAGGGATCATGTTGCTAGGGGAGATATTGTACTCTCACATGTAGAGTCCAAGTCTAACCTAGCTGACATTTTCACTAAACCACTCCCCGAAAATGAATTTAGTTTTCTAAGAAGGGAGTTGGGAATGTGTCGTGCTTCATAGACATCAAATTGCATCCAAAACCCTTCATGATAAGTTCTAATTGTTGGGGATACAATTGGGTAACTTTGGGGACATCTCACACAAACTATAAGGTTTAACAAAACGTTTTTGTTTGCTAGATATGGGGTGAGATGTTAGGATCAACTCAATTTCTCAAAATGTCAATGCATCCCTTGAGAAATTAAGTTGACGAGATAATAATCACTTCGGTGACCAAGTATGGGGAAAACCAATGCATAACATATGTGTATTTGGCTCCATGATCATACTTGGACATTCCAATCAAGGAAACTTGATTGGAAACTTGAATTTGGAACAAAACTTGATTGAATTTGCTTGAATGATTGTTGATTGAGTTTGACTCCACTTGGGTGGAGCAAAGTGATTGTTGAACCTATAAGGACCTTTGATCCTTGTTTAGGGATCAATTTTAGTCATGAGATCATGTCCAAGTTCGATAAACTTCATCAGATCTCGTTGGAAAAATTTCTGAAAATCTGAGACTGTAAGTTTCAGATCATATCAGGGAGTATCAGGAACTCTGATCGGTCACCAGACCGATCAGGCATAGGGCTGATCGGTCCCCGGACCGATCTGGCACCCTGCTGGGACCGGTCCACAGACCGATCAGGGGGTTCACAGTAAGCCTCCCGAGCCTACTGATCTCTCCCTGATCGATCAGCCGATCGATCAGGAGCATTCCTGATCGGTCACCCGACCGATCAGGCCCGGTTCAGTCCGATCAGGCCATCACCTGATCGTTCTGGGCGCTATCTGATCGAACGGTGATCCGTTCAGATGCATTAAAGTCTGGTTGGTGGACCGATCCACCAACCGATTAACTCCTACCAAAACCCCTCCTTGCCGAACCCTAGCGCCGAAACCTCCCACTTGCGCCTCTTCATCCTGAGCGAGAGTGTTCCTGCGTCTCCCTCTTTCTCGTGCGTGCGAGTTCTTGCGAAGGTCTCTACGGGCGTCTCCTTGTTCTCTGCAAGTTCTCTACTTGCTCCAAGTTTTCTGCGTCTCTGTCTTGCGCCGAGGGCTTCTCCTGCGCAAGTTCTTCTTCCAGTTTTTGAGATCCTTTCAAACTAACTTCAATGGCACCAAAGTGAGTTTTTGATTTAGTTTCCTTTATGACTCTGTTCATGGATTATATGTATATGAAGCTAATCATGTTTTGGTGTTGTTCTTGGTGTGGTGCGTGACCTTCTTGTTTGGCGTGACCTTTCTTTCCATACTTCACCATATGATCAAATCTATCTTTCACCTCATTATTGTCCTTCTTTTTGATCTAATGTCTACCTTGTGATTACTCTGTGTATGATCAACTCTTGAATTTTTGATTCAACCTATGTTCGTGTCAACATTGCCCAATTATTCAAACTATGTGTATGATCAATTCAATCAATTCAAATCTCTAGAAAATCTTCTAAGGGTAAGGAACCTATGGAGGGAAGAGGCCCTTCAACATCTACACCTACTCCAAGGCCTCCACCACCCCACATACTAGATTTCAGAATACTACTTTGGCTCTAAACTTCCAGTGGCACAATTTCAAACTAATGCCATGTCGAACTATAGACCATTCCTTCATCTATGAACATTGCCCAACAGTCCGACAAGTTATTGCACATTATAATCTTCAATCCATCCTTTACCTTGAGAGGCCGATCAACCTTGACTTGGTCTCTGAATTTTATAATAACATGGTGAGTGGAGAGGGAACGGGGTGGAGGACTCGTGTCGCCAGTGTCGACCTTGATTTTAATCGATCAACTTTTACTGATTTTCTTGGTTGTCGCCGGTCAGACAATGATTTCTTTCTCTACCCTTACCCTCCTAATCCTCTTCCGGTTCCCTTCGATGGAGTAACTCCTGATTCCATCTACGAGTACTTTCTAGGCCATCCCAGGCCAAGGGATTCCGGTGAGCGCACCAGTGATTTTTCCACATTTCCTGCTCTTCGCCTTTCCCCTGTTGACTATGTTCTGTTCAAGATCATCACCAATTGTCTTCTACCTACTACTTCGAAACATCTGGATGAGATTCGCCCGTCCCACTGCTTGATGCTCTACGGGATGCATCAGCAGTTAGATTTTGATCCAGTGGCCTCGGTCTATTTCTCCATCATCGTCTACAGTATGCAGTCCGCCCAGACAGTCTACATGCCATTTGGCCATATCATCACTGCTTGGCTGGAATCGGTTGGTATTGACGTTTCACAGGGACGCACTGTGCCCATGGTTCGACAGGACTGCCGCCTGGACCGTCGCATGCTCGCTCAGTCCGGCATTGTTCTCGGGCCCCAGGGGCTGAGGTGGAAGGATCACAGACGTGAGGGGGAGCTACCGAGAGCAGCTCATGCCCAGGGGCCGCCAGCTGATACTGCAGATTACGACGAGTGGACTCCTGACCTACACTGGCAGGTTGCGGAGATAGAGCAGATGATGGAGCACGAGTTGCATATCTCCGAGCTCTGGCGACAGGAGGTCCGCTCAGAGTGTCAGTCTTTCGATCGCCGTATCGTTGCTCTAGCATCTAATGTCTCTGAGATCAGCTCATTCCAGGACACTTGGTATGAGGAGTGGTACCATCATGCGTATCCTGGTGGTGGGTCTCCCAGCATTCCTCCACCAGGGGACGTTATCTACATTGCTGATTCCTCAGATGATGACCACGCAGGGGATTTATGACATTAACTTTTATGATGAGAGTCCTTTTTGTTCGTATTTTGACTGTGATGCATGTGTCTTGCATCTTGATATTTGGCTGGATGTTTTATGACTTGACTTTTCTGAATTTGCCTTGCATGTCTATGTTACTTGTGTATGCTTATTGTTGATGCTATGCTGTACCATCTGCATATTTGATACATAGCTATGTTAATGTTTATGCTACCATGCTCATATGATACATATGCTTATTTTGCCATTTCTATATCTGTTTGTCATATGTATTCATATGCCTATCAAAATTCAATCAAACCTTTGTTGTTTTGGGATACCCCTAGGGTTGAGGGGGAGTATGGTTTAAACTTAACAGCCCTTCTAGACCCCTTTTCGGTGTTCGACAAAGGGGGAGAGTGTTGGTTGGTTAAGTTTAGGATGATTATATTGTAGGGGGAGGATCTTGATTCCCCTATGATTCTGGAAGTTGAGAAATTGATTGAGAATCCCTAAACATAAAATCGGATTGTCAAACAACAAAAAGGAGGAGATTGTTGATGCAGTTTGACCCTGATTGTTGTTTTGGTGTTGACATCGATTTTAGTTTAGGTTGATTATGATGATTATGATTAAGTCCTGGTCGGGGATCAGGCATGGTATGGAAAATCCTAGCTTGGAGGGCTAGGTGTTGGAAAATCCTAACCTGGAGGGTTAGGTGTTGAAAATCCTAGCTTGGAGGGCTAGGTGTGTGAAAAGTCCTAATTCGGAAGAGGTGGGTGAAAAGTCCTAGCTTGGAGGGCTAGGTGAAAAGTCCTAACTTGGAGGGTTAGGTGCAAATTCCCATCTTGGAGAGTTAGGTGAAAAAGTCCTGGCTTGGAGGGTCAGGTCCTATCTTGGAGGGCTAGGTTTGGAAAAGTCCTAATCCGGAAGAGTTGGGTGAAAAGTCCTAGCTTGGAGGGCTAGGTGAAAAGTCCTAACTTGGAGGGTTAGGTGCAAATTCCCAACTTGGAGGGTTAGGTGAAAAATCCTTAGCTTGGAGGGCTAAGGGTGATGAAACCCTAGCTTGGAGGGCTAGGTTGGAGCCCCTGGATCGGTCTGGTGATCGATCAGGGAGTTGGCACGGTGCTCCTTCGTGGATCGGTCTGGTGACCAATCCAGGGACGACTGATCGGTCTGGTGACCGATCAGGGAGTACGCGTTTCACCCATTGCTTTGCTCCTGATCGGTCTGGTGACCGATCAGGGAGCAAACAGTGAGGTTGAGTTCCCTTGCTGAACTGCTCCTGATCGGTCTGGTGACCGATCAGGATCACTGTGCAGATCGTTCTGGAGAACGATCCAGCATCGCAGGTTCCTCTCTATGATCGATCAGGACGGAGCCTGATCGGTCTGGACCCAGCCTGATCGGTCTGGTGACCGATCAGGAGGTTTCCTGATCGGTCCGGTGATCGATCAGGAGGTCTGGACTGCGAAGCTCAGAAATCGCCCGATAAAGGGGTGGATCGGTCGGGTGATCGATCCACAACCTGGGATCGGTCTGGTGATCGATCCAGAAGAGCCCAAAGAAATCGCGATTTCTAATCAAGCGTTGGGGACCGATCAGGACGGAGCCTGATCGGTCTGGACCCAGCCTGATTGGTCTGGTGACTGATCAGGAGGCTCTCCGATCGGTCCGGTGATCGATCACCTTAATTCAAATTGCACTGTCAGACGCTCTGATCGCGCCTGACCGTATCCGATTCTCTGCTGCTTGCATCTGATAGTTGATTTACTGGGTGATATGCTGCTCTAACACTCTGATTAAGCTGCAGGTGACAGGGGAGGATTCAAACACTCAAGGAGAAGTCAATAGAGGCTTTCCTTGGAGCAGGTTTGTCCGTTTTCCATCTCAGGTTGCAACGGCTGGAGCTGCAGACTGGAGCTGCCGACTGGAGCTTGGCTGAGGGGAGCTCAGGAAGTCCAAGGAGGGCTCAGTGGTAGCTGGTGTTGGCAGGGAAGCAGCTGGAGGCTGCAGGAGATGCTATCACCTGGTGCTGAGTGGAGAAACAAAAGGGCGGAAGAAGGCTTCGTTGAAGCAGAGTTCTAGAGTTTGCGAACTGAGTTCTTGCTGCGCCTTGTGTTCTCCACATCTTGCTTGCGTGTTCAAAATTTCCATCATCTTGTGCAAGCAACTACAATCTGAAGAAGCAACCATTCATTACTTGAGCGCTTGAAGGAGGGAACAAGAAGCTCCGAGTCCAACAGCGAGAAGACACGAGGAGAGGGCTCTTGCGTGAGATCGTCGCTGGGTGGAGCTCTGAGGGAGCTTGCTGTGTTCTTGTCTTTGCTAGTGCTGAGTAAGATCTTTCTTGTTGTTTCATTGTGCTTAAACATACATTTGTGATTGAAACGCTGTGGAGAGGTTTCTCCACCGAGAAGGAGGTTGTCTTCTATCCGGTGTTAGCCGGGGCTTGATCTGCCGACGATCAAGGGATCGCCCACCTTAAGGGCACGCCAAGGAGTAGGGGCAAGTTATCCCCGAACCTTGTAAACCCTCCTTGTTAGCGATCTTGCTAGCTGTGTTGTTTCGTTTATGTTTTCTATTTTTCTGCATACTCTGTTCTTGCAACTTCCACTGTGCTACTAACAACTCTGAGTGCAGAAATTCGATTAGTGTCCAAGGTCAAAGTGATTGGCTATATTCACCCCCCCTCTCTAGCCATCCGGGTTCCAACACCCTTATCTTTGGAGCTCCTCCTTGTTGAAAACTTCTTTTCTTTCTCTCCTCCTTCTCCCATCTTCTTAGATGCTCCATTTTCTTTAGCTCTCCTTTTCTCGGACACTTAGTGTGGTAGTGCCCTAGCTCTCCACATGTGAATCATCTAATCTTCTTTCTTTTGTCTTGGGCTTCTCCATTCCTACACCCCATGTTGGAATTTAAATGAATTGAGATGGGTTTAGAGGTTATCTCCTTTTTCTTACTCTTTGGACACTTATCCTTGTAGTGTCCCTTTTTATTGCATCCAAAGCATATGATGTGGTCTTTGGTTCTTGCTTTGGTGGAGGTAGAGGTTTCTTCTTGTTCTTGTGTGGATGAGGGTCTCTCCTCCCCCTCAATCCTTGAGCTTGACACCTCTTCTTCTTCTCTTGATGAGGAGTAAGATTTATCACTCAATTTTGCCTCTTCACTTGATAAAATTGACACTTCCTTTTCTTTTTCCTCCTCTTGACCCATTTTGCTTGTCTCGTTAGGCTCTTCCATCAATTGATCTTGTGTAGGTTTCTCGTGACATTTTTCCAACTTATCCCACAATTCATACGTATTCTCATATTTACTTACACCACTTAACACATTATTAGTCAAAAGATGTACCAATATATCAATTACCTTCTTGTTTGCCCTAAATTGTTCTTGTTGCTCTTTGTCCCAATATCTAGGACGAAGCTTCTTTCCGTGCTTGTCCATTGGAACTTTGAAGGGCTCTTTTATTTCCATCCTACATCCCCACTCCATTCCCCACGTCTTTATTTGCATCCTCCAATAGTCGAGATCTTCATGATCGTAGGGAGGCGGAGTGTAGATGTCATCCCCAAATTTGTCTTCCATTATTTTTCCCTCTAGCTTTTGCTCTTCTTGGCAGTTATTCCAATCACGAGCGGTCCTTGGCTCTGATACCACTTGTTAGATCGATTCCGGTTGCTAGAGGGGGGTGAATAGCAAATCTTTGAATCTTCTTCCTACGTTGTTAGTTGCGCAAGCGGAAATACAAACAAAAGTAAAACTAACAGCAAAGAACAATGCTAACACTACCGATTTACTTGGTATCCACCCCTAAGGGTGACTAATCCAAGAATCCTTCAGTGGATCACTCCCCGGATAACCTCCGGCTAGCCTTTGTCGCTCCTTGTGGGTAGAGAAACCTCGCCACAGCACCTTGACAATACCTGAGCACCAAGACTACTATTTGGCCTTTAACTAAGACCAAATTCGTCAAACCTTTCAGCCACCATGAAGTCCCTTTAAATAAAACTCGAGCTGAAACCCTCGCCACCAGTCGACTGCCCATTTACTAGTCGACTGGTGCCAGCTAAACAACAGTCCAACGGCTCGCTGCAACGGCTAGTTTTTGACTTTACCAGTCGACTGCTCCCAGGGCAGTCGACTGGTCTCTAGCCAAAACCTTTCTGTGAGTTTTATTAATCGACTGCCTCGCAGGGCAGTCGACTGGTCTCCTCGCACACCTAAGGTTACCCTTCCCGAGTACATTTCACTCCGCACTCGAACCTTAGGATTTCCCGAGTACAATCACATAGCACTCGTACCCTCACGACTCAACTGACTCCTCACCAGCAACCTCGACTATTGCCTTCGCGCCCTCTTCATCTTCGGCTCCCGTCCCTCGGATGCACACAAGCCTCCAGCTTGCTTCCATGTCATCCTTCACGTATGCCTCGAAGTTCATGCCCCTCGACTCATCGTCTCTGCTCTACCAAGGTCCCTCGGGTGCACACAAGCCTCCAGCTTGTCTCCATGCCACCCTTCACCATAGGCCATCCAGCTGAGTCAATATGTGTAACCTATACATCCTGCACACTCACATACACATATCAAATACACAAGGGTAAACTTAACTTAAACTCTTTGCCCAAACATCAAAACACATGGTCACTCCGTATCATAGATTGCCTCAACAGACTTAACATCTATTTGGTATAGCTTGAACCATCTATGGGCTTCAAAGGCTAACAACATTCTAATTGACTCAAGTCTGGCTACTGGGGCATAGGTTTCATCATAGTCTAACCCTTCGACCTGACTAAACCCTTTAGCTACTAAGCAGACTTTATTTCTAACTATTTCCCCTTGATCATTTAATTTATTTCTGAACACTCACTTAGTATCTATAACAGATTTACCCTCAGGTTTAGGTACTGGTTCCCAGACTTGGTTTCTTTCAAATTGGGCTAACTCCTCTTGCATAGCTATAATCCAATCAGGGTCAGGTAGGGCTTCCTCTATTGTCTTAGGTTTAATTTTTGAAATTAATGCGATTTAACTAAAATTTCTATAGGAAGATCTAGTTCTGACTCCGAAGGTTGGATCACCCATAATTTGATCAGAAGGGTGACTGAGTCTGGGTTTCTTGGTTCTTCTAGTACTAGGATCAGCCTCAGGTCCGGCTGGACGGTTCGGTTCAGTGTTTGGTTCAACTACTTGGGTCGGTTCAGTTATTGGTTCAGTTGAGACCTCAGTAGTTGGTTCAAGGGTTAGTTCATTTAGAGGTTCAACTAGTGGTTCAATTGTTGGTTTAGTGTCTTCTTGATCAATATTTGATTGGTTCAGCTTTTGATTACCAGTTTTTAGTTCAATTTCTTCTTCAAAAATTAAGTTAGTAGTTTCTTCAATTTTGTGAGTTTGTTTATTATAAACCCTATAGGCCCTACTAGTTGTTGAATATTCTAAGAAGATCCCTGGGGTTGACTTGGATTGAAACTTACCTAGGTAGTCCTTAGTGTTCAAGATATGGACTTTGCACCCAAAGACTCTTAGGTAGTGTAGGTTAGGCAGTCTATGATAATATAATTCATAAGGAGTTTTATTATGTCTTTTGTTAATTAGAACCCTATTTTGGATGTAGCATGCATGTAGCATGCCGTACTTACTGCTTCTGCCCAAAATTGGTTAGTTAGGTTAAATTCATTCAACATGGTTCTAGCGACTTCCTGAAGGGTTCTTTTTTTTCTCTCCACTATCCCATTTTGTTGGGGGGTTCTAGGACAGGAAAACTCATGAATATACCCATTTATTTTGCAAAATTCCTCAAACCTTTTGATTTTCAAATTCTCCCCCGTGATCACTTCTAAGTCTTTTGATTTTAGTATCATTTTGATTTTCAATTATTTTACATAAGTCAATAAATAGATATAAGGTTTCATCCTTAGTTTTGAGGAACCTAACCCAGGTAAACCTAGAGTAATCATCGATAATTACTAAGCAGTACCAATTCCCGCTTAGTGACTTGGCTCCATGTGAATCAAATAGGTCAAGGTGCAGGAGCTCAAGTATGGTTTGGGTTAAGTATGATTGAATTGGTTTGTGAGTAGACTTAGTTTGTTTGCCTTGGTTGCATGAGTTACAGATTGTGTTTTCAAAATTCTTAATTTTTGGTATACCTTTAATTAAACCAAGTTGGGTAATTTTAGAAATTAGTTTAACATGAGTATGACCTAATCTTCTATGCTAGAGGTTGGATTCTTCTAATTGAGTCAAGAAGCATTTTGATACTAAAGGTAAATTAATAGTATAAACGTTGTTTTTCCTAGTACCCTTAAGCATAACTTCTGAGTCTTGAAGGTTTCTAATCAGGCAGTCAAAGTTGGTGAATGTAACTACGTAGCCAGTATCACATAGTTGACTTATACTAAGCAAATTGAACTTAAAATTTTCAACCAAGAGTACTTTCTTAATCACAAAATCAGACTTGAGTTCAATGTTACCTGACCCAATGACTTTGAGCGTAGCATTGTTGCCAAATGCTACTGAGCCTAGGTTACGAGACAAATAAGAAATTAATTTTGACAATTCATATTCTGAGTAACCTCTTACCGTGGTTTGCCCGTTCTCCGAGATTGTAAGTCTTCCGTCATCTGGTTTCGACTCTGATCCAGAGTCGACGTCTTTCGAGGCGATTAGGGCGAGGAGGTTCGTGTGTGGGACTTCTTCTTCTTCTTCAGACGAGGATTCATCCTAGGTGGCTTGGAGATCCTTCTTTCTTCGCGCCTTTTTGGTTTCCTTCAGGTTGGGGCACTCTGACTTGAAATGTCCCTTTTTGTTGCATTCGTAGTAGGTAACGTTGGTCTTGCTTTTTGAGCTTGTTGAAGGTTCTGCTGGATGTTCCTTTCTTCGGCTTGCTTTCTTCTTGCTCGTTTGATGCTTTAGTTCTTTGTAGTAGTCCCGAGCTAGCCAAACCAACTTGGGTCTATCCCCCTCACCATCTTCTGATTCCGAGTCTGAGTCAGACTCGGGTGCAGGTTGAGTCTTCTTCTTGGGAGCTTTCCCTTGAGATTTACCTCCAACAAAAGCTATACCTTTCTCGATCAAGGTAGTGTTAGTCTGTTCGTGCAGTTCAAGTTCAGAAAAGTGTTCGTCTAATTTGATTTCAAATAAGTTCCTTGAAACTTTGTAGGCATCTAACATAGACGCCCACAATGAGTTTCTCAGAAAAGAATTAAGGATATATCTTATCAGGTCACGGTTTTCAACCTTGTGACCTATCGTGTGCAGCCCGTTCATCAGCTCCTGGATTCTGGCGTGGAGTTGGGCTGCAGTCTCACCTTCGTGCATATTGATTGTATAGAGTCTATTCAGCAACAGATCTCTTTTGCTGATCCTCGTGTTGGAAGTGCCTTCGTGCAGCTCGATCAGCTTGTTCGAAACCTCCTTCGCGCTATTGAAGGGTCCCACCCGGTTCAGCTCCTCCTTGGTTAAGCCACATTGCAAAGTTTGGGTCGCCTTTGCATCGGTCTCGATTTTCTTCTTTAGTGGGGCGTCCCACTCGGTATAATGTTGCACCACACCTTGTGCATTTTTGAGAATTTTCAGCCCAGACTGGATGATTATCCACATGTCCACCTGGGTTTTTAGGTGGACTTCCATCCTGCTTTTCCAGTAGGAGAAGTCTTCTCCACTGATAAGAGGAGGTTTGGCAGTGCTATACCCCTCTTGCATGACTATTAAATTTTTCTGAAAAATTGCAAGAAACTTGTCCCATGACTAGGTCTTGAATTAGCAGTGCGGGAAGAAATATTAACAACGGGAAAAAGATCGAGTGGTGTTGTACCAACCTCGATTAACGAGAAAATTTGAGCGAGAAAAACAATTTAAAATTTGAAAATCCGAAAAAAAATTCTCAAGCTGGTGGTTGCACCAAGTTTGAGCCACCCACTCTGATACCCCTTGTTGGATCGGAGTAAATCAATAGAGGGGGGGGGGTGAATATCGATCGGAAAATTTTCGGATAAATAGAGAAATTACGCAGCGGAAAGAGTAAAACAAAGTCGCTAACATAGTTTGTTTTACTTGGTTCGGAGTCGCGGTCGGCTCCTACTCCAAGGCCCACGGTCCTTGACCGTTTACGATGGACAATTCTATATTCGAGGAATGTTTACAATTTGGAGTACAGATATAGAATTAAAAAAGGAAGTTACAACACTTAAGAAATTAAAGCTTTTTCCGACGACTGGAGTGGATGGAATTTTGGAGCAATGGGTCGTCGTCGGCGCTTGAATCGCGAGTGTAGAGCGTGCCAGAGCATAGTGCTTGAGTGAAAGTGTTGAAAGCGAGATTTGCACGTTGTGTTGAAGCCTTGGGGGTGAAACCCCTTTTTTAGTGGTCGCTTGGGCGCCTGTGTTGAAGGGGGCGCCTGACACGTGGCCTCTCCTGCGCGAACTCTAATCCGCAGGCTTGGTCATCGCATATCCCCTTCATTGAGGCGCCTGAGCTGACTGGGGCGCCTGTGTTAACACAGGCGCCTACCTTGACTTGATCCAAAGGCTTTCGTGGCAGTTTGCTTCGATGGCTTGGTTTGGCCTTGCACTGGGGCGCTTGTATCCATACAGGCGCCTAGCCCAGTGAGGTGCCTCCTTCCAATGAGGCGCTTGAGCTACAAAAACACAGTTCCTTCGTTTCCTGCAACCAGGGTTAGTTCCAAACACAAGAAGCAAATATACAATATATATTAAACATTATTTACAGCCTAAGCTGTCTTGGTTCTGACTTTGGGTCTCCCAAATGGAACCCTAGATCGAACCGGCACCTAATGTTTCCTCCTACGGGGAACGCGTCCTCACCTACTCCTCTCGGGAGAATTTACCTTTTTGCCAACCGGCTCTTTTGGTTGGACTTTTGCCCAGCTTCACTCACCAGGTCTTCGGTGCCCAGTCCTCGACCAGGTCTTAGTGCCCAACTTCACTCACCAGGTCTTAGTGCCCAGCTTCACTCACTAGGTCTTATTGCCCAACTTTACGTCAGGACTTAGTTGCCCAGCCCACGGCCAGGATTTAGTGCCCAATTCAAAGAACCAGGACTTAGTGCCTAGTGTACCTAAGACTTTCCTGCACACTTAGTAACTTTGTTAGATCACAACCAATTCTTAACTTCTAAACCCTTTGCCATTATCAAAACATAGGTTCGACTTTGGTGCTTCCGGCACCAACAAAAATGTGTCGCTTTGCTTTGACAAACCCAACAACAAATGATCGAAGTAGTTTATGAGTACCAAACTTTGGTAGGCATATCGAGTTGACTTAATTAAGATAAATATTTATCTAATCATACATCACATATACACATTGTATATATCAACATATAAACAATGAAATGTGACATGGTTATAGCCCGTATACTACGATCTTCTCAAGCCAATAAGAAAATCAATGGTCAACCTAGGGATAACATCTTCTCCAAGTGCATCCTTCGGTCGTCATGTGTCGTCGACTTTCTTCTTGTAACTTCATTCTTCAATGGTCATTCCACTCCTCATTTTGTACATTACAAATTAGGAAAACTCGAGTTACATTCAAGTCTAAATTTATTTTACAACTAGAAAATAGAGATAAGACACAACACACAAGCAGTATTATGAATTACATTACAACATGCACACACACACGTATACATCCAATCATATTGGAGTTAACGCCATAACCATGCACCATGTCATCAATCACACACAATAGATTTAGGACATCAATATTTATTATGATTGTAAAAATGCTCATGAGCTAAAACCATAGGTTATAAAATTTGTTGAGTATAATCGGACCATAGTAAACTTTCATATTCATATGATAATGTTATGGACTTTTAGTTTGATCAACACAAGCTTTTGTATCTCAACAAATGCTCATACATTACACAATCTATAATAAAATTATGTCCTACTTCTATATCATATATAAAAGTTTTTCTAAACTTTGTATGATCATTCGCAAGTGACTCTGATACCACTCTAGGGATCGATATGCAAAAAATATTCAACAATCGCAGTGGAAATAATAGATCCCATGAGCGACCCATGCGGAAAAAAACTCATACAAAGTTACTAATACAAATTCCTATCATATAGATATACCTTTGGCGGGTGCCCTTCGCGTATCCCATTTATCTGAGGTATGCCGGATCTCTTACACGTTCAAGTGTTCGTGCCTCTATGTGTATCCACATGAACATGATCTCTCAAGCTTCAGAGAAGAATCGCCTTTGTGGTGCTAACCACAAGCAGAGATTCACAAAGCAAGAAGGAGAGAGAGACGAGGGTTTTCGGCCAAGAGAAGGAGGGGAAGGAAAAATGACAAGTTCTCCATCCAAATGATAAGAAAAACTCTTTTATACTCATTCCATGAATATGAAAAGTTTTTGTCCCTTTAGCTTCCCTCCATTAATGTTAATAAAAACCCAATTAGAGCACATTTTCTAATGTGGCTCTTCAACTTCTCTTCATCCAATGAAGAAAAACTTTTCATCTTCATCTATTATTAATTTATTAAATATTTTAATGAATTAATATCTCATTCAAATGTGATTGAGTCTAATCTAAATGAGTCAAACTCAAATTAGATTTCAATCCCATAATCCAATTGGATTTACTTGAGTCTAACTCAATTAATTCAATTTGAATCAAATCTTAGTCAAACTAAGAACAATTAATCTCCAAAGAATCATGTCCTTAGTGTGTGACCCAATAGGTTCTCGTCGTTGGCGATGTGTCTAAATCACTTTAGACACATAAGCAATGAGCGTCATCTAGTAATGCATCATTGCAACTCAAGTGACGAGAAAATCGAGATCCGACTTAACCTCCGTGACTATGACAATGTATGGCCTTGTCCTTTTATTCTTGATATCTAAATTGACCAATGAGGCATAGATCGTGTCATCCTCGATCAATCTTTGTATTTCTTGATCCTCGAGTAGACTCACTCAAACAAAGGAGTTCAATATCTCATATTGACTCATTTGAGCATGACCATGTATTTTAGTAGTCCTACTCGATCAAGAGGCCCACAGATATCACTCCCGTAAAATGGGAGGGATAGATCCCATCTATATCACTTACATCCCTCTGCATAATTCATTACATACCCAGTGATCACCTTTATAGTCCACCTTATTACGGGTGACGTTTGACGATACAAAAGTACATAACTCCTTATGTAGGGAACCATAGTGACTTCAGGTCTAAGGACTATTCATACTAATAGTCACATGAGAAAGTTTATGACACTCATATCACAATCTATGAAACTTTCTCATGACGGGCGAATTCAGTACACATTCTCTAATGTATACCCTGTGGGTCCGGTGCCATCGATGGAGGGGAGGGGTGAATATCGACTTGTTAAAAAATTCTGTCAGAAACTTCGATGTTCATTCTTTCTAGACAAAGCGTTCGTAGCACAACGGAAAAATAAAGTAAACGGAAAACAACACAGCACAGCAGACACACAAGTTTTTTACTTGGTTCCCAACCCCCAGGGTTAGTACATCCAAGGCCTAAGCACGGGAAACACCCGTCCCCTAATGGTTTCCTCTCCGGACTTTCCAGAAGCGGAGAAACCCGTCTTACAGTTCACGTTTTACAAGCAAAAGATAGTGAAATTAATTGCATAAAAATAAAATCAAACCAAATAGGAAAGTTGACGATCCCGGCCGATCTGGAACTCCGAAGTGCCGTGCACTTCCTCCTGGAGCCTCCTTGGTCTTCGTCTCTAGCACTTTTTCGTCGCTCAGAATTCTTAGAATGTTGTGTCAGATGATGTTCTGAGTTGAGGGGTCAAAGCCCCTTTTATAGCTTCTTCTTGGGCGCCTGTGTTGCTATGGGGCGCCCCAGTAGCGGTCAAAAATCCATCCAAACTCGCGAACTTCGTGAAGCTGATAAGAACCCAGTCTAGGGCGCCCAACAGCTTCTTGGGTGCCTAATTCATTCAGACGCCTGGCATCCAGGGCGCCTGAATGCTTGGGGGCGCCTGTATCCATTTAGGTGCCCAGGAGCAGCTTTCCAGGCCATTTTGTGTGTTTGTTCGCCTGTTTTGCCTTCATTTCTAGGTACCTGCAAGATACACAAATACAAGACAAACACATATACAATCTTAGCCTTAACGATTCGGTTCTGACTTTGGATTTCCCGCGAAACCCTAGGTCGAACCGACGCCTATGTTCCCTTCCCGGGGAATGCACCTTTCGCCTACTCCTCTCAGGAGAAGTTTTGCCAACCGGCTCCTCCGGTTAGACGTGCCCAACTTCACTCACCAGGACTTAGTGCCTAGCTTCACTCACCAGGACTTCGGTGCCCAGCCCTCGGCCAGGACTTATTGCCCAATTCCTCAAATCAGGACTTCGTGCCCAGTCCGCGACCAGGACTTATTGCCCAACCCTATGTCAGGACTTAGGTGCCCAGCCCTCGGCCAGGACTTATTACCCAATTCCTCGAATCAGGACTTCGTGCCCAACCATCGGTCAGGTCTTAGGTGCCCAGCCCGCGGCCAGGACTTAGTGCCCAATCCATGATAAGGACTTAATGCCCAATTCCTCGAACTATGACAAAAAAATCTTGCGCCAACAATGAAAATTTTTCTTCTCTTTTTGAAGGTACTTAGAATAATTCTTTGAAATCATATAATTTTTGATAAAACATTTCGAAACTCTACCCTTTTATTTGAAAAAGACTAAGTACTAGTTTGTAAAGTATTATAAAAAGAAACTAAGTACTTAAATTTAACCTGGGAAAATATTTTATTCTTGGAAAAGTATTTTGCACTTAGTAGAAATTTGCACTTAGAAAAGATTTTCATTTAGAAAAAAAATTTGCACCTAGAAAAGAGTTACACTAAGGAAAGATTATCATTTAGAAAAATATTGTGCATTTAAAAAGTATTCGTACTTTGAAACATATTTTTCACTTAAAATAAAAAATCTTTTTAATAAAATTTTGTTGTGAAAACATAATATTTTATTTGACTTTGTTTCTTTTTCAGTCTGACACAATCCTAGGAAACTTTGTTAATTACAAGGAAATTTCCTTAAGTGTCCTGGAAATTCTCCGAACTCAAGTAAACATTATTTCAAATCGATTTAAAAGTCAAAAAGGATTTTGAAAATAAGTTCTTGATTTGGATTCTTTTCCAGTCTGACACAATCCTAGGAAATCTTGTTAACTGCAAGGAAATTTTCCTAAGTGTCCTGGAAATTTTCCAAACTCAAGTAACATTAATTTCAAAAGGATTTCAAGGGTCAAAAAGATTTTCAAAATAAGCTTTTTGAAGTTAATATTTTCAAAAGTCTTTATTTTTTAATAGATATTGTATAATTTTGAAGATGAGTCTTAAACAAAAGATAATATTATATTTTCAGAATGAATTTGAAAATACAGTGTATGAAAACATAATACTTTTTGAAACTTTTAACATTTCTTTTAATTTGACCTCCCCCTAAGCTTGGCCCAGTCCTAGGAAGCTTGTTGACTACAAGTGATCTTCCTCTGAGTCTTAGGGTTTGATTCAAACCAAAAGAATTATGTAATAATTTTGAATAGCAATCGTCAGAAAATAAAATTAATCTCTTTTGACTTAGACTCCCCCCAAATCTGACACAATTCTAGGAGTTCTTGTGGATCATGAAGAAGACTCCCTATGTGTCTTTAGGGTTTATCAAAATCAAAAGAGCAATAAGTACAATGCATTTTGAAATAATATTGATAGGGTTGAATAGTCTGTGCCTGGCACGAGGGATGAAGAAAGCCGTGGAGCGCGACATGACTAAAGTGACCTCCCTTCCGGGGCCCCAAGGCCCCCTCAGGAAATGCGCCCGGGAAAGGTAGTCCGAAGATCCCTCCCGGGAGCACCCCGGGAGGTTAAGCCCCAAGAGCACCTCGGGAGTTATAGCGCCGAAGGCCCCGAGCTCACCTCGGGAGGTAGAGTCCCCGCAATAACCGACCTCAGGTACTGACCCCCCCTCTCGGTACAGATACGCATCCCCATAAGAAGAGGTCCCCGCTATTGGATCGGAGTAAATCGATAGAGGGGGGGGGTGAATATCGATCGAAAATTTTTCAGACAATAAAGCGAAATACGCAGCGGAAATAGTAAAGCAAAGTCGCTAACACGATTTGTTTTACTTGGTTCGGAGTCGCGGTCGGCTACTACTCCAAGGCCCACGGTCCTTGACCATTTACATTGGGCAATTCTATATTCGTAGAAATGATTACAGTTTCGAGTACAGATATAGAATCGAAAAAAGAGAATTACAATACTTAAGAAATGACAGTTTTTATCGACGACCGGAGTGGATGGAATTTTGGAGCAGCGGGTCGTCGTCAGCGCTTGAATTGTGAGTTCGGAGCTTGTCGGGGCGTAGCGCTTGAGCGAAAGTGTTGAAAGTGAGATTTGCAAGTTGTGTTCAAGCCTTGGGGGTGAGCCCCCTTTTATAGTCATCTCCTGGGCGCATGTGTTGAAGGGGGCGCCTACACGTGGTCTCTCCTGTGAGAACTCTAATCCGCAGGCTCGGTCAGCGCTTATCCCCTTCATTGAGGCGCCTGAGCTGTCTGGGGCGCCTGTGTTAACACAGGCGCCTAGCTTGACTTGGTCCATAGGCTTTCGTGGCAGTTTGCTTCGATGGTCTTGGTTTGGCCTTGCACTGGGGCGCCCGTGACCTTATAGGCGCCTAGCCCAGTGAGGCACCTCCTTCCAATGAGGCGCCTGAGCTGCAGAAACACAGTCCCTTCATTTTCTGCACCCAGGGTTAGTTCCAAAACACATGAAGCAAATATATATGTATGTTAGAAATTATTTACAGCCTTAGCTGTCTTGGTTTTGACTCTGGGTCTCCCAAATGGAACCCTAGGTCGAACCGATGCCTAATGTTCCCTCCTACGGGGAACACGTCCTCACCTACTCCTCTCGGGAGAATTTACCTTTTTGCAAACCGGCTCCTCTGGTTGGACTTTTGCCCAGCTTCACTCACCAGGTCTTTGGTGCCCAGTCCTCGACCAGGTCTTAGTGCCTAGCTTCACTCACCAGGTCTTATTGCCCAACTTTACGTCAGGACTTAGTTGCCCAGCCCGCGGCCAGGACTTAGTGCCCAATTCAAATAACCAGGACTTAGTGCCTAGTGTACCTAGGACTTTCCTGCACACTTAATCAGCTTGTTAGATCACAACCAAATCTTAACTTCTGAACCCTTTGCCATTATCAAAACATAGGTTTGACTTTGGTGCTTCCGGCACCAACACCCATGACCCTTAAATATCGCAACGGGTGGGTGCGTGATAACGGTGCAGACCGTTTCAAAGGATATCCCGCTACCGTCGAAATAGGCGGGCGTGGCTTGAGTATCGGAGACGTGACATCGATCGAGGGGCACGTCTAGTCTGTCGACATCAGTATAAAAGGTAGTTCCACTCCTCCGGCAAGGGGGTTACGCTCTCTCAACTCTAGACAGATTCTTTACTTCTCGCTACCTTTACTTCTCGGACGGACACTAACTTGAGCGTCGGAGTGGACTCCGCCGGAGCCCTACCGGCGTGTCCCCTAACGCTCGTGTTAACCTTGCAGGACCCTAAGTTCCTCCCCGCCGCAGCAACTTCTACAGGGGCAGAACTCCAATGCATGGCCATCATCGTCGACTCTTTCCAGAACAAATTTGGCGCCGTCTGTCGGAAACTAGCAAAGCACCTAAAGGAGCACCGATGGAAGGATCAGAGGAACAACCCCTTGCCCTCACAAGAGAGGAACTTGACTGTCTGGTGGCCAACACCATCAAGGAAGCACTGGAGCAACACCAAGTTGAACAGGCTGTCCTGCGACAAGGGGATCCGGCGAGGGAGGGGATCCCCAGAGTCTCTGTCTCGCATTTACGGAGATCCGTTACCCCTGCGGGACGACAGGAAGGAGCATCCCCGGGTCTCCAGAGAGAATCTCCCAAAGACTTTGAGAAGGCCCACTCGGTGGCCTCCAGCTCCCAAAGGCACGAAGAAGGATAGGGGAAGAGGGATGAACCCAAAACCTCTCATAAGGTCCCCTCTACACCCTTCTCGTCCGAGATTGTTGAAGACCCCATGCCCAAACAGTTCCGTGGGCTAGGGATCCCTGATTATGATGGGAAGATGGATCTAGAGGATCACATCTGTAAATTCGAGAATGCGACACTCCTGCACCAGTATACTGACAGTGTGAAGTGCCGTGTGTTCTTGAACACCCTATACGGAGCAGCTCAGCGGTGGTTCTAGAGGCTGCCACAAGGTTCTATCAACTCCTTTGTGGAGTTCAAGACAACCTTCCTCCACCATTTCGCGAGCAACCGTCGCTACCAGAAGGCGACACTTAACCTGTTCGCCCTCAAGCAGAAGCCTAAGGAACCGCTCAAGGACTACATCTAGAGGTTCAATCGGGTGGCGCAGGACGTGCCTAGTGCAACATCAGAGATACTCGTTAGTGCCTGTACCCAAGGGCTCGCTGAAGGGGACTTCTTTCGATCCTTGGTAAGGAAGCCCCTGCCAGTTTCGATGATTTGCTAGGACGCTCCATCAAGCATGTCAATGTGGAAGAAGTATAGTACACCCGGCACAATGACCCTATAGAAGCCCCTCCTCCGGCGGTTCCCCAATCAGACAAGAGGGAGCCCCGACCCTGGCCCGGGGAAAGGAACCTCACCCCGAGAAGGACCATTGGGCTGGTAGACTCCGGATGGTGGAGACGGTGGATACCGAGCTGCCAGAGCCGTCACCAAGGTATTGTGGTTACCATGACAGCTCATCACATTTCACTGAAGAGTGTCATGCCTTGAGGAAGAAGTTCGGCGAGGAGGTAGACACCAAACCTCGAAGAAAGTGGAATAAGTCAGGGTACCGCAGAAGGTCTCCCAAGCGAAGTTTCTCTCCTCGGTGACAGCATGTCGGGGGAAACGAGACCCAACCTCGGTCTCGATCACGATCATGAGGTAGGAGTCGAGGGCCTGCACCCCGAAGATCTCTCTCCTTAGAGAGAGACCCCCAGAAGGGCAAGGCCCCCATGCGGGGTCTGCCCTCGGGTCATGTGGGAGTCATCTCCGGGGGACCTACTGGAGGGGACTCCAACCAAGCCAGGAAATCTTATACCCGGCAATTGGGAAACTACTCCATCGGTACGAGCCGGAGTTAGGAGCTGGGGCCTACATTATCCTTTGGGCCATCCGACCTTGAAGAAGTAGAAGCTTCCCATGAGGACGCCATAGTGATCGTAGCCCGTATTGCTAACTATGAGGTTAAGCACATCATTGTGGACATAGGGTGTTCCGTGAACATCCTGTATAAGGCGGCTTGGGATCAGATGCAGATAGACAAGGAGGAACTACGCTCGGTCTCGACGCCGCTATTCGGTTTCACAGGGAATCGCATACAGCCGGTAGGGCAAATCACCTTGTCACTGTTATTGGGCAGTGACAGGCTCGAAAGAATCCGGAGGACTCCTTTCTTGATCGTAGACACACCCTCCTCCTACAATGCCATCTTGGGTCGCCCTGCGCTCAACACTTTCCAAGCGGTGGTCTCTGTTTAACACCAGAAGATAAAGCTCCCGGTAGGCGACCGGGTGGTTGAAGTCTGAGGAGACCAACTGGTGTCTCGGCGGTGCTACAGCGGAGAGGTCAGGACAGAGTCTCGGAAGAACCCGAAGGGCCTGGAAGACTTGTTGGAGGATAAGGAAAAAAAACTCAGGAGTCGCGGCCCGGCTGCGGTCCCGGACCCTTCTGGTCTAGGTAAGATTTGCGCTTTATTTAGAACATCTGCCTGTGTCTCTCTATGCTCTCGCAGCAAAATCAAGTAATAAAAGGAGATGCTTTTTTCAAAATGATAATGCACCACCAAGGAATTAAAAAACCCTAATACCCTGTGGTGCAGTCGATGCCCGGGGTACTTAGACTTGGTCTGGGATATACGCGCCCGACCAAATATCCAAAACCCTAATGCCTCGCGGTGCAGCCGATGCCCGGGGTACTTAGACTTAGTCTGGGACATACGCGCCCTACCAAGTATCCAAAACCCTAATGCCTCGCGGTGCAGCCGATGCCCGGGGTACTTAGGCATGGTCTGGGACATACGTGCCCAACCAAGTATCCAAAACCCTAATGCCTCATGGTGCAGCCGATGCCCGGAGTACTTAGGCTTGGTCTGGGACATACGCGCCCGACCAAGTATCCAAAACACTAATGCCTCGCGTTGTAGTCGATGCCCGGGGTACTTATGCTTGGTCTAGGACATATATGCCCGACCAAGTACCCCAAAACCCTAATGCCTCGCGGTACAGCCGATGTCCAGGGTACTTAGGCTTGGTTTGGGATATACGCACCTGACCAAGTATCCAAAACCCTAATACCTCGCAGTGTAGCCGGTGCCAGGGGTACTTAGGCTTGGTATGGGACATACGTGCCCGACTAAGTATCCAAAACCACGGTGCAGCCGTTGCCCGGGGTACTTAGGCTTGGTCTGGGACATATGCGCCCAACCAAGTACCCCAAAGCCCTATTGCCTCGCGGTGCAGCCGATGCCCGGGGTACTTAGGCTTGGTCTGGGACATACCGCCCGACCAAGTATCCAAAACCCTAATACCTCGCGGTGCTGCCGATGCCCGGGGTACTTAGGCTTTGTCTGGGATATACGTGCCCGACCCAGTATCCAAAACCCTAATACCCTGCGGTGCAGCCGATGGCTGGGGTACTTAGGCATGGTCTGGGTTCCCCACCGAGGATACAAACCAGGGTGCCCCATGATATCCCGAGCGCCCGGGACAGATGGACTCTACTGAAGCAACGGTAAAGTAGCATGCCCGACCAAGGGAACGTAAGCAAAACACTCCAAAGAATAATCCGGGCATACACAAACACAGGGTAACAAAAGTAGTGTTTTATTTATATGAAAAGTACAGGGAACAAACATTTCAGAGAATTATCAAGATACAATTGGCTAAAAGAAAGCACTCTTTTGCTTGGGCCTTTCTCCTCTAGAGCTCTATTCCTATAGGGTTGTTAGGCTCGAAACCACCTTCTATGTATGCTAGACGCGGAAACCCATCGACAGGATCCTTGACTCTTCTCCACTTTTTGGGCACTCCATCCAAGTATTCGGTGGCAGAGAAGGATGCCTGAGGTAACACATGGGTAGCTCGACCCCATTCGAAGTCCCCCCCTCTTTCTGCAGAGATGCAGCCGAGTACAACATTCAAAAGGCAAAAAAAAAAGAGGAGGGAAAATATCAACTACAATTTCTCTCCGGAGCATGTAAAGACCCAGAGAAGAATTGCCTTAACAGAGGAGGGGGAACAGCAGCCGCCATCTCTCAACAAAAAGAAGAAAGAGAAAGAGAAAAGCCAACGGCTATAGCCCCTCCCCTCTTGGTGACGATGTATCCCATAAACACCATCCTCTGCCCAAAACATGGGGAAAACAAGGATCTAGAAGAGGATGGCGTTTGCTGGCACAGGAGAAGGCAACCATCAGGATACGTCATCTCCTCCATTCCCCCTGGCAGGATATATAAGGTCTTTTCTGAACTCCTCAGATAATCCGGGAGTCTCGCATCCTCCAGGATCTTCAGCAAGACCATGGACATCATCTCCACCATGCTCCCCGGTCAGGGTAACGATATGAAAGACTCTACCTCGGAGGGGTCCCTCAGCCAGGAACACTACTGCCTCTCCGGTATTAGACCGCTGGGACACCGATGAAGATGAAGGGAAGAGAGGTGGCATCACGCCACAAAGAAGCAAGCAAACAAATGGGATGAAGGAAACACTACACCCCTCTCCCCTATTTATAGTGAAGGTGGCCTCTCCGTGCAGTTAATGCAAGGAGGACGCCAAAACAACAAACGGACGCCGAAGCGTTGTTTCGACCAACGCACCCTTGCTGCACCTCGGAACCCGTGACTCATTATGGGTCCATTCAATAAGATTGCAGATAAGGAGGAGGTGACGGTTCGGGAGCCGCCCGCCTACTCCAGAAGGAAACGTCGGCGGGGACCCGTCATGAACATAAATGCGGGTGTAAAGTTTGGGGGTGTAGAATTTCCAGAGGAGACCTGCCCTCAGGATCAACCTTGAAACAAACAAACTGTTCGTTAAGCCTGTAAAGCGAAGGCACAGGACGCAGCGAGCAAAGGCACATACACAAGTAATAGTAAGAGTGATTGCGTTAGTTCAAAAATTACTACAATGGGTCCAGACCTCAGGTAAATATGGGGCCCCGCTGGCTTGAGAGAAGACCCCCCTCTCTAGCCCAGACAGTACTTACAATCGCGGGTCTGCATCAGGAGGGAGGAGCTGATCCTTCTTTAACTTATCGATAGCCCCGTTGAAGCCCTGCTGCAGGCGCTGCATTACCTGGTCGACTACGATGGTACGGAACTCATCCGACGTCAGAAACTTCACCTTGAAGCCTGCCTCGGCTTCCTGAGAACTAGGAGCTCGGACAACTCGGGGGGAAAGGAGATTGGCCTCGGCAGCCTCTTAGGAACATCTCAAACATTCCAGCTCGGCAGACATCTCCGCCTGCTCGGCCAAGGCCTCTTTGAGTCTCTCCAACGTGGCACGCTCATCCGACCGAGCCTGGACCAACTCATCCTCTAGGACGGGCACACGGTCAGTGGCCATCAGGAGATCAGACTCCTTCTGACTGAGCTGTTGCGCCTGATCTTGACTGCACGAGTTTAGTCTCTCAGCCGAGGCTACCATGAGCCGGATGTCACCCAAAAACTCCCTCTCCCTCGCCTGGAGCTGGTCTCTCTCCTGCGTCATGTGGAGCAGTTCCTTGGTGACACTCACAGCCTTCTCGGATGCCAGACGTTCTCTGTGCCGGAAATTTTGAAGACCCTACTCCTTATCTTGCAAGAGGTTCATCAGGTGATCGACCTTCGCCCGGAGAGCCCTGCTAACCCCCACCTGCATCAATCCTGCTCGATGCTCGTGGTCAGCTATGGCCTCCGCCCTCAATGCTCAGTGGAGCATGGCTTCAACTCGGGGCTAGGAATACAGATCCCGGCCGGCTATCACGCAATCCTCAGCAGCCTGCCATTGCGCCAAGAAGTCAGGTAATGGACAAGAGAACATCCAATGCAATAGTGATTTGTACCTTCAGGAGAGTCCCCCGAAGAGTGGTGAGTGGGCCCGTCGAAACATGTACAGTCGCCCCTCCAGAGGTACTCCCGTCCCCCTCAGGTCGCGGCGAACCCGGATGGGGAGGAAGTCGCTCGATGGTGGGGGCTTCAGGTGGCAGACTGGAAGGGCCGGAATCGTCTTCCTCGGAGCTAGAAGTTCCCTCGGACACGACCCCCTCGGCCGGAACCTCCTTGAACTCCACCGAGGGGAAGGATTACATGGAGGCCTCCAATGTCGAGTCCAACTTCTTCTTTAGGTGATCCAATCACATCCGGTATTGGGTACACAACACGTCCTTACCCTTGGAAGACGTAGACAGGTCAATGGAGCAGGCCGGAGGCGCTGGGATGACGACCTTCAGAGCAGGGACCGGTGGAGCATGTATAGAGGCTACTACCTCAGCAGGTGAAGCGTCAGGAGCGGCTGGAGGAGGATTCCATGCCTCCTTGTTGGCCTCCTCCCATCTGATGAACTTGCCTATCACCTTGGCGAACATGACTTCCTCTGCAAAAACCAGACAGAGAGAATATCAATCAGAACCAAGAGGCATTAAAGGAAAAAAGATGAACGTACCCAGGGAAGGGCTGATTCACATCACTTTAGGACTGAGGTCTGCCCGGTACATAAGCTCTTCACTCTGCACCAGCCCCGGGCCGCTAAACTCCATACCAACGAGCACCACCTTAGCACGCTGGTACACCGAATTGTGGAGAAAGTTCCCTAGAATAGGAGGAGTTGGCAAATCCTCTATCCAACATAGGGGACTGAAGGGTAAGGTGACAGCTTAATAAAGAAGAATTTCTCCTTCCACCCTTTATGCGAGGAAGGAAACCCCCCTAAAAACCTATGGCCCGGTCGGGCTGTGAAACTAAAGACCCCTCTAGACCCTATCAGGACGAAGAAGGAATGAAAGAGATGAGGGGTCAGAGGAAGATCAAAAAGCTTGAAGACGATATATGCCCCTCCCATCTGGGTGAAGGCATTAGGAGCCATCTGGTGAAAGGGGATATCAAAATAGGAGGCTATGTTCATGAAAAAAGGAGGGATAGGGAAGCGGAGCCCTAACTCCATTTGCCCTAAGAAGAAGGTCAACCTGCCTGCAGGGGGCTCCACGGGCGTCTGACCCACTTTGGGGATGACCATTGCCATCTCGGCCGGAATGCCATAGGCCTCGGTGGCCGCCAGGCTTCCGGTCTCACTCTCGAGGAGGTGGACTCATACCATTCTGCGCGATAGCTTTCCATGATCTCTGAGAAAGAAGACAAGAAGGAGACAAACTACTCACACGCAAAAGAGGCTTTACGAGAGAGGAAGACAAAGTGCACCCAGCCGCTGAGTCGGAAGTAGGCGTAACATCTGCACCTTCCCCTCTTATACTCAGGCAGCCGCCTGCCTGGATGCAAGGGGGAGGAGACATGTGGAAAGCAAGAAACCACCGCACACAGGCAGTCACTTGTCGCGAGCCGGCCAAGATGACACACGTCCGCAAAAGCTCGTGGAGATGGCCGTTGGGTCACGTGGCAATGAGGTATTTGCTAGGGCACCCCGTCGCCCTCATAAAAGAACCATGCACCTTTATGATGAAGAGACAGACGTCATCATAGTCCCTCTAGAGTCGAAGTAGCCTTTTTTGAAAAAGGACAAGACCATTAAGGGGGATTTCTCGGAACTCGGGATAAAAGTTACAATCCAAAGGCCCCCTATAACTACAGGGGTAGTAAGGAGGATGAAGGCCCATGGCTTCTTCATCTCTGCACTAGTCCGATCAGTCAGTCACACTTCCTTCGATCAGACTTGAAGGGAGGGACTTGTGATAGGGTTGAATAGTCCGTGCCCGGCACGAGGGATGAAGAAAGCCACGGGGCGCGACATGACCGAAGCGACCTCCCTTCCGGGGCCCCAGGCCCCCCCTCAGGAAACACGCCCGGGAAAGGTAGTCTGAAGACCCCACCCAGGAAAATATTCTAAGGATTTCGAAAATATTTTGGAAAAACATCTGTCAATTAATTAGTTTTTAACATCTCACCCATTCTAAATATCTCAATACAAGCAAGCATGGTTGCCTTATGGGTGTATTGTGAGATGCTTGAATAATTTTTCTCAATTTATTTATAGACTGGTTGACCTTGAGTTAGATTTGAGTTTAAACAATTGGTAATCTAAAAGTACATTTCAATAATCAGCTTCCAAGTCTTGGCGAGGCACAGATGCCTTCTTTAGCCATAGCCTTATTGGATTATCAACCCTTTCCTTAGACAAAGCCTTTTAAAGAAAATAATACCTTTATTTTACTCTTTGAAAAACTCTGGTCTAACTAGTCTAGGATGTGGTGAGGTAGCTTCGGCTAGTTCCACTTATTTAGGCCAAGCTTCCCTAACGTACTATCATCTCGTCCCACCCTGGTACTAGGTTAGGTAAGTGTCAGTCAGACTTTTTCCTATCTAACCGTTCTAAATCATGCGAAAAATTAAACATGAATGACATGTCATATATTTAAAAAAAGTAAGCAAATGAATGTACATGGCAGGTATTCATGAGTCAAACAAGTCAAAACATTTTACTTAAGTTTCTAATAATGTATCAAATTCCCGATTTGATACATGTCATGTGAACCCGTGAATATGCCAACCCACTTTGACATATTTAATATTATTAAGTTGGAGGTTTCGGTTGGATAGAATTTTATTTGGTTTCATACTTAAAGGTAATTAATTTGAATTTTAGTTCATGGATTAAGGATTGAATAAAGATTTAATTTGTAGAATTAATTAGGTGTAATTATTAGGAATTAATTAATTAAAGTTGAAATCATTAAAGGTTGAGGTTATTTAAGAATTAATTATGGTTTAAGAATTAATTTAAGTTGTTAAGATTTAATTTGAATTTTAAGTTGTTAAGATTTAATTTGTTTTTAAGTTATTAATATTTAATTTAAATTAAGAAATAATTAGAATTAAATTGTTAAGGATTAATTAGAGGTTAAAATTAATTAAGGATTAACTTGAGTTAAAATAATTACGATTAACTTAAGGTTAAAATAATTAAAATTTAATTAAGGTTAAAATAATTAAGCTTTAATTAAGGTTAAATTAATTAAGATTAAATTCAGGTTAAAATAATTAAGATTGAATTAAGGTTAAAATAATTAAGATTTAATTTGATTTAAGTTTCAGAATTTCTGGGTTAGTTAATAGTTATGGGTCTAACTGCATCATTTTCATTAATTCAAAAATATCTGACTTATCTACTATTTCTTTTTCATTTACTTTTTCAAGTTTTGCTAATACTTCTGCTTTGTTTGAATTTTTGTAGACTTTATTAACTGTAGCTTTGATTCTAAAAAATTCTTCTTCCTCCTCATCCTCATCATCAAGGTTATATTCTTCTACATCATCATTGTAGGTAGAATAGTTTTCAGGGTTGTTAATTAATGTTTCATAATTAATTTCAAAGTTATCAGGATTATCCAAGAAATTATTAATTAAATCATTATTATTATCAACAGAGGTTTTATCTTCACTATCCTCAGAAATATCAGAGTTAATAATAGTTTCATCCTTATCCTCAGAAATATTAGAAATTAAAGGATTAATGTTAATTTCATCATTATCAACAATATTATGAGAAATATTATTATCCTTAACATTATCTGATAATATATTGGAATTAATTTTCAAAATTGTTGTATTGATATTAAAGATTAAAGAATTAATTTTTGATATTTTAATATTGTCTATATTTGGTAATTGGTCATACAATATATTAAGTTGATTTTGCAAAAAGTCTATTTTACCAGAAAAATTATCTAACTTATCTAAATTATCAACATTATTGTATGATTGTGCAGAATTTTGAAAATTTTTACAAAAATAATCTTTTCGTACCTTGGTCGGACACTGATTCTTGTAGTGTCCGTGCTTTTGACATTTGAAGCACTTGATGTGACTCTTGTCCCTTCGGACTCCTGGCGCTGGTACCTCCTTTGCCGCCGGTGGTGATGATCGAGTCTTACAAGTAGGACACTGGTTTTTATAGTGTCCTCTCTCCCTACACTTAAAACATGTAATATGAAATTTAAAATTTACCATAATGAAAAAGTATACCTGATTCACCCCTGGGCTCCCCCTCAACTCCTGGCGTCTTTGCTCCATCGGCTGTTAGTCCAGTGAAGAGCTACCAGACTCTGATACCACTTGTGGGACCGGTGCCGTCGATAGAGGGGGGGTGAATATCAACTTGTTAAAAAATTCTGTCGAAAACTTCGATATTCGTTCTTTCTAGACAAAGCGTTAATAGCACAGCGGAAAAATAAAGTAAATGGAAAACAACACAGCACAGCAGACACGCGGGTTTTTACTTGGTTCCCAACCCCCCAGGGTTAGTACATCCAATGCCTAAGCACGGGAAATGCCCATCCACTAATGGTCTCCTTTTCGGACTTTCCGAAGGCGGAGAAACCCGTCTTACAGTTCATGTTTTACAAGCAAAAGATAGTGAAATTAATTGCATAAAAATAAAATCAAACCAAACAGGAAAGTTGACGATCCCGGCCGATTTGGAACTCCGAAGTGCCGCACACTTCCTCCTGGAGCCTCCTTGGTCGCAGAGCTTCGTCTCTAGCACTTTTTCGTCGCTCAGAATTCTTAGAATGTTGTGTCAGTTGATGTTTTGAGTTGAGGGGTTGAAGCCCCTTTTATAGCTTCTTCTTGGGCGCCTGTGTTGCTATGGGGCACCCTAGTAGCGGTCAAAAATCCATCCAAACTCGTGAACTTCGTGAAGCTGATAGATCCCAGTCCAGGGCACCCAACATCTTCTTGGGCGCCTGATTCATTCAGGCGCCTGTATCCATTTAGGCGCCTAGGAGCAGCTTTCCAGGCCGTTTTGTGTGTTTGTTCGCCTGTTTTGCCTTCAATTCTAGGCACATGCAAGATACACAAATACAAGACAAACACATATACAATCTTAGCCTTAACGATTCGGTTCCGACTTTGGATTTCCCGCAAAACCCTAGGTCGAACCAACGCCTATATTCTCTTCCCGGGGAATGCGCCTTTCGCCTACTCCTCTCAGGAGAAGTTTTGCCAACCGGCTCCTCCTATTGGACTTTTGCCCAGCTTCACTCACCAAGACTTCGGTACCCATCCCTCGGCCAGGACTTATTGGCCAATTCCTCGAATCAGGACTTCGTGCCCAGTCCGCGACCAAGACTTATTGTCCAACCCTATGTCAAGACTTAGGTGACCAACCCTCGGCCAGGACTTATTGCCCAAATCCTCGAATCAGGACTTCGTGCCCAACCCTCGGTCAGGTCTTAGGTGCCCAGCCCGCGGCCAGGACTTAGTGCCCAATTCATGATTAGGACTTAGTGCTCAATTCCTCGAACCAGGACTTATTGCCTAGGTTAACTAGGACTTTACATTGAACTAGATTTCTTGACTAACCCTTCTTTTGTCTAGTGTATCACTAACTTAAGCATATTGTTAAACATTGAAATACTAGAGGAGGACATCACCGATGCATCTTGCACCAACATACCCATGTGTCAACTTGATATTATATATCCATGACTTATGAGCTCAAGTCATTAATTGACCTACATGCTTATCCATGCATTAATATTGTCCTTGAATATTAATGCTTAACTAGGAATGATTTAGTGTAATGTTCTCTACATCATCTCACTATCGATTCAACCAATCGATATGGTGTAGATAACAACCAACTACCCAAGGATATTATTATACTTAGTTATTTGGAACAAATATAAAGTACGTATAATAACTAAATATGCCTTTATTAATGATAGAATATGATGCAAAAGGTCTCTAGTCAATCATCACATAATTGGCTCTAGGACTTCTACTAACATAAGCATCATTATCAAGGCAGCGTAACAACATCATAGAGTAGTTTTCAGAGTAACACTTGAGAGAGAAGCCTCTTCCGCGGTGAACAGTGGGCGATTCAAAGGCGATTTGGGCGAAACACGATCGCGCATTTTCTCCTCTTCCGCGGTGATGGCCGCCGGCGTCAATAAAGCCCCGACACCTGACCCTAAGCTGTTCCCTCCCCTTCCTACTATCTCTACTAAGCCTATGGATGATCCGATGATCCATCAAGGGACGCAAACAACATCAGAGCTCCCAATCTCTTATGCGGCGATTTTGAGACCAAGTTCGCCGAGGGCTACTAAAAAAGGTTTCAATGAGATTGGAGAAACTTTCAAAGTGTCTGAGATTTACAATAGCAAGCCAGGTATATTCTATACTGAAGAGGAAGTGTCTTTAATGGCTGACCCTTACAAATTTTCGCTTATTGGTAAATTTTCGGGGAAAAGACCTATTTCTTCGGTTATCATACAAGCTTTTAAAACCCTAGGATTGTCCAGTTTTTATAATATCCGATTTCTTCGATCTGGACACATTTTCTTGCATCTTACATCTAATGAAGATATGGCACGGGTTTGGTCGAGAGGTATTTGGTATATTGGAGGTGTTCCTTTGCGTATTCTTAAATGGTCTCCACATTTCACATATGGCATAGAATCTTCTGTTGTACCAGTTTGGGTGCAATTCCCTGATTTCCCAATTCACATGTTCAATAAAAACAGTCTTTTCTCGGCTGCTCGGATTATAGGTAAGCCAATTAAGATAGATGAAGCAACAGCAGATGGATCCAGGTTGTATATGGCGCGAGTTTGTGTGGAAATTGACTTATTAAAACCAAAGGTGGAAGACTTTTGGATCGGTATAGGAGAGGAAAAAAGATTACAGAAAGTTATTTTTGAGAAACTACCTAAATATTGTGAACATTGTTTACATTTAGGTCATTCAGTGGATGAATGTTATGTTATTGGAAACCAGCCGAAGCCTGATTGGAAAAAGAAAAGAGCTGAAATTATAACAACTGGTGAAGACCTGCGAGAAAGATTGAATGGAAAAAATATGAAGGGAACAAAAAAGGGCTCTGGGGAATTTCTTTCTGATGACAGAGTGGACACTTGGGTTCAGAAACAAAGTTCTGCAAAACAGAAGGAAGTTATACAAGGAAATCAGTTTCATGTTTTAGATAATTGTGTGGAAGAAAATAAAGATTGCGGTAATGTGGATAAAGAAATTCTGAATGTGATAAAAAATTCTCTTGTGGATGATAGAAATGAAAACAGAGGTGGAAATGAAATTGAGGACAGATTTGAATTTAGAGATCATTTAGGAGAAAAAGAAAAACAGGATCAGAGGACTTTGGTTTCTGATAAGGTGCAAAGGGACTTGGGAACTTCTGATAGAAATTTTATTAAAGGAAAGTCAGTGGCTAATACAGAATTTAATACAGAACAGGAGGTGCAGAAAGGAAAACAGATTGATCAAAATATAAGCAACAAAATAGTACAGACATCACATCCACAGCCATTGTTACAGCAGAAGGCTCATCTTGAGCATTATTCAGATAAAAATACATTGATTGTGGGATCCCATGTTTCATCAAAAACTTTAAAGACAAAGGAAATCAGGAGGTTTTAGGTGTTGCAGGTATAATTGATACAATGACTAAAAACACAAATTCATCAGCTGAATTAAAGGTTATACAAAATATTCAGGTTGATCAGACATTAACTACAGTGGGGGATGATAATGCTAATACCCAAGTGGGAGTCAGAACTCAAGGTATATCAGAACAATGGGGATCTTCTTCTCTACCTGAATTTCAAACAGATCCAGAAGAAAAAGAGACGCATAAGTCATTTATTGAGGAATATGACACTGATGGAGATGAAGGGAGACATTTGAGAAGATTTCCTCTCTTCCTATGGCTACTCCTAAAAGGTCTTCACAGATTGATCTTCAAATGAAGGAAAATAGTAAGAACTCTTCTTTTGCCACATCTTATCGTGTCACTAGAAGTCAATCCCAAGCAAAAAGGATTTCCTATACATCTATGTTATAATGTCAGGCATTATTTGGAACATTAGAGGTATAGGCAATTCTGCTTCAATTAGAAGATTGCATTTCTTGAAGAATAATTTTCATTTGAATTTTTTGGGAATCCTTGAGCCCTTTATTGAATTAGATGCTCCATTTATCACACGCAGATTAGGTATGTCCACAGCTATCTCTAATTGTTCGGGGAAAATTTGGTTTATATATGATGATAATATAGAATGTTCTGTTATAGTTAATCATGAGCAATTTTTGCATATATGTTTGAAATCTAACTTGTTTCCAATAGAGATGATGGTTACAATTGTATATGCTAAATGTACAAGAGCTGATAGATATGAACTATGGGAGCAGTTGGTGCAATTAAAGCCGAATGAAGAGAAATTTTGGCTTGTCGGTGGAGATTTCAATGTTATTGCTAATGTTTCAGAACACTCTGATGGAATTGGATCAGGATCAGGAGCAATGGAAGATTTTAATGATTTTATGATGCTTACTGGTTTAATTGATGCGGGATATGTGGGAGATCGCTTCACATGGACAAATAACAGAATTTGGAAGCGGCTAGATAGAGTCTTACTCCTTCCATCTTGGCAAGAAAGTGGCTTTACAGTTCGGGTTGAACATTTAAGTCGGGCAGCCTCTGACCACTGTCCGTTATTGATTTCTTTTCCTAAAATGGTGAAGACAGTAGCTTCTTTCAGATTTCAGAACATGTGGCTCAGGCATCATGGATTTATGCAAACGGTGAGGCTCAACTGGAATTTGCCTAGCTATGCAAAGGGTCTTATAAATCTGCAATTTAAACTGAAAAGGCTTAAAAACCATTTGAAATGGTGGAACAAAGAAGTGTTTGGGAACATCCAAAATAATGTTAAAAAGGCTGAAGAACAGTTTGCAATATCAGAGAAACAATATGACTTAGAGCCTACTGAGGAAAATAGAATTTTCAGAAATAAAAATCAAGCGCATCTTTTCAAAATGTTACAAATGGAGGAAGATTTTTGGAGGCAAAAGGCTGCGATTAAATGGATGGCGGAAGGAGACAAGAATACCAGATTTTTTCATGATAAGGTTCAGAAAAGGCAAATCTCTAACAGAATTTTTCGCATATGGGATGAAGGAGAATGTTTGGAGCAGCCAGAATTAATTAGAGCATCGGGTTCTAAATATTTTGAGCAAATGTTAACCGGGGGCAGATCTGATCACACAGAAGCAGATTTAAATCATATTCCTACACTTATTACTGAAGCGAAAACGCAGATTTGTCAGCTCAGACATCTATAGACGAAGTAAAGCAGGTTTTAATGGAAATGAATCAAAACAGTGCGGCTGGTCCTGATGGATTCTCTGTTGCTTTTTTTGTTTCTTGCTGGGACATAATTAAAATAGATGTCTATCAAGCGGTGGTGGATTTTTTAAAAGGTGGTTATTTGCCGAAGGGTATGTCTGCTACAACAATTGTCTTGATTCCAAAAAAAGAAGGTGCTCAAAAATGGCAAGATTTTCGGCCAATTAGTCTATGCAATGTTTCTTATAAGATAATCTCTAAATTGCTAGCAAAAAGATTGACAAGGGTATTGGGCAAGATTATATCCCCGGCTCAAAGTGGCTTTGTGGAAAATAGATTAATTTCAGATAATATTCTTTTGGCTCAGGAGCTTACTCATAAAATAAATTTTCATGTCAGAGGAGGGAATTTGATCATGAAACTTGATATGGCTAAGGCTTTTGATAGGGTTCAATGGAATTTTTTATTCAAAATTATGGCTGCTTTTGGATTTTCTAGCTTCTTTATAGATTTGATTAAGAGATGCATAAGTTTTTGTTGGTTTTCAGTTCGAATCAATGGTTATCTTGAGGGATTTTTTAAGGCTACAAGAGGTGTAAGACAAGGTGACCCCTTATCTCCATTTCTGTTTATTATTGCCGTAGAATTCTTTTCGAGGGGATTAGAAAATTTCTTTGCTAATAATCCAAAGCTATTTTTTGCTACGGGTTGTGATATGAAATTGTCTCATTTAGCTTATGCTGATGATGTTATAATTTTCTTAAATGGGTCTATTGATTGTGTAAAAAAGTTAAAGGTTTTTCTGGATAAATATGAGGCTCAGTCTGGTCAGCTGGTAAATGCTAGTAAAAGTTTGTTATTTTTTGCAAAAAACATACCAGCTACACGCAGAAGTTCAATTTCAGCTATTACGGGTTATATGGAAGGTTCATGGCCTATGTTTTATTTAGGCATCCCTATTTTTACTGGACACAGAAAGAATCAATATTTTCAACCAATCCTAGAAAAAATAAGGAAGAAATTGATTGGATGGAACATTTCACGCCTCTCACATGGGGGTCGTCTTTTATTAATACAGAGTGTTTTAACTTCCATGCCTCTTTATTTGTTACAAGTGCTTCTTCCTCCGCTTTCAATTTTACACAAATTGGAGATGTGTTTTGCAAGATTTTTTTGGGGTTCTACAGATAACAAAAGGAAATTACATTGGGTAGCTTGGTCTGATATCTGTAAACCAAAATTAGAAGGTGGATTAGGAATAAGAAAACTTGCTGATTTTAGTCTGGCAATGGCAGTGAAATTATGGTTTCGATTTAGAGAGCAAACCACACCATGGGCGAATTTTCTCTCCAGGATGTATTGTCATTTTTCACATCCTATTATTGTTTCTTTGAAAAATAATGCTTCACATGTATGGCGCAGGTTAATCAAAGTCCGCAGCTTGGCGGAGTCTAATATAGGCTGGATTTTGGGTGAAGGGAGGATAAAATTTTGGTATGATTGTTGGTTGGATAGTGGTCCTTTATTTCAATCTTGTGATATGGTGGGTAATGCTAAATTAAGGGTTTCGGATTTGATGGAAGGTAATTATTGGAAGCTTGATAATATTAAGAGGCTGATACCAAACTCTTTGGCTGCTGAAGTGTCTGAGGTTGCTGTGAATTCAGAGGAACCAGATAAAATTATATGGAAGTCTTCAGTTGATGGTATGTTTTCATTGAAAATGGCATGGAACAGTGTGAGAGAGACTCAATCAAAAGGATCCTTATTTGCTGCTCTTTGGAGTGGATTGCTTAAACCGAATATTGCAATTTTTGCATGGAGATTTTTGAAGCAAAGGCTACCAGTTGATACTATCTTACAACATAGAGGTATACATTTAGCCTCTAAATGTTTCTGTTGTATATCTATAGAGTCTTGGAATCATTTATTTTTTGAGTGTCAGGTGGCCAGAGAAGTTTGGTCCTTCTTTAGTGAGAAATTTGGTGTGTATGGAATATCTTTAGAGGCTTGGAGAATAGGAACAGAATGGTCATATGGCAGACACATAAGAGAGGCTATCCCCTTTCTCATCCTATGGTACGTATGGGTTGGTAGAAATAATGCTAAACATAGAGGTTTACAACAAGATGCAACTAAAATAAAGAATCAGATAATGCAATATCTTATGTTAGGGGAAGCTGCAGGAATCATTAAAGGTAAGCATTGGAAGGGTTTCTCAAGGATTGCTAAGGAGTGGGGGTTATCCAGTATGACAAAAATCAGAAATACTATCACAGTGGTGAAATGGAAGAGGCCGAATGATGGTTGTTTCAAATTAAATACGGATGGATGTTCAAAAGGTAACCCTGGAGAATCTTCATATGGATTTATAGTTAGAGATCATAATGGGCAGTTCCTCATAGCTAAATATGGAAGGCTTGGAGTTATGTCAAATATTAAAGCAGAATTAACGGCAATACTTTTCGATTTAGAGATATGTGTTGAGGAAAATTTTTTGCCTCTTTGGTTAGAATCAGATTCTATGGTAGCTTTGAAAACATTGCAATCTTCTAAAGTTGGATGGGAAAATAGAAAGATCATTCTAAAAATCAGAAGTTTGTTAATAAAAAATGGTGTGGTTTATTCTCATGTGTTCAGAGAAGCAAATACAGCAGCAGATTTCTTGGCTAATCGGGCTTTTAAATACGAAGGGGAAAAGGTGATGCTAAGACATGAAATCGATAAAACCTTATATGGCATATGTAAGGTTGATAGGCTGGGTATTCCTAATCTTAGATTTGACAGGAAATTATTGTTATAGATTTTGAATGTAGCTGGGATGGTATCAACTGTTTCTTACAGCATGTTTACAGATTTAATTTTAGCCGTTGGATGCAAAAGAGTGATTCAGAGCAGATTCGAATCTCAACAGTTATCAGAGTAAAATGTTGAGCAGTTTCTTGGATTTTATGTCATTAATTTCTGAAAGATTTGAAAGTGGTTTATTTACTGCTTGATTTAGAAGTCTTCGAAGAGTCTGCTATGGTTGGAGTGTTTTAATGTGGTTTCAGTTGTATTGGCTGGAAGATAAAACCTTTATTATTCTTTTTCGGAAAGATGATTTGCAGTCCACAGAGATTCTGAATATGCTTACTTTCTTGCCTTATACTTTTGCATTAACTTTGGAAAAAGGTGTATGAAAACCTGTTGTCCGAATTCTAGATATGTTTGCTGGAATTGGTTGAGTCTTATCAGTTTCAATGTTATTATCGCATAGAAGGAAGACTTAAAGGCTGATTAGTGGTTTTAGAGATTCAGATGGTTTTATAATATCAGTATAGTTACAGAGTTTACAGAGTTTATGTGGTCTTAAGTTTTGATACAAGGCTGACTTTTGTTTGTTGCGTATCAAATCTAAAGGAAGATTCTGATATACAGATAGAAGGAGCGTGCTATAAGAAGTAAAGATGAAAGTATTCAAAGTAATTCTAAACTCTGGTGCATCAAGAGGTAAATAAATCCACCTTAAATGATTCATCTAGTCCGTAGCAAACGGCTACGGTATAGACATATCAAATCCGTTGATGGCTGAGGCTTTGCCAAAAAGCCTAAAAGGATGAATAGATCCATCTTTGATCTATCTAGTCCGTAGTAACGGCTACGGTAAAGACTTTTCAAATCCGTTTTTGGCTGGTCACTTGCCAAAAGTGAACTTCGGGTGTGGAAAGTTGTACATAGCGACAAAAGATTTTTGAAGTATGAACTGATACGGCAAAGAATTGATGGAGAACAGAGGTCATGCAACAAAGCTATTTTTTATACATCAAGGCATTTGGAAGAATATAACCAGGAGTCAAGAACGCAAATAGAAAACACTGCTTAAAGAGCAAATGAAATGCTTTGGTAGTTGGAATATCTGAGGCTAACGCAAGATACAATCTTAAAATTTTGGATAGGTTGGAACTGATGCGACAAAGACTTTCTTTGCGAGCATGAAGACTGAAAATTTACAGTTTTAAGTTTTGAAAGATGTATGTTACTATAAGGTTTTTTTAATCCTTTTGAGACTCTTGTAATTCTATACTAGAAGGTTAGGTTTTGGCCCCTTTCTAGTATGGATCTTCTTTTCAATAAAATTTTTACTTTTGAATTAAAAAAAAAGAAAGAAAAAAAAGAGTAACACTTGAGAGAAAAAGCCATATAAAATTGATTAGAGAATGTATGTACACAACTTTAGTTGAACCCTCCTTTAAAGGTTGTTCCGGGTGCCTGAAAGATCCTCCGGGCACCCCCATGGTGCCGATGTGGCGAGACTCGACAAAAACTCAATTAACCAAATTCTATCCAGTTTCGTGCGCTTGAACTTCTTTCTAGGCGACTGGATTGTGAATAGGTGTTGGAGCAATCTATGGTCCGGAGTGACCATGTGTTTTGATGTTTGGGCAAAGGGTTTAAGTTAGGTTCACCCTTGTGTTTAATATGTGTATTTGAGTGTGTAGATTTGCAGGATACACATAGACTTAGTTGGACGTCTTCGGGTCCGGTGAAGGATGGCATGGGGAGACAAGTCGATGGCTTGCATGCATCCGAGGGACCGTGGACAAAGCAGGAACAATAAGCCGAAGGAAGCACACTTCGAGGCATACACGAAGGATGGCATGGGAAGACGAGCCGTGGGCTTGCATGCATCCGAGGGACGAGAGCCAAAGTCGAAGAGGGCTTGACGGCAACAGGTCGAGGCTATTGGAAGCAGGAACGATGAGCCGAGGGAAGTGTACTTCGAGGCATACGCGAAGGATGGCATGGGGAGGCGAGCCATGGGCTTGCATGCATCCGAGGGACGAGAGCCAAAGTCGAAGAAGGCTTGAAGGCAACATGTCGAGGTGCTGGATGAAGAGTCAACTGAGTCGTGAGGGTTCTAGTGCTGAGAGAATTGTACTCGGGAAGGGAAACCATAGGTTTAGGGAGCTAGCAGTCGACTGATGCTTGGATCAATCGACTGATGAAGAGCACAGAAAGACCAATCGACTGATCCTTGCATCAGTCGACTGGTGTCAACCAGAATTTGAATCTTTAGGCTGTGACATTCAAATTTGCGAGGACCAGTCGACTGGTGTTAGAACTAGTCGGCTGGTAATGGTTAGAACAGTGTCGAGCACTATTTAAGAGGGCTCATTTTTGGCTGAGTTTCCTTGGCGAAACAAGCTTGGGTAAAGCCTGTTAGTAGCCTACAAGTGCTCAAAAGTTGTCAAGAGATTGTGGCGAGGTTTCTCCACCCACAAGGAGCGACATGAGCTAGCCGGAGGTCTTCCGGGGAGTCATCCACCGACGGATCGGGATCATCCACCTTACGGACAGCCGTGGAGTAGGAGTATCATCTCCGAACTACGTAAACGGTTTGTGTTAGCATTGATTTAGTTTATATTTAAGTTTTCCGCTTGCGTTTGCTAACACGTGCAGAAAGAAAATAAAAAAGTAGCTATTCACCCCCTTCTATCTAAACGTCAAGGTCCCAACATAAGCCAACCAATAGGAACACACCATCTCAGTCGTGCCTGGCTAGATTAAAGAGACTCCAGGTGCTTGAACTCCTTTCTAGGCACCTGGACTCCTTTCCAAGTGCCTGAACTCCAATATCCTGCCAACTTCTAATTTTGTTATCTTGCGCCACTGAGTTAGAAATATAAGCAAGATATAGTATAAACATGAAATATGATAATTACGGGATTGTCTGATTCTAACATTGGATTTTGATGAAATCCTAGGTTGAATCGACGCCTACTGTTCCCTCAATGAGGAACGTGTCCTCACCTACTCTCAGGAGAAGTTATCTCTTGCCAAACACTTGTTTGAACTTTTGCTCAGCATCCAATCTTCACTTCTAGGACTCTAGTCATCCGATCCTCGACTTGCTTAAACTTCTGCTTGTCATCCTCGATTAACTTGATCAACTAAGACTTTCTTGCAACACCAAGTTAGTACAATAGTAACATAAAGAAGTGTTAGCAAGATTTCTCATTACCTTGGATTACCTTCCCCTAGGGTTTTCCACTGCCTAACTTCACTCACTAGTGTTGGGTATGGCTTGGCGGGTTTCCTAAACGAATACCTGGTCATCCATGAGAGACCTCTTTGTTGGGGCAATCTATGGTCTGGAATGATCATGTGTTTTGATGTTTGGGCAAAGGGTTTAAGTTAGGTTCACCCTTGTATTTGATATGTGTATTTGAGTGTGCAGGTTTGCAGGATACACATAGACTGTTGGATCGTGGCACCGAACTAGAGTGAGGGTGAATAGTTTTTTTCGATTTTCTCTACAAGAATTGTTAGCCAAACACAAACAAAAACAATAAAAATAATAAGAACAATGCTAACACCATTGTTTACTTGGTATCCACCTCAGAGAGGTGACTAATTCAAGGATCCACACGCACGCACAAGCTCCACTATGAAAACCTCCTTTAAGGTGGAGAAAACCTTCACAAGGTTGCCCTCTTCTTCTTTATAAGATGGAAATAAGAATGAGAGGAAGAGCTGGAGATTTTGAGCACAAACAACACAATGGTACCCTCAAGAACCGTACCGTTGACCTGCTCAAAAGTCCCCCTTTAAATAGAGTAAAGGACAACTCCACAAGCTATCCAGCCCGATACCAGTCGACTGCCTCTAGGGCAGTCGACTGATCCCACCAAAGTTGTAACGCCCCAAAATTCCCATTTTTAGTTCTTAAAGTCCTTAGAATTATTTAAAAATGGTTTAGGAATATTCTAGATATTTTTAGGAATTTTTAGAATATTTTTATGGAATTTTTCGAGTCCGTTTGGTATTTAAAAAAAAAGGAGAAAGAAAAGAAAAAGGAAAAACCACTTAAGGGCAGCCGGTAGTTCGAAGCCGCGACCACCCCGAAACCAGAAACGAGCGCGACCAGCTGGGCTAGGGTATCAAGCACAACAAGAGATGGAGAGAAGTATATTTAAGGGGTAGCTAGGTCGATCCGCCCATAGGTATAAATAGATTATTAAAGAGAGAAGTTTTATTTTCTCTCAAACCCTCTCCCTCTCCCAAGTTGCGCCGACCCCTCTCCCTCTCCTCTCTTGTGCGCACGCCACACCAAGCCCTAGAGGGTCGGCCAAAGCTCTCCTCCAAGAGATATTCCTATATTCGGGATCCCCGCGACGAGAGGAACGCGTAGGCGCGAAGAATTCTCCGAGATCTCAAGTTTCTCCCGAGCTCTAGACGTCAATCTTGGTTGTAAGTCCAAGATATCAATGTAAGTACTGCTCACCTACAGTAAGAGGCGGTTTTTCCGCAAGAATTTCCCTTAAAAGTTTTTAAAAAGAGATATTTACTTCTTGTTAAGATTTTTGCATGTGATCTTAGTTCATTATATGCTTATATATTTTATTGAGTGCCCTATATGAGGTTAGGGTCCAAGAAAAGCTATGAGAAAAGAAAAGAGAAGATAAAGATAAGAAAAGAAAAGGCCAAGGCCTTAAGAAATCCCCAAAAGTCAAGACTTAGGGATTTTAGCACGCAAGGTGCTCGAGAAAATGCCAAGGCATTTACAGATAAGAAAGAAAAGAAAGAAAAGCTATTTTATTTTCTAAGGCCAGTACCCGGCGTCCAAGGGCGTCGTTAAAGAAATCCAGGTGTCCAATTCCAAGGTCTTGGCCCTGGTAGACCAAGGTCTGCTCTATTAGGATTGGTGGCTCGCTACCCCAACCTTTTAGGGAACGCGCATCAGATGGTACTTACGTCTTCAGTGGATCCAAGTGATTATTATTTTCAAGTATATGCTTTAGCAAAGTTTTCTAAAGTTTAAAGAGTTTTCAAAAAGTTAAAGAATAGCTAAAGCATCAAGTTGAGCCAAGAAAAGTAAATTGAGATTTATTAATGCTTGAGTATGCATGTTTTGAGTTATACATGTTCTTAGTGTTTCTTTCAAGCATATAAGTATCTCATGTGATTTCATATTGTTCAAGAAGCATGTTTGCACATTTCGAGATTTTGTGAGCTAGATAGTACTTACTAAGCTTTTTGCTTACTAGTTGCATTTTCCTCTTACTGCAGATAAAGGTAAAGGCAAGCAATTCTGAAGGAAGGCGACGAGACGGTGCTGAGCAAAGTGTGTGTGGTGGCTGATTTTGGAGAGATCCTTAAGACGAGACAATTTAGTTATTTGAATTACAATGTTTTAGTTTATTCAAATTCCAAGTTATTGCTTTATGGAGTTTAGCGAACTTTTAAGCTTTGGATAGTTTTACATGCTCAATTTCGTAGAATAAAGATTCCATGCCATTTCATTTAGCATACATATCCTTATGATTGCATTGGATGAGTAGAAGTGTGAGTAGTTTGAGATATCGATACTTTATTGGAGTTATTAATGCATGTGCCAAAGATAGGACTAGCTTCCCTTTTAAATCAAGTTTTATTGCTCAATTATGCTTAGAAAAGTCGCCTTCTCATTTCATGATGTTTTAGCAATGTTATAGAATCTTGCATGATGAGTTTAAATGGTTAGAAGTTAAGTTTGGTACAAACTCTAGCCTAAAGTTTAAATAGTTTTTCATAACTTGCTAAATCTCGCAAAAGTCCTAATTTCGAGTTTATGGATTCGTTTTGGTTGGCTAAATTGTTTAGGAAACTGGTATAGAGTATAGAAATGGTGTCATGATTTTATATGGATCGAAAGTATAGGTTTGGTGGAGTTTTGAAACAAGTTTCGAAACCTGAATTTCAGATTTCAGGCTTATCAGTCGACTGATACAGTATCAGTCGACTGATACCCGTAAGCTGAGTTGGGCGAGGCAAGTTTCAATAAGTAATTTCTTACGAGTTTTTGAGAAAGAAAGTGTGACATGGTATCATGCATGACTAATTAAGTTAGAATATTATTCTTAGATAGATTAAAAAGAAAAAGTTTAAAAAGATTTCCGCATTTTTAGTCGTGCATTAGAGTCGAGAAGTAGACAAAAGTAACGATCCGTCTAAGGCAGAGAAGCCGGGTCGCTACAAAAGTTGCTCCTAACGACTAATATTTCGGGTTTACCAGTCGACTGGTCCTGGACCAGTCGACTGATGTTTCGGTGAGTTTGAGTCCTCTGCTGGCAGTCGACTGATTTATTCCAGTCGACTGCCCAGCTTACAAAAGCACTCCTCCTCACTCCGAAGACCGTCCTTCACGTGTGCCTTCAAGTATACTCCCTTGGCTTGCCCCTTGAAGTCCTCTTCCAACGGCTATCGTCCCTCGGATGCGCACGCAAGCCCTCGGCTTGCCTCCATGCCACCCTTCACATGTGCCCTTTGAAGACCACTTCTTGGCTTGCCCTTGGAGTTCTCTTCCCTCGGATGTGCCCTCCATGTGTGACTCACCAAGTCCTGCAAGACTCATTCACACATATCAAAATAATATAACACCCTAACCTTAACCATATTAACACAGACACATCAAAACCATGATCTTCCCGATCATACTTGGGTCGATTGCCCCAACAATCTCCCCCTTTTTGATGTGTGGCAATATGTTTAAGTTAGTGAAAAATTACTAGCAATTGAAAATATAAGACATAGTAAAAACCAAGAGGTAACCTCCCCCTTAACCTATGCCCTCTCCCATTTTCAATTTTCATTATAAACCAAAGTTAACCCAAAAGTTAAGTTACAAACCTAACTTAAACCTCCCAATTCTCCCCCTTTGACACCATCAAAAGGATTGCCTGAAGAAATATTAACCAATGACATCAAATGGGAGAACTTTTCATTTCTGAAAAACCCCCAAATTTCTGAAATCAGAAATATCAGTCGACTGCCTCAGAGGACAGTCAACTGATACTCTTCAGTCTGAAATTTCAGATATTGTGTCGAATTTCAGAAACTCACCAAAAATTACAAGAAATTCCAAAAATTATGAAAATTTGTAAACATGTTTAATATGAGATACTCTAACAGGGAAAAATATAACTTCATGAAAAATCCAAACATGTTTGACTTTTTGACAAAAGATCAAATTCTTTGAAAACATTTAACTTTGTACCAAAGTTCTATCCTAGTTTTGACATCATATGTTTTCCAAGACTTATGACATAACAAATAAACACAGAAATATTTTCAAATTGTTTAAAATGTCCAACTATGATCTTTGAGCAAGATGTCCATTAATTAAACATTTGCTTTTCCCATAGTTGGTCTATTTTCAATAATGTGATACATCTAATAACCCATCAATATGCCATAAGCATAAGTGAATCAGTTGTATCATCCTAATGAATTATGCACCACCTTCCTATTGTATTACTCCAAGGACACTCTTATACTTCTACAAAACACATACCAAGTCTCCTTCTTAAGGATGTGAACTCTGCTTCGAGAAGAGGCTTCATAAATATGTCGGCAAGGTTTAACTTTGATTCAACATAATGTAATTCTATATCACCCCTTTCCACATGATCCCTAATGAAGTAATGCTTCACTTCAATGTGTTTTGTCCTAGAATGATGCACCGGATTTTTAGTCAAATTAATAGTGCTTACATTGTCACATAAAACCCTGACCTTGGAGTAATGAAACTCATAATCCTCTAAGGTATGCATGATCCAAAGTAGTTGAGATACACAACCCCCAATTGCGACATATTCCGCCTCGGTTGTTGACAAGGCAACACTTGGTTGCTTCCTATTACTCCAACTAACCAAAGATGATCCAATAAATTGACACCCACCACTAGTACTTTTTCTATCTAATTTGTAACCCGCATAATCCGAGTCGGTGTATCGAAAAAGTTCAATGTTTGGAGTTCTAGGATACCAAAGACCGACATTAAGAGTACCCTTAATATGCCTTAAGATCCTCTTTACTACCACTAGGTGGGACTCTTTGGCACCTGATTGATACCTTGTACACATACCTACCACAAATAATATATCTGGTCTACTAGCGGTTAGATATAACAAGCGATCAATCATGCTCCTATATTGCTTTGGATCCACTACCTTTCCTTCAAGATCACTATCCATTTTGACATTTGTTCCTATAGGGGTAGATGCTACCTTAGCATTTTCTAATCCAATTTTTTTTATGATTTCCCTAACATATTTTGTTTGATAAACATGAGTCCCTTCATTTGTTTGTTTAACTTGTAATCCTAAGAAGAAAGTCAATTCCCCCACAAGACTCATTTGAAACTCATTTTCCATGCATTTGATAAACTCATGGAGAAATTCACTATTTGTGGACCCAAAAATAATGTCATCAATATACACTTGGGCCACAAAGATGTCCTTATCCTTAGATTTTAGAAATAAAGTTGGATCAATTGTTCCCCTTCTAAAACCCTTGGACACTAAGAAAGATGAAAGTCTTTCATACCAAGCCCGGGGAGCTTATTTCAATCCATATAAGGCTTTTCTTAGTTTGTAGACATGACTAGGGTAGTTGGTGTTTTCAAATCCGGAGGGTTGCTCTACATACACCTCTTCCTTAATGACTCCATTAAGGAATACCGACTTCACATCCATTTGGTGAAGTGTGAAACTCATGTGAGCGGCATATGCTAATAAAATCCTAATAGACTCTAATCTAGCCACGGGGGCATATGTCTCATCATAATCAAGACCCTCAACTTGATTAAACCCCCTTGCTACTAATCTATCCTTGTTTCTAGTAATTTTTCCTTGATCATCTAACTTGTTCCTAAAGACTCATTATGTGGTGACAATGGTACAATCATTGGGTCTAGGAACTAACTCCCATACCTCACTCCTTTCAAATTGATTCAACTCTTCTTGCATGGCTAGAACCCAATGTTGGTGCAATCTTGGTTAGGTCAGGGTTGACCTAGTTTGACTAAGCTCGGGTGCGCTTAGGTCTGATAAGCATGGTAAGCTTATGATTGGATGTTTCGATGTTTGATAATGATGTTTGAATGTCATATGATGTTATGAATATCGTATGATGTCAAGTGGGTCAAGGTTGACTGGAGGCTTGACGGGAAAAGACCTAGTGGGACTAGGTGAAGTCCAGGTGGATCGGGGAGATTGTACGCTGGCATGGGAAAAGACCTAGTGGGACTAGGCACACCTAGTGGGACTAGGTGAAGTCCAGGTGGATCGGGGAGATCGTACGCTGGCATGGGAAAAGACCTAGTGGGACTAGGCACACCTAGTGGGACTAGGTGAAGTCCAGGTGGATCGGGGAGATCGTACGCTAGCATAAGAAAAGACCTAGTGAGACTAGGCACACCTAGTGGGACTAGGTGAAGTCCAGATGGATCGGGGAGATCGCATGCTGGCAAGGTGGAAGTCTACCGAGAGACTAGACCTAACTCGAGGGTTAGGCAAATCTGGTTGCGAACCAGGTTAAGTCCAAGCTGTCCGAGCTGGGAGTTAGGCAGTAGAAATCCAGGTTGGTCAACGGGGTTGACCGGACACTTGGTAGGAGATCCTAGACTTGTGGAAACAAGTTAGGTTGGACTTAATCGATTGGGTAATCGATTGGGTGAATCGATCAGTTGATCGATTAGGGCAGTTTGAGTGAGAGGACAGAAGGTGGCTGAATCGATTGTGTAATCGATTCAGACTTCCCGTAATCGATTAAGGGGTTCGGTAATCGATTAGGGTGATCGATCACCAAAGGGTGCGTGAGAGAACAGAGAGGCTCTGAATCGATTGGGTAATCGATTCAGGGCACCGGTAATCGATTGGCTAATCGATTACGGTTCGAAAACTAGCCGTTGAATGGTTAAGTGTGACGTGGTAATCGATTGGGTAATCGATTACCAAACCCTAGGCGTCGGGTATAAGTGCTTTCGCGCAGGTTTGGAGCTGCATCTCTTCTCCTCTTCTTCTCCAACTTCATTGCCATTTTAAGGGAAGCCTTGGAGGACATTGCTGCTACATTTCCAAGGTTCTAGAGGCAATCACAAGCTTGAAGATAGCAAGGAAAGCAAAGAGAGTTTATTCATTGTAAATCTTGTAAGATTTCCTTTTGTATTTGCTTAGATCCTTGTTGTATCTTGTTGTAAGCTTGTAAGAGGTTTCTCCACCTCAAGAAGGAGACTTTCATTGTGCATGAGAGTGTGAGGAGAGTGGATCCTTGGATTAGTCACCCGACCGGGGTGGATACCAAATAAAATCCAACGTGTTAGCATTCCTTGAAGTCTTCTGCCGCGACAAATCATCTACAAGCAAATCGGAGCTAAGCACCCCCCCTCTAGCTCGCCAATCGGTCCCAACAAGTGGTATCAGAGCAAGGTTGCTCTTCATTGGACTCATCGCCAAGAGGGCAAGAGCTAGAGGAAGAAAAAGAAGTTGGAAGAAACCCTAATTTCGAGAAGTCATCATCAAGAGGGTTCAACTTCAAAGATGGAGTTCGGCTATGACACTAGGGCACCTCCACCATTCGACAAGGCAAATTTCGATCTTTGGAAATCAAAGATTGAAAATTTCTTCATGATGGAGATAGAGCAATGGTTTGCTCTAATGGAGAGTTTTGAAGCTCCAACAAGCTCAAAAGGAAAGTTCCTCAAGAAAAGAAAATGGAATGAGGAGCAAATCAAGAGATGCGAAGCCAATGACAAAGTGACCAAGTTATTGGTCAATCTTTTGCCGAGCAACGTCTTGAGCAAAATTGGAGAATTCAAAGATGCCAAAGAGCTTTGGAGCAAATTGGCAATACTTCATGAAGTTCCCTCCACTCTACTAAATCAAGAAAAATTCGAAGAGGGAAATTCATCAAGTGAAGAGGACTCGAAAGTTGAGAGGTGCTCAACATCCGAAGATGAAGCTCAAGAAGCCTCCACCTCAAGGGTTGAAGAGGAGCAAAATTTGACATTGACGCCGGAACAAGAAAAGGTTTCAACATCATCATCCGAGGTCAATGGATAAGAAGAAGAAGTCTCCACCTCTAGGATTGAGGGGGAGCAAAGGTCATTGACTCCGGAAAAAGAAGAAGTATCTACTTCCGGATCGAGTGAAGAGTCATGTGCCACCCCTACAAGCAAAGGTATAAACATTTCAATTTGTAAAAATAAAGATCACATCATTTGCTTTGAGTGTAGGGAAAGAGGACACTACAAGAGTAAGTGTCCAAAATTGGTCAAGAAGAAGGTGCAAATGGCACCCAAGACCAAGGAGAAGGCAAAGGAGGTCGACCCCGTGGCAAAGAAGGATAAGAAGCACATTGTGTGCTTCTCATGCAAGGAAAAGGGACATTAATGAAATCAATGTCCAAAGGGGAAGAAATCGACCAAGGAAAAAGGAAGGAGCTCAAATCAAGGGGGAGCCTCCAAGAACAAGACTAAGGTACCATTAGGTAATGATACTTGTTTTCATCATGATAATATGCATGCTAGAGATAACTATTATCATTTTAATGCTATTTATCATGAAAATAGGAGGCATGAAAAACCTAAGGAAAACCATAGAGCTTTCCATGCTAGGACTACCACTTCTAAGGATAGGGAAAATATTAGATCATTTCATGGTAGACCTATCCAATCCAAGGCCAAGAAGAATAATCACCGAGGATATACTAGAAAACCAAGCCTTGAGGATGTAATGATTGAAAATCAAGTTTTGAGGTCAAAACTTGATAAATTGGAAAAATCCCTTAAGAAAATAGAAAATCTATTTAAGAGATCAAAAATTCAAAACCTAGGTTTAGGAAATCAAGGACCTTCTAGGAGCAAGAAAGGTTTGGGGTACAAACCTAAAACTAAGGATGATGGTCCATCCTACCATAGAGTTCCATATAGGTATGGAACTCAATCTAGGTCTAGAGGTCAAGTCAAGGCCACAAGGGAAGCTATCCCTAGGGTTGACCAAGACAAGACCAACATGACTAAGGCTTCGGAAAAGCCTAAGAAAGTCTTTAGGAAGGTATCAAGGAAAGTCATCCCTAGTGAATACCTAGAACACCCTAGGAGCACCAATAGGTGTTGGGTTCCTAAGAGTGTGTTTGCCACACCCTAGATAGGTCTAGGGAGTGTCAACTCAAATGGGAAGGGTAGTTAACCCAACCTTGATGAAGTTGGCACTTTGGGACATTTTCAAGGAGTTATTACCCTTGAAAATGAAGAAATCAATTGTTTACTCTAGGAAGAGTAAATTTTGTGCCAAACTATATTTTTGGAAGATTGAACTTGATAAAGTTGGCACAACTAGGTTAGAATCCAAAGATAGGCCAAGTTGGGGACTTTTGGCATTATCTTGGAAATTAGGGGCAAAGTTAGGATTATCAATGGCTTAGCGATGAGTTATTGATACTTAGATAGGAAATCTAGGTACTTTCCTTTTTGCCATTATGTCATGTTTTGTATGCCCTATCACATGCCATGACATCATATTTCTTTATTCATATTTATTATGAAAGTATTACATGTCATGCCATACATGCATCATTTAGCTATAATTTCTTTTGAAAATCTTTATATGATGCATATCATAGTCATTATCATGCATTTAGTCAATTTTTATGGAAATTAAGGACATTGGCATTAGTTGGCATCCTAGGTGGATGATCAAGGTTTATAATGTCTAGGTAGAAATGCATGAACCCTTAGTTTAGGGAGAACATGACTTTCACATCTCACTAAGACTATAACATGAATTTAAATGAACTCCAATCATTGGGAAAGCTAATGTACAAGTCATGTGCATTTAGCCCAAGGAACATGGTTGGATATTATTTTTGAAAAACATTTTAAAACTATTTTGGAAAACCTTGGTGAAGACTATCTTTTGATAGTACTCATCATTAATGAATTGGATACAAAACAATGAAAAACATTGATGTATTTCAATGGTTTCAAATTTTGTGTCAATCTTTGAAAAAGGAGGTTATTTTCATAGAAAATTATTTTTCCTTGATAGTATATGGTATAAATAATGTCTACACAAAATTTTAGGATTTTTGGAATTTTGTAGAATTATTTAGGAGTTTCGGAAATTCGAATCTGAAATTGTTTTCAGAAATCAGAAACTCCCAATCGATCGGGTGATCGATTGGGACATAAGCCAATCGATTGGTCAATCGATTGGTAGAACTTTTTGCGAGCACAGAAGCTCGCGTAGTCGATCTGTTGATCGATTACCGTGAGCCATAATCGATCAGTTGATCGATTAAGGCAGGTCGTAATCGATTGGTTCCCAACACCAATCGATTGGTGAGACTGAAACTGTCAGTTTTCAGTCCATTAACCCATTTTTGAGTAACCTACCAATCCTTAACCCCTTAAAATACTTTTATAAGTATATTTGGGTAAATTTCATTGTGTAATCAAAAAGGGAAATGGTTTGGTGAACATTTAAGGGTTAAGGAGAGATTTTGATTCAAGTCTTGAATCTCAAAAGCTCAAGTTGAGTTTTTCTAAAGGTTTAGGAACTCAAAAATCATTGTTGGTGCAATGATAGAGGTTTAAAGCATGTTTTGAGGAGGAGGTCTTCCTTAAAGACATGTGTTTGAATTTTATTTTCTAAGGATGAAGATTTGGGAATCTTCATGAGTGCTCAATGGTGAGCACTAGTTTAAAATGAAAGGTTGGCGACTTTCATTGGGTTGCCTTTGACCATATAGACTCTCGGGGAGAGTTTTTGATGTGTGTCAAAGGGGGAGAAATTTGGAGAGAGATTGAAAGGCTAATAGGGATTAGTCTTTCTCAAACATATTGTCAAACATCAAAAAGGGGGAGATTGTTGGTGCAATCTTGGTTAGGTCAGGGTTGACCTAGTTTGACTAAGCTCGGGTGCGCTTAGGTCTGATAAGCTTGGTAAGCTTATGATTGGATGCTTCGATGTTTGATAATGATGTTTGAATGTCATATGATGTTATGAATATCGTATGATGTCAAGTGGGTCAAGGTTGACTGGAGGCTTGACGGGAAAAGACCTAGTGGGACTAGGCACACCTAGTGGGACTAGGTGAAGTCTAGGTGGATCGGGGAGATCGTACGCTGGCATGGGAAAAGACCTAGTGGGACTAGGCACACCTAGTGGGACTAGGTGAAGTCCAGGTGGATCGGGGAGATCGTACGCTGGCATGGGGAAAGACCTAGTGGGACTAGGTGAAGTCCAGGTGGATCGGGGAGATCGTACGCTAGCATAAGAAAAGACCTAGTGAGACTAGGCACACCTAGTGGGACTAGGTGAAGTCCAGATGGATCGGGGAGATCGCATGGTGGCAAGGTGGAAGTCTACCGAGAGACTAGACCTAACTCGAGGGTTAGGCGAATCTGGTTGGGAACCAGGTTAAGTCCGAGCTATCCGAGCTGGGAGTTAGGCAGTAGAAATCCAGGTTGGTCAACGGGGTTAACCGGACACTTGGTAGGGGATCCTAGACTTGTGGAAACAAGTTAGGTTGGACTTAATCGATTGGGTAATCGATTGGGTGAATCGATCAGTTGATCGATTAGGGCAGTTTGAGTGAGAGGACAGAAGGTGGCTGAATCGATTTTGTAATCGATTCAGACTTCTTGTAATCGATTGGGTAATCGATTAAGGGGTTCGGTAATCGATTAGGGTGATCGATCACCAAAGGGTGCGCGAGAGAACAGAGAGGCTCTGAATCGATTGGGTAATCGATTCAGGGCACCGGTAATCGATTGGCTAATCGATTACGGTTCGAAAACTAGCCGTTGAACGGCTAAGTGTGACGTGGAAATCGATTGGGTAATCGATTACCAAACCCTAGGCGTCGGTGTTGGGACCGGGTGCATGTCGACAAGGATACGAGTTCGTAAAATTTTAAATTTTTACGTGCAGCGGAAGAGTTTGCATAAAATAATTTCCTAAATTATTTTAACTTCATATCTAGCATGCAACCTTATAGTGTATCGACATAATCATAAAATAAAAGTTTGCGGAAAGGTAAACTAATTTACTTTTATACCTCGTGTAACTTGAAGAAAGGGACGAGATCCAACCGTAGCGTCCCTTGGAAGCTTCGCCTCTATTCGCATCCACGCCGAGTTCTCTTCGGGATGACTTCGCAAAGTCACGAGTTTTGTGCCGACGAGAACTACTAGATTCTTGGAAGGCACAACTAGAAGGTTAAGAGAAAAATTAGGAAAACTAACCAACGAAGTAACGGAATCGAATTCCGGGAAGAGAGGAGTCGCTATCCGCTTCTTCTTCTTCGTGTTCGGGTTCTCCTTCTTCTTCTTGAAGCTCACGGCCTCCACCACCTTGGATGTAGGTTGGGCGCCGGCCCTAGGGAAGCTAGGGTGGGCGCCGACCCTAAGGGAAGAGAAGGAGAAGGAGGAGAGGAGGGATTAAGAGAGAGAGGGAGAGAATAATTATTCTCTTAATTAGTTTCGTTAGGAATAAGGGCTAGCCTTTGGTTCCTTTATATAGTAGCAACTCCTTTGATAAGTCTCCCTCTAAACCGAATTAACGGAATTAACGGAATTAGTTATAAGAAATTTATCTTATAAATTTTCTTATTGCTTATTCCGTTTAAGCCTAGTTTTATTATAACTAATTTATAATAAAACAAATTAGTTATCATAAGAAATTTATCCTATAAATTCTCTTATGAATTTTATAAAACTAATTAATTATCATAAGAAATTTATCCTATAAATTCTCTTATGAATGATTCCGTTTAAACCAAGTTTTATTATAACTAATTTATAATAAAACAAATTCTTCTTCTCTTTAAATTATAGAATAAATTTTTATAAGAAATTTATAAACTTTCTTATTATGGAAAAATCAATTCATAATTGATTTTATAAAATTAAAATAAACCAATTCATGGATTATTTTAATCTTCCATAAAAGGAATAAATTTCTATAAATTTATTTATATAAATTTCTTTATACAAATTTATTTATCCATAATTTATAAAATAAATCGCACTTGATTTATTTTATCAATTAAACCAAAATTAATTGGTTTTCTCCTCTTTATTGGCCGGCCACCAAAGGGGGGTTTGGCACCCTCTTTGGCCGGCCAAACCAACCCGGACCGCCGCGAATTAAACTCATTTAATTCGCCCAAAAAGCCTTCAAAAGACTTAGTCATTTTAGCTTCCATTGCGCCTCTGACTAACTCAGATTCGACTTATTTCTCTTGATCGGAAAATCCAATTTTCAACTCGTTTTAAATCCCTCGGATTACTCGTAGTGCGTGTGACTAAATAGGCTTTCGATTTATGTTGGCCGTCTATAATTAACTAATTATAGAACGATCATGAGTGGCACCTAGTAGTACATCATGATCCCCAATTAATCGAAAGATCAACGGTTTGACCTCAGAAGAAATTATTCTGAAACCTTTCAGCAGCTCTAATGAATCGTGCCCCATTCCCTTCACCACCTTATACCCACTTGGTTCAGGACACGGTCAATGGTGTCAGTCCCCACTAGGCTGACTACGTCACACCTAGCCCAAGTAATGTCTTACTCGTCCTTTGGATTTCTAATTACTCTCATGTATTTTAGAGACTCTCACTCTAAACATGATATGCTCTGGCCAGAGGCTTTGAGTAACAATCCGACGATAGGCCTGGGTATACATCTCCTCGCAAGGAGTGGTGAATCCTTTGTAGGCTGTTCAAACATCTTCGGGCACTTCGGCTTATACCCGATCATCCTGGGTCCACACCTCCTTGGAGATGCTTGCTTAAGATGTCAAAGTATAAGTCTCCATGACCAAGATGACTTGAACACCGCAAGTCAAAGGAACATCGCACTTAAGCCGCAGTAAGATCTTCATTGACATATCTACATGTAGATTCCCATATGAAGTCTTACAGCTAGTCACTCCAATGAACTAGTTCCCTTAACTAGCATCCATGTTTATCTCCGGACATCCCAATGTCACCAGCCAGTGAGAATCAGCTGAATAGAGAATAACCCATGCTAGCCTCAACAGAATTGATAATGTCCGTATTTATCAATTCATCGACTAGGGATATTTCCAACACTTCACATTTGCACATTTAGAGATAATCACTAGTTGTGATCCCATCACAAATTCTCTTATGCTGTGAACTGTATGGCGGACATTCAGTAGATGAGTTTAAGATCTCAATCAAATACACAAACATGTATACTCAAATAGTGAATTATCATTTATTGAAATAAATGTTTACAATCATAAGGCGATTGCCTTAGGACACTTCTCTCATATCACTAACAAACTCCCACTTGGCCTAATGCCAATCGCTACGGTATCCAATACCACAGGCTCTAACATGACCCTCAAACTTGCTTTGAGGCAAGGCCTTAGTTAAAGGATCCGCTATATTCCTTTCAGTGGGAACTCTCTCAATTTGTATGTCATTCCTACTTATAATCTCTCTGATCAGATGATAGCGGCGAAGCACGTGTTTGGATCGCTGATGAGACCTTGGTTCCTTTGCTTGTGCAATAGCTCCATTATTGTCGCAGTAAACCGGCACTGCATCATCAATGGTTGGAACCACGCCAAGTTCGGAGACGAACTTCTTGATCCAGACTGCTTCCTTTGCTGCTTCCGAAGCTGCGATATATTCCGCATCCGTAGTAGAATCCGCTACGGTGTCTTGTTTGGAACTTTTCCAACTTATTGCGCCTCCATTCAAAGTAAATACGTATCCAGACTGAGATTTGGAGTCATCCTTATCTGTCTGGAAACTGGCATCTGTATACCCACGTATTACCATATCTTCTTCTCCATATATTAGAAACACATCCTTAGTTCTTCTTAAGTACTTAAGGATTGTCTTGACAGCCGCCCAATGATCCATTCCTGGATCCGACTGGTATCTGCTTGTGACGCTAAAAGCATACGATACATCGGGCCTAGTACATAACATAGCATACATGATAGATCCTATCGCGGATGCATAGGGAATCTTGTTCATGCAAATCCTCTCGTCTTCTGTGCGCGGACACATAGACTTTGAAAGGTTGATCCCATGCCTGATGGGAAGGTAACCTTTCTTGGATTCCGACATGCTAAACCTTTTTAGCACTCGGTCTATATATGTAGACTGCGAAAGACCAAGCAACCGTTTTGATCTATCTCTATAGATTCTAATCCCAAGGATATAGGTTGCTTCTCCCAGGTCTTTCATGGAGAAAGTTTTGGATAACCAAATTTTAACTGTCTGTAAGACTGAAATATCGTTTCCTATAAGTAAGATGTCGTCGACATATAATACTAGGAATACGACTGCACTCCCACTAACCTTCTTGTACACACAAGGTTCGTCAGGATTTTGTGAGAAATCAAACTTTTTGATTGTCTCATCAAAACGGATGTTCCAGCTCCTAGATGCTTGCTTCAGTCCATATATGGATCGTCGAAGCTTGCATACCTTGGTTTTATCAACCGATGTGAAACCTTCAGGCTGTATCATGTATACGTCCTCAAGCAGGTTTCCGTTAAGGAAAGCTGTTTTCACATCCATTTGCCATATCTCATAATCATAATGAGCTGCTATGGCTAGGAGCATCCGAATGGATTTAAGCATAGCTACTGGCGAATAGGTTTCGTCATAATCAATTCCTTGCTTCTGACGATATCCTTTTGCCACTAATCTAGCCTTAAAGGTAACAACATTACCTTCCATGTCGGTTTTCTTCTTGAAAACCCACTTGCACCCTATGGGTTTAATCCCTTCAGGTGGGTTAACCAAGTCCCATACTTGATTTTCGTACATGGAATCCATTTCCGACTTCATGGCTTCAAGCCATTTGTCCCTTTCTGAACTTTTCAGAACATCTTCATAACTGATAGGTTCGTCATCGCCAATGAGCAACACGTCGTTCGATTCACTTACGAGAAATCCGTATCTCTCTGGAATGTTGCGTGTCCTATCAGACCTACGAAGAGGTGGTGTAGTTTTAGGTTCAACTGATAGCTCATCATTATGAATTATCGGTTGTGGGCCTAGACTCGGTGTCTCTGTAATGTCTATTGGAGTTTCTTGAACTTCATCAAGTTCAATGCCACTCCCACTGTTTTCTTGTAAAAGAAATTCTTTTTCTAGAAATACAGCATGCCTTGAAACAAACACCTTTTGTTCCAAGGGATGATAGAATTGGTAACCCTTCGTTTCCTTAGGGTATCCAATAAATAGACATTTATCAGACTTAGCATCCAATTTGTCTGATACAACCGCTTCACATAAGCAGGACAACCCCATATCTTAAGGTGAGTTAAGTGAGGTTTCTTACTATTCCAAATCTCATATGGAGTAGTAGAGACTACCTTGGTCGGGACTCTGTTTAATAAATAAACAGCTGTCTTAAGTGCATAACCCCAAAAGGATTTTGGAAGAGTTGCATGATTCATCATCGACCTAACCATGTCCATCAAGGTTCGGTTTCGCCTCTCAGATACACCATTATGCTGTGGTGTATATGGCGGAGTCCATTGGGATAATATCCCATTGTCCCTTAGATAATCTTGAAACTCTTGACTTAAGTATTCACCACCCCGATCGGATCGAAGTATTTTAATACTTTTGCCAAGCTGTTTCTCTACTTCATTTCTGAACTCTTTGAATTTCTCAAAGGCTTCAGATTTGTGTTTCATCAAGAACACGTACCCAAATCGTGAGTGATCATCGATAAAGGTGATGAAGTAGCTATAGCCTCCTTGTGCAAGAGTTGACATTGGTCCACATACATCAGTATGTATCAGACCAAGCAATTCTCCCACTAGATTACCTTTTCCGGTAAAGGGTAATTTGGTCATCTTGCCTTTTAAGCATGATTCGCATGTATCAAATGAATCGGGTTCAAATGATTCCAAAATTCCACATCGGTGCAATTCGGTCATGCGTTTCTTACTTACATGGCCAAGACGGCAATGCCAAGTGTAGGAGTCTATTCGATTATCTATTCGAGCACGTTTGTTGCTAACTTCGATATTGAAAACGTCACTGGATAAATCTAACGTGTAGATCCCATTGCACAAAGTTCCATTTCCATAAAGAACGCCATTTAAAGTTATGTAACAACAATTGTTACTAAAAGTCAAATGATAACCTTTTTCATTTAAACATGAAATAGATACCATGTTCTTTATTAACGAAGGAACGAAATAACAATTATCCAGTTCTAAGATACGTCCAGTCGGGAGCTTTAGCAAATATGTTCCGATGGCAACAGCAGCAATCCTTGCTCCATTTCCAACTCGCAAATCTGCTTCTCCCTTGACGAGTCTTCTTCTATTCCTTAGCCCCTGTATGTCATTACATATATGTGAGCTACACCTAGTATCAAGTACCCAGGTATTTGAGGAAATAGAGTGACATTCAATAACGAAGATACCTGAAGAGGACGGGGCATCGGATGCCTTCTTCTTCAAGGACTCAAGATAAACTTTGCAATTTCTTCGCCAGTGACCCTCCTTGCCACAATGATGGCAAGTGTCTTTTGGTTTCTTTTCAGTCTTTTTAGCCTTTTTCTTCTTTCCCTTATTCTGTTCTTTGGCCTTCCTCTTAGAACCTTTCTTCGAGGAACCAACTAACAGAACTGCCTTTTGATCCTGCTTTACAGAAGGCTCTACAGACTTCAGCAGGTTGACTAACTCAGGAATGGTAGTTTCCAGCTTGTTCATCCGATAGTTCATCACAAATTGCGAATAACTTTTGGGCAAACAACTCAGAATTAAGTCAATACTTAGTTCATGATCCATTGCAAAACCGAGTGTGTTCAGTCGCTCAATGTACCCCAACATCTTTAGCACAAACTGCGAGGCAGAAGTGCCTTCTTGCATCTTAGTTGTGAAGAGGAGTCTGGAGACTTCGAACCTTTCGGATCTCTCCTGCTCTTCAAACAACTCATTAAGATGGAAGATGATGGTATAATCATCCATATGCTCATGCTGCTTTTGCAGCTCAGGTACCATAGAGGCTAGCATGATGCAACTTGCAAGTTCAGAATCGGTCACATGTTTCTGATAGGCCACCAATTGGTCTGGAGTTGCATCTGCTGGAGGATTTGAGGGAAGTAGATTTTCAAGGACATAAGCAATCTTCTCTGCCTTGAGGACTATCCTCAGGTTTCGAAGCCAGTCCATGAAGTTAGACCCAGTTAATTTGTTGGTGTCCAAGATGGAATGCAAATTCAGAGAAGACATGATCGAGTGATTAACCTAGAAATACAAATTGAGATTATGTGAGAAGATTTATTAAAGAATGTATCAACATACATAAATTAAATCC